>CM076581.1:26531354-26721013 GCA_034641835.2 Pinus albicaulis
TGCAAATGCCCGGGCTTCCTATTTGTAATCTGAAACAAGAACACTGATCAGTCAACATAAAACATGAAATATTATGGATAGAAGTAAGATGTAAAGCATGAAAGATTATAAATAGAGATGAAGCATAAATACCATGAAAGATGCAATGTATAAACACGTGAATGACTTATGGCACAATGAGCTTAAAGAAATAAAACAAGAAACTATACAGTAATGCACAAAACCTCAGCGTGTGCAGGGGCCCTCTGCACCAGCCTCGGGCAACAACCTTCAAATACGAATTACGCTTGGAAACAGAGTCTTCTTATATATTAAAATGTAGTCATAACAGAGAGATGATATTACGGCACAGTGGCAACGTAATTACATTACAGAGCTATCTGGAGGCTAATGGAGACTAATCTAATATGCGTATGCAAACGCATTATTTATAACAAAGGAAATATAACTAATTCCCTAAAGTTTATGCTGATAGAAAACACGTAAACCATTACGTCTAGAGATCTAGGATCATGGCCGCGTTGAGGAGTAAATCTATGAAGAGTGGATGTTGGATTCGGCTTATGGAGCCGTGTACAGGTGTTGATGTGTCTCCCGTAAGTTAGAAACGGTCATGCAAATCCTCACGTGATGAGAAATAGAGTCCTGTCACCGTGGGACTCTACGGTTGACTTCCACTTGGCCACCTTTGACCACAGCCTCCTTAAGTGAATTTGCTCGAACCAATAGGACACAATCCATGTCCCCATCATTTTTGACTTGCCCATGTGGCTCGTTTTTCCTGAAGACACCTGTAACATAGACTTTCACAAAATGGTTGCGGAAAGTTGCAGCAGCTGCGGAAAGTGGCAAGATTCCGCAGCTAAATGAGCAAAAATCTAAATCAAACAGCAGACACAAAATATAGTTAAAAACCATTTTAGATGCTATTTTACAATTAATATACAATGATATTGACAACTTGGAAGGTTCAGGTGAATGAAAAAGGTCTAGAAAGGTGTATAGGAAAGATGCAGATTTGAGACTCAACATACCCCCACTGTGAAGGTGTTGCATGTCCTCATGCAACCAAAATTTTGATAATCCTTTTTCAATTTATATGCCTTGACACTTCAGCCAGTACATCCAATCCTCTCCTCCTCTTCCTTGGTGCTGCTAACATCCTGGGCTTCTTCATTAAGCATCTGAATTTGATATTAACAAGTGCTCTGCTTAAGTTCTGGCATTTCTTTTTCAATTTCCTGTTCTTCTTCTGCCATATTCCCAGATGTAGCATGGTATTATCATGAATGATTTTGTCCAATTTTCTTTGTTCCTTCAATGCCTCATTTTCATTTTTAATGTGTTTATTTAAAAGCTCTAGCTCAAAGACTTCCTGTTTCAGTGATTGGACTAGATCATTTTGTACTGTGTGAGGCTGAATGGACGAAGTACTGGGACCCGTAGCTGCTCTTTCTAAAGATTCTATATAATCATATACTTCTTGTTGCTTTGGGTCTATATCAGGTGTCGTTTTTATTGGGTTGTCCCCAAAATGCCGTGAAGGAGAGTTGTCTTCAAAATCTGGCTGAGAAGGGCTCACATCAACATCTGGCTCAGAATGGGATGGACTATGTTCAATGTTTGACTGAGAATGAAATGAACCAGGTTCACTGACTGACTGAGAGTGAGATGGACTATAGTCAGCTGGGGACTGTTCAGATGTTTCTTCTCCCAAATCGATAAAATGAGGTCCCTTCATTTGCATTTTCCTCAACTTCCCCTTAAGCCTGGAACTTCTTCTCACACGCTGTGGACCACTATCTTTTTGCTTTTGTTTCCCTTTCTCTTTCTTCTTGGCTATAGATAACTGTTCTTGAAGATGAACCAATCTTTCAGATAACACTTGATGATCTTCTTCTTCGGAAGAAGGGGTTTGATGTATAGCCTCAATACTTTTTCTCTCTTTTGATGTTATTGGCTTTTTACCCTTGGTTTCTTTCTTCTTCCTTTTGGACAGTCTCTCTTCCCTACTAGTTCTTTCAATTGTAGTAGTAGGAGTACTTTGAGTTTCATCATTTGTTCTTTTTCTCCTACTCCTTCTTGATGTGCTACCTTCAGGAATTTCTTGAGGTTCCTCAAAGAAATTTCTAATAAAAAATTGTTCCCATGTGTCCTTCTTCTCCTTTAACTCTTTTTCAATCAAAATTTTTACAAGACCGTGGTGATATAGATGTGATTCTACATCCCCTAAATGCTTCTGAACAGTCACAGACATCTTCTTCAAACTATTTAATAGAAAATATGGGAGATTGAGAGTTTGATTATCTAGAAAATTCATCAGCAATCTGGTATGGTACATATACATGGACCCAAAACGGCCTTCACATGTGATGAATTTTTGAACAACTAGCAGCAAAGTAGCCCATTCCTCTTTCAAAGCATGAACAGGAATTCCTCTTTTAAAAATAGTTATGTCCATACCTGGGTTTCGTAAGATTATTCTCCAGGCTTCATCACTAATGCTTTTATTCTTAAACCAACGTTCACCCTCTTGAAGAAGTTCTGTGGCAGATGCTATAGATGCCTCATTCACTGTGAACTTAAGGTCTCCAATCTCTACCTCCAGGCCATTGAAAGACCTTGCAAACGCTTTTGTCACCTCTTTATGGTAGCCTCTAAACTTTTGGATAAACCGCAGCCACTTTGCCTTCTTCAATATATCCCTGACTTGCGGATATCCTTCCATGAATTTAGGTCCTTCTGGTTCTGCTCTCAAAAATTTACCCATCTTTCTTTCTGCTTTTTAAAAACTTGCCTGCGTGAGGAGGGTTCAATGGAAGTAGGACGGCTGAATGAACAGAAATGAGCATGATGACTGTAGGTAGATATCAGAGAGTGGGTATACAGACTGTAGCGTAACAGAGAATGAAATGGAGAGAAGCGGAACAGAGAAGGGTTACGTGAGCACGGCAGAGATACGGCTGTGAGATTAATAGAACAATAGGAAGAGTATAACACATCCGGCAGTGTTTGAAATTTGGTGGCTGCAAAATAAATGTAAGCACGTTTAAACAACGGCTATGGATTTTATGCGGCTGAAAGAAGCCGTAGTCAAATCAACTACGTCTCATTGTCACCGGTGGAATATCGGAGTATGAGTGAAGATCGGGGGTTTAATTATGGGACCGTTTGAGAATGAATGCGAGAAGATCATATGGAGATCGTGAAAGGGTTACGGAGTTTGTAAATATAATCATTGCACATAATGGATGGAGCTTATGGTTTAGAACTATATAAAAATGTGTTTTAAATGCCATTTGAAATGAATTTTTACTCATACCTTGGAATCTTTGCCTTTTTTTCTTGGTCTTCAATTTGTTGCTCCTCATTGATATCTTGAATGCTCCATGTCTTCATTTTTGGTCCTCATACCTGCATTTTATTTCAAGATTATGGAAATAACATCTGGCTGTACATTCTTTTGAAAACAGAGTGGTAGCTGCGGAATTTGTTTCTGGCTGTGGAAACTGGTGTCAGCTGCGGAAACAGATGTCAGCCGCGGAAACTGACACAACTATTATTTGGGTGAATGGAAATGAACGGATGACAAATGAATAAATGGAAATGGTCATGAAAGAGAATTTTATTGGTAAAATGGAATGAAAAATGAAGTGAAATGGAATGAAGTGGAGTGAAGTGGAATGGAATGGAGTGGGTGGTCACAAGACTTGTGAAATGAAAGAGAGATTTTTATTTTTATTTTGGAAAATATAGGGTGTCAGGTGTTCCTGATTTTCACCCAATATTTTTTGTATAAGATTGCCAATCAGTGATTGGTTTTCAGGCTTATACAATTTTTATTTATTTATTTATTTATTTATTTATTTTTTAACTGAAAAGAACAAAAGCTAGGCTGGTGGAGAAGAAGAATTCTTCTGTACCAGCCTGATTGTAGAATTTTCTTGAAACATTTTGAAAAATTCCTCTTTTGAGAGTGGCTTATGATAAACTTTCAATCTGTGGCCATTCACAATAAGAGGAGTTTGAAACTCATCAATGGTCTTGATTTTTACCGCTCCATTGCTAAAGATCTTGTCAATCTCATATGGCCCAAGCCAATGAGTCTGAAATTTTCCTTGAAAATATTTAAACTTGGAATCAAATAACAATGCCTAATCTCCTTCTTGAAACTTCTTCTCTTTGATGTACTTGTCATGCAATTTAGCTCTTTGATATTGAACTAGATCAGTTCTTAGAATTGCCTCTTGTCTGATCTCATCTAGCTCATTCAACTGCTCCATTCTATGCTTTTGGGCTTCTGATAAGTCCATCCCCAACTAAACTGCTATCTTGAAGGTCTTGACTTGGAACTCAATGGGGAGCAAGACTTCTTTCCCATAAACAAGTTCATAGGGAGAATGTCCTGTTGTATTCCTCCATGTAGTTCTGTAGGCCCACAAGGCTTCTGGAAGCCTTTCCGCCCAATCTCTTCTATGTAGATGAACAGTTTTGGTGATGATACTTTCAAGAACTTTGTTTGTGGACTCCACTTGACCATTTGCTTGTGGATGGTAAGGAGTAGATCTTCCGTGCTTGATTTTGTATTCTTCCATCAACTTCTCCACCAAATTTGATGTGAATTGGCTCCCCTGATCTGTTACAATTTCTCTTGGAACACCAAAGCGAGTAAAAATATCCTCATAAAGAAAATGAACAACTGAATTTTCAGTAGCAGATACTAATGCTTTAGCTTCTACCTATTTAGTAACATAATCAGTGCAAACCAATATATACTTCTTTTGCTTAGATGGTGGATTAATAGGTCCAATGAAATCTAAAGCCCATTTTTCAAAGGGTTCAATGAGTACCTGTGTTTGCAATGGTATTTCATTTGAAAGGGTAGGTTTCCCTACTCTTTGGCAGCTATCACACCTTTTGACATATTGTTTTGCATCTTTGAAGAGAGAAGGCCAATAATATCCCACGGAAAGGATTTTATAGGCCGTCCTTTGGTCCGCAAAGTGTCCGCCGCATGGTTCATCATGACATGCCTTAAGAATATCAGGCATTTCATCTTCCCTGACACATCTTCTGATCACAAGATCTGGCCCTATTTTAAACAATTCGTTAGAAATCCATGAATATTTTGAACTCTCCTGAATAATTTTTCGTTTTTCACTTGGAAATAAATGTGAAGGTAGTTTCCCTGTAACCAAATAGTTAGCAATATCCGCATACCAAGGAGTCTTAATAGTTACTGCAAACAAGTATTCATCAGGAAATTTATCCTCTACAGGAGAATCTTCTTTAGTATTCTGAATCCTAGACAAGAAATCAGCTACTGTATTCTGTTTTCCTGGTCTATCCAACACAGTAATATTGAATTCTTGCAAAAGTAAAAGCCATCTTGTCACTCTTCCATTAGTAACAGGTTTTTTCATTAAATATCTAATTGCAGAATGGTCAGTATGAATAAAAGTTTCATAGCTTGTTATGTAATGTCTAAACTTATTAATTGCATGAATAACAGCTAAAAACTCTTTTTCAGTCACAGTATAGTTCAACTCTGTGGGAGTCAAATTTTTACTGGTGTAATAAATGGCATAAGGAATTAAATCTTTTTGACCCAACACAGCTCCAAGAGCTGTATCTGAAGCATCTATAGAAATATGGAAAGGAAGTTTCCAATTTGGTCCTCTCAAAATAGGTGCTTCAGATATTCTTGTTTTCAAAGTTTCAAAAGCTGATTGACAATCAGGATCCCATTTAAATTCACAGTCTTTTGTAAGCAATTTGAAGAGTGGAGATGCTATTTTAGTGAAATTTTCTATAAATCTTCTATAGTAACCAGTAAATCCTAGAAAACTTCTAACATCTCTTTGACAATTTGGAATAGGCAACTTGGAGATGACTTCAACTTTTGATCTATCAACCTTAATCCCATCTCCCGAAATATGATGCCCCAAAACAATCCCTTCAGTAAACATCATAAAGCATTTTTCATGGCTTAATGAAAGGTTTGTTTCTTTACATCTTATAAGAACTTTTTCCAAATTTTCTAATGCCTCTTAAAATGAATTACCATAAACTGTAAAATCATCCATATAAACCTCTACACAATCATGGATTAGATCAGAAAAAATTCCTAGTACTGCTCTTTGGAATGTTACAGGTGCATTACATAACCCAAAAGGAAGCACTCGGTAGGCAAAAGTTCCCCATGGACAAGTAAATGTGGTCTTATCTTGATCTTCAGGTGCTACCTGAATTTGATTATAGCCACTAAAACCATCCAAAAATGAAAAGTACTTTTTACCTGCTAATGTATCTAATACCCGATCAATAAAAGGCAAAGGAAAGTGATCCTTCAAAGTTGCTTTGTTCAATTCCCTGTAATCAATGCATACCCTCCATTTACCATTCTTTTTAGGCACTATAACCACAGGAGAAACCCATCGGCTATCTGAAATTGGATAAATGAAGTTTACATTGAGAAGTTTTTGGAGCTCTTCTTTCACTATCTCCCTAAGATTCGGATTCATCCTTCTTTGAGGTTGTCTGATTGGTCTACTGTTTTCCTCAATATAGATATGATGGATGCAAGTCTTAGGATCAATACCTTTCATGTCAGTATACTCCCATGCAAATGCAATAGAATGTTTTTGCAAAATTTTGGTTAGTTCTTCTTGTTGTGACTTTTCCAAATGTTTGTTGATATTCAATGTTTTTCCTGGAAAAATCTCAATAGTAGAACTACCAAACTCTTCCATAGAGTAAAGAGACATTTTTCTTGATGATAAATATTCTATGTCGGATTCCAACTGAAATTGTGTGGGGTCATATTCTGAAGATGTCTCAAAATTTTCTAATGTGTTCAGAATTTGACTATCCTCACTGATTTCAGAAATGGTAAAGACAGGTTGTATAATGTCCTCATCATCGACCCATTCATTGTCTCCTATTTCTGTGATTGCTCTTGCTGGAGGATACAAATTGAATTTCTTTTTCGAATTACCATTAGAAATGTACATGTCTCCAGATCTACAACTAATAAAAGCATCAGCTGTGGCTAGCCAAGGTCTTCCTAAAATAAGTGGGTGCCCTCCTAGATTACTCTTGGGAGTCAAAATCATAAAATCTACTGGATATTCCCAAGAATCTAAGGAGACTGAAATATCTTCTAATACACCATCCGGTTTAATAATTGATCGATCTGCAAGTTGCAGTAAAGTAGGTGTAAAAAGAAGGTTAGGAAGTTTTAGCTGGTCCATAGTCTGTCTACTCATAATGTTGATAGCAGCCCCTAAGTCAATCAATGTGTTTGGAATTTATATCCCATTTATATGTGTCTTGACAATTGGACTTCCTAGATCTACATACTTCTGCATGGTAATTTTTCCCATCATAATATCTGCAATTTTTCCTACCAGGTGGATTCTTCTTGTGTCTTTTAGTTTCCTTCCTGGTCTTTTGAAACTCAACTCCTTTATCGTTTTTGCTAGAATAGGAATCTCTCGAATGGCTTGTAGCAAGGGAATCTTGATACAAACATTCTTCAATTCATCTAGAAAATCATAGTTAGGCAACAAGATTTTTTTTTCCACCCCCTTGTCAATTTGTAGTCTTTCAGGAAAATGAGGTGTAGATGAAGATGCAGGTTGCTCAACTATAGGAGTTGTGGGTGTTAAATTTTCTTTTTCTTTTTGAATGTTTGAATTTTGAAGAGATGCTTCCTCAGAACCCTCATTGATTTTAAGAGAGTCCTCCTCAGAGGTATCTTGTTCTTGAATATCTATAGAAGGTTTTTCTAAAACTCTACCAGATCTGAGTTGTACATCATTGAGAGGAACAATCATATAGGTAGGAAATTTTTGTCCTTCTACCATGTAAGTATTCTGAGGATTTTTATTGTTAGGATTTGGCAATGGCTGAGATGGAAGTTGATTTGTCTTTTGTTGGTATGGGAGCATGAGTTGAGGATTTGAATTTTGTTGAGAAGGTTGTTGTTGTGGAAATGGCAATGAAAGTTGTGGATTTGGGTTTGGAAGTTGTGGAGCTTGTTGATTTTGAAAAGATGGATGATATTGATAAAATTGAGCAAATATCCCATAAGGATTTTGCATCCCTTGTACCCATGGCTGATATGGATTTTGATGTTGGGGCCAAGGTTGTTGCCAAGGATTCCAATTTGGTGGGGTTTGAAAATTCATAGGGTTGTTAAACCCTTGAGTTTGTTGTCCCTGCCAAGGTCTCCTTGCGACAAAACAGAGAGATTCTACTGAATTTGGGTCTTCTTGAAAAACATCTTTGAGTCCAGGAATTGAAGGACAATCCTTGATCTCATGATTCTCTGAGCAAATCATACATGTTTCAACAACTTTTGCATCCAAGGGACATTTCCTTAAAGCATGTTTCTTCCTACATTTCGGACAAAAGATGGCTAAAGCATCTGTTTCTGCTTTCTGCTTGTTTTGGATTTTAAGGGTGTCTAGTTGTTCACTAAGGCTCCCTAAGATATCAGTTTTGAACTCATCAAGCATATTACCAATCTCTGCCCTACTTACTGATCCAGTTGCAGATTTGTTAGCTCTAATAAGAGAAGGATCCCTAGGCCCTTTTCCTGTTTTAGATTTTCCCCTTGAGAGATGGACACATAATTCTGTTATGTCACGAAGTGGAAGTTGAGAAATGTCTCCTTTCCCCATCATGTTTAAAATATCTATCCATTCATCTCTAATGGCTTTTAATATGAGGGCTTTCAAGGTTTCATCATCTAGGTTGCTCATCTTTGCTCTTTTCAAGTTGTATTGAAATCTTTCAAGTAAGTCTTCCAAATTTTCATCTTCTTTTTGCATCATTTTGAATACCTCATCCTTGTGATTGGTGGCATACAATAGTCCAAGTATCTATCCAAAATTTTTTGTTTCATATCTTGAATACCTCATCCTTGTGATTGGTGGGCATACAATAGTCCAAGTATCTATCCAAAATTTTTTGTTTCATATCATTCCAAGTCCTAATAGATTGAGTAGCTAATCCCATGAACCATTTCAAAGCAGCTCCCTTCAAAGTTGAAGGAAACAGTTTGAGTTTTTGAGAGTCTTCCATATATTCATAGGTTCGGCACACGACTTCAAACTCAAACAGAAATGTTTCAGGATCCTCACTTCGCAATCCATAAAAGTTAGGAAGGACAGATGGTGAGATATTTTTCATTTTTGTATGAGTTTCCTCATCAACTATAGGGAATCCAAACAAGTTATCTCCTTCCCTATTTCTTCCATTATTATCTTCACCATTGTTGTCTCCATTGTTTCCTCCTCCTCTACCTCTACCTCTACCTCCAAATCCATCTATTATTTCCTCTGCCATGATAGTTTCTTTAGAGTCCTTAAAGTCCTCTGGTTCTTCTATCAAGGGAGGATGAGAGGGAGTCTCTTTGTTTTCTAAATGGGATTTAGTAGGTGGTATAGGAGAATCCTCTAATTCAGCTGCTCCTTGAATTCCAAAAATATTAAGGCTAGGGGTAGATGGTGGTGATTCTTGTCTATGCCTTGAAGAAGATGGAGTTGTGAAAATTGAACTCTTGGCTTTAGCTATAAACCTTCCCCTAGAATCTCTTGCTCTATGCATGTCATTTTTTTTTTTTTTAAGTTGGGCTAATAATTCTCTTTCTGATCTTCCAGGTCACACTAGGTGCAAGAAGAGAGCATACTTAAGAAATTACTAAACCAATAACTCTCTTTTCTGATCCTCTAGATCACACTAGGTGCAAGAGGAGAGCATACTTCAAGAAGTTATCAAGTTTTCCCTTCTTTTATTATTTTGTTTTTTTTTAAGAAATTGGCTACCTAGTTACACTTCCCCGGCAATGGCGCCAAAATTTTTGGTCAATTTAGTGTGTCCTAAATTGCTACATTTAATTTTTCAATCCGGGATTCGTAAGCTGACGAAGTGTGGCACACTATATGTGCAAGAAAACCTATGTCTTACTTTTTTGTCCTTTTTGGATTTTTGTGAAATTCTAAAAGACAAGGATGGAGACAAATATTCAAGACAACAATGTTTTTCTAATGATTTTCCAAACTTCAAAAGAATTTTAAAAACACACAATGACAAAATTAATTCTTCAAAGAAAATGAAATTAAAGAAGATGAAATTGCATCACTACTCTAGTCAAACAAACAATGAACTACTGATCATGAAACTCATTATTCTTGCTGCTGTTCAAACATAAAAGAAACTATGCTGAAACAAATCCAAAAGTTGCGACAAAGTAAATCTAAATCAAATTACATCAACTTATCTTCTAATCCCTCATCATTAGTCCAGCTATGATTTTCGGAGGTAACCATAAACAACTTGAGTAACCTGATATCTAACTTGCAGAAAGTAAACTAATATCAAACTACACATTCATAATTCAATCCCTCACCATCAGTCCAGCTGTGGCTTTCGGAGGTAACTAAAGATGTCATGAGAAATTTAATATATCTAACTTGCAGAAAGTAAACTAATATCAAACTACACATTCATAATTCAATCCCTCACCATCAGTCCAGCTGTGGCTTTCGGAGGTAACTGAAGATGTCATGAGCAATTTAATATATCTAATTTGCAGAAAGTAAACTAATATCAAACTATACATTCATAATTCAATCCCTCACCATCAGTCCAGCTGTGGCTTTCGGAGGTAACTGAAAATGACATGAACAATTTGATATATCTAAATCTAACTACTGAAACAAATGTGCAAGATTGAAATAAAAAAAGCAGTACTGAAATTAAACAGAAACTAAGAAAAGTAAATTAGTAGCAGAACAATATTAATTCCATGTCATTAGTCAAAAAGTTATGCAAATGCCCGGGCTGCCTATTTATAACCTGAAACAAGAACACTGATCAGTTAACAATAACATAAAACATGAAATATTATGGACAGAAGCAAGATGTAAAGCATGAAGGATTATAAACAAAAATGAAGCATATATACCATGAAAGATGCAATGTATAAACATGTGAATGAATTATGGCACAATGAGCTTAAAGAAATAAAACAAGAACTATACAATAATGCACAAAACCTCAGTGTGTGCAAGGGCCCTCTGCACCAACCTCGGCAACAAACTTCAAGTACGAATTACGCTTGGAAACAGAGTCTTCTTATATATTAAAATGCAGTCATAACAGAAAGGTGATATTACGGCACAGTGGCAACGTAATTACATTACAGAGCTATCTGAAAGCTAATGGAGACTAATAAAAACTAACTCTTATGTGTATGCAAACGCGTTATTTATAACTGAAGGTGATGTAACTAATTTCCTAAAGTTTATGCTGATACAAAACATGTAAACCATTACGTCCAAAGATCTAGGATCATGGCCGCGTTGAGGAGTAAATTTATGAGAAGTGGATGCTGGATTCGGCTTATGGAGCAGTGTACAAGTGTTGATGTGTCTCTCGTAAGTTGGAAACAACCATATAAATCTCCACGTGACGAGAAACAGAGTCCTGTCACCGTGGGACTCTAGGTTGACTTCCACTTGGCCACCTTTGACCGCAGCCTCCCTAGATGAATTTGCTCGAGCCAATAGGACATGATCCATGTCCACATCATTTCTGACTTGCCCATGTGGCTCGTTCTTCCTGAAGACACCTGTAACATAGAGTTTCACAAAATGGCTGCGGAAAGTTGCAGCAGCTGCGGAAAGTGGCAAGATTCCGCAGCTAAATGAGCAAAATCTAAATCAAATAGAAGACAGAAAAATATAGTTAAAAACCATTTTAGATGCTCTTTTGCAATTAATATACAATGATATTGACAACTTGGGAGGTTCAGGTGAATGAAAAAGGTCTAGGAAGATGTATAAGAACAATGCAGATTTGAGACTCAACACCGACCAATTGGTTAATCAAAAGAAATATTTTCACCATTGTGGTTCTATACTCTAACAACAACGCCCTGGTGCAGTTATCGTGATATGATGCCTCGAAATAGGGTTTTTATTTAATGAAAATATATGGTGCTTTTTATATAACACGCTTGATGTTGGTCTTATATCGCTAGCCTATGTGTTTCATTAATTGCGAGCACTGCATGAGGGTTTTATTTAAAAAAATATTTTCACCATTTTGGTGCTATACACTAACGACGACAGATCAGTGCAGTTTAGTTACAATGATGCACTGGAATACAGTTTTAATTCAAAGGAAGCACAGTGTGCTCCGCACCAACCACCTCGGTGCATTTCAATAATCTAACGCATTGTAAAAGGTTGAAGTTAAAAACATTATTTCCACCAAGTTCGGTGCTATACTTTAATGGCAAAGCCCCGAGGCAGTTAATGTTCCCTAACGCACTGACCCATATATTTTTTAATTTAAATAAATGTGGTGCGTAATTGATACATCCACCTAGTGTGTCTCATATAGGAGCACACTGAAAAAAGGTTTATTTAAAAAAAAAATTAACGGTCGTAAAAATTATTTTTACTATTTATAGTCCTATGTATCTTTCAAGCACTAGTGTGACCTTTGCATCTCTGAGGCACCCTGCCATCAGTTCTCCCATTGCCCGCATTGCTTTCGTCCATTTCTTAGTGTGTGGAATTTGAATTTTGTGAAATTGTGGGAAAATTTGGTTTTTAGTACTCCATTGGAAACATGCCTCCTCGACGCGCAAATGTGCAGGTAATATATATGTTTCTCACCAACATAATCTCTTACCAGATTAATTTTGAAAATTGACTTAGAATTCATTGTTTTTACTCCTACATGGTGTGTTTGAGCCGTTCAGCTCACACTGTTCCTAGTGCTCCCTGTTAATTTACAGGCTGAGCCGCGAACAGTGTTAACAGAAACCACACCGGGTGGTTAATGTGACCGCCCAGTGCACTGCCAACAAAAGTGCACCGCAATAACAATAATTTTTTTGTGGTGCATGTCGGTTTCCATCCGCATCAACAATTTATAATTGTTTAAAAATAGCAATTTATTTTATAATCGGTAGTATGTTGGTTTACTGGAATGCACTTGGGCATTATGTCAAAATAAATATAACAACCCGGTATGTATATATTACATGAACAAACCACATTAAAAGACCATTTGAAGAATTAATTTTTTTTTCATGCGGTGCATTCTATAAATGCATTGGGCCGTGACGATTAGTTTGGTGGTGCGGCATTGTCATGGGGCAAACTGGTGCGCGATGTTTTACTTATCACACTGACTGTTATTAAAAAATTGAAAGGAACTTTAGTTAAAAATTTTCAAATATTTATTTTTATATTTTTTTGTGTGACGCGGTGCATGATTTTATCGAAAGGCACCGGTACGAACCAGTGCAATGTTGATAAAAAAAAAACCCAAGTGCATTTCAATTATGTTAACACACCGCACTATTGGACAACATAGTTAATTTTTATTTTTATTTTTGGTGTAGTACGTCGGTCAAACATACTGCCCCAAGGTATTTTGTGTTTGGATACCACACCGCTAGTAGTAAAATATTGCAAACGGACGGTGCGTTGAGCTATATAAACACCCCAGGGCAGATATGTTTTGTCAACACACCACCTATAATATTTATTTAATTAATATTTTTTGTTGTCGTGGGGTGTGACTAATTTTTATGCACACCGTTGACGGTGCATGATATATATGTACTCACCTTTGGCAGTGCGTGACTGTTTTTTGTGGCGCAATGAATGCTTTTTTTTTTTTCAATAAAATTTATATTTATATATTTGTAAATAAATTTGTCATTTAATTAAAAAAAAATCATGTTTTATGTGTGAGGGAGGCTGATGTATTTAATATGTGAATTATTCATCGACGTCAATGGAGACATGAGAGACAACAACAATAGCAAAGGGATGACCATTACAACATGATACAACAGTGGGAGGCAAGGGATAGGGATAGAATTTTGTACCCTTGCCCTATTACGCCACCCACCCAGTTGCTCTTAAGGGATGTAGGCATCCTTAAGCTATATGAGGAGGCTACAACCCTGAAGGGGCACAATGGCATATTGGTATAGTTGATCTACAAATGGGATGCCCACTGACAGGCTTTTTGTGTTGGTCTTGACCAGTGGTAGCAACCCACTGAGGAGGACATGTATTTTATCATCAACCTATCTAGGAGAGGGGAGGATTTTCCCCAGTTCCCTGATGTACCCTTCGGTTATGCAGCAGATATTTAGTTGGTGTACTCTCAGATATACATTAGAGATGACATACTTTCTCCAACAGATTTTTCAGGTCCCTAGTGGACAACTACGGATTGGTTCTTTTGGTCTAGAGGAGGTGTTGACGGGAAAATATGTCTGGCCAACAGCAGAGGATCTCCCTGGTAAAAAGTACCAACTAGACTTTAAATCGTTTGAAATAGGGATCCCTTCCAGGGTGTGGGTCCAGCTACTACTTAATTCTCCTTTCCTTGGGTCTCAGTAGGACTCTATAAACCTGTGGACACATGCTTATTCGGATGATACAGGACACATGATTGATGAATTAAATGAACATAAAACACTATGTGTAGCAATCTGAATTATAAAGCATGTGGCCAAAGGAAATGTTGTCAACAACATATCATTAGGGTCATGCTTGTACACTATTTTAACCACAGAAGAAACAATTCTTTATGGCAGAATACCCTTCACTTCCTTAAATGTTTTTGGTGATACTATAAATGTCAGTAAACAAAGTTATTAACATTCATTGAGAAAGCGAAATAACTTAGCACCATTAACACATGTTTAGAAAACTATAATGAATAAATGATGTAATTGGAGACATAGTTTCATTAATCAAAAGATGTTAGAAATTGAAAACAGAATACTCATAGTGTTCGCACATTGACCAACATCAGATCCAAAAATGGAGTTAACAAATGCTTGTATTCATACTAAAAAATGTGTAGTCTTGTTATGCAATTCTCTATATCTCTTTGAGTCCCAAACAAAAGGTCCTTTACAATTTTCCCGAAGGAAGTTTTATAGAACAAAACTTGCCCTTTGGGCTTCCCGAATTTTCGCCTCCCTGACCGTTGGGCTACCTTGCGACCGGAATGGAAGATGCAACCTGCGACCTGGTTGGATAGTGCGACCTGCAACCTAGTTGGGTAGTGCGACCTGTGACTTGGTTGGATAATGTGACCTGCGACCCTTTCTATGGATTTTCACCTTGCAATCTGATCATGGGAGTGTGCGCGTGATTACGAGGTCGGGAACATCAACTTGTTGTTCCTTGAGGAAATTCTGCCATGCGCGATAATCTGCAGCAACTGGAGAGATTAGAGGAGTCTCTTCCCTTAACTGGTGCAGGCATTCTAAGGCATTCAGAATTAGATTTTCCCTCTTGAGTATGACCTAGTTAGCTAAAGAAGCTAGTTTAGTGTAGATCCAAACTGGTGTTGTGATGAACTTAACCAAGTTCTCCTGTGATGGGAGAAGATCAAGTGTAGTGGCAGCTTCTCTGATAGGTTGTAGAAATGCTTGAATCTCCTGATCTATCTATCCCCGCGTCTTCTCCTCGCTCAGTGCACCTAGAGAAGGAATGTGGTGTAGTTCATGCATTGAGTCGATGCCACTGATTAGATGCTCGTATGCAGTCATTACCTTTTCTAGATCTTTAAATAATTTCTCCTTGGATTGCATCTTGATACAGATTTGGACCTTGTCATTCTGAGTGTGAATCCAGTCTTTCTTGGGCAAGTTTTCCAGAGCCTGTGGGTATCTGCCTGTCAACTTTATAATTCTATCCAAGGCGGCGGAGACCTATTTCAGTTGCTCGTTTCTCTGCTTTGTCACTACTTGGGCTCTTAGTAGAGGTGCAACTGTTTGTTTTATGGTGAACATCTCCCCATAATCCTATCTCATGGTGGCCTCGAGCGTCGCCAACTCTCTCTGGATGGTAAGCAGTACTTCATTAATAAGAGTATTTTTTTCATGGAGCTGTTAGATTTCTTCCCTTACTGCTCTCTTTTCTTGCTCCACCCTTACTTCCCTTTGTTCAGAGTCCTGTAATCTATTTTGTAGGGAAATGATTTCCCTACTCATCCGGCTCACATTTTCTTCTGTGGCTGCTGCAAAAGCAGTGTCGACCGATGCTGCTATCACTGGGTTGGTCCTAGTGTCTATGAATATATCTTTCTTTGTCGTGGCTGTGAATGGGGTGGAAGGGTTCCATGCTAGGCATATCCTCTTTTCTTGTCGGATTTTGAAGGTGAACTTATCATAAGTGAGTCTTGTTAGGTTGAAAACCTCCTCCTCCTGTCCTTCAGAGGATCCTGTCTCAGAGAGTGCAAAATGCGTGTTAATTATAGGTACTTTGATGGGTTGTAGCTCGATTTATACTCCTATTACTGGAGGATGTGTCTCGGTGTCTTTTGATCTTTGATCCTCCTCTTCTTTTCTCTTTTGTTCTTCTTCCTCTTTCCAAAGCCGCTTCGCCTCTGCCTTGTCCTGTTCTGCCTTCTGCCTACGCTTTGCTTCCGATTTTTCTTCCTGCTCTTCCTTCCTTCTGCATTTAGCCTCCACCTGATCCAATTCTTTCTTGAGCTTTCATTCAGCTTCTGCTTTTGCTTGCTGCTCTTCCTTCCTCTTCCGAGTATCCTCCGCCTGTTTCTTTCTCTGTTCTACCTTCAATTTTTTCCTGTGCTTGTCTTCATCTTCTTTTTCTTTCTTTTCAACTTCTAGCTGAGCTTCTGCTTCTTGTTATTTCTGTTGGGCGACAAAGTTGTGGCCCATTCTGGTTCGAGGATTCTTGGCCTTGGAAGAAGAGGTGCCTCCCAACTTATGGATTCTTTCCTCCAAAGTATGATCATCTGGATCCTCCTGATCGGATCATGCTCCCGGGGCAAGTTCCCTATCTGTGTTATACCAATTTATTTTCTCATCCTCATATGGGTGTTCAGTATGTTGGTAGCTCAATTTGAACTTGGTCCATTTGTAGTGGTCAAGGACTATCCTCTCAGGATCGTATGTTCGGTGATCCAAAGGCCCCAGGTAGAAGCCTTTTATTTGTTCCGCTTCCACCTCTACCTCCCTGAAAGCCTTGACTATGTAGGCACTAATGTTGAGCGGCAATGTAGGCCACAAATTTTTCTTACCTTTTGTAAGGACCTTTGAGAAACCGGAAGTCATCTGATAACATACTTCCTGAAGAAGCATCTTGTCCATAACGAATCGGGGCAGAGCATGAGGAGTCTTGAATGAACTGAAGACTCAAATAAAGGTGTATTCTGCGAGTGGAAACCAATGTGCTACATTGACTAACGTTTCCATGGCTCGCCAGGACATGCATGGGGTATCCTGGCCGAACAATTTCCTGTAGAGTGCAGGGATGAAATGTTATGAGATTGACTCTATATCCTTCTTTTAATTAGAGTCCTAGAATACCTGCATTTCTATGTGAACTAGGCATGCCCACTCCGGGTCCCAGTTGTGAGCCCATCCCTCAAAGTGGAACCTAGAACAAACTACATCCAATAGGTAGGAAGCCATGTAAAATTTGGATGAGTATCCCTCCTCATATAGTAGAGACACCACTAGTAAGATGGCCCAATTGAAACGAGTGCAAGATACAGTAACATAGTTCATCAGGGATACCCAAGTGCCACTGAATGTGGTGGCATCCGGATGACCAAATATCCTACAAAGCATAGCTGCCACGAGCTTGTATACCTTCCTGAGGCCCGCCACTGGATACTCTTGATCCTTCTTGATTTTGAACTTCTCAGGTTCCTGAGGCCCATTCTTCTCTGAAAGTTTGTTCCCGTTCCGGAAGCATGTAATAAAACTATGCATCCAAGCCCTTTAGAGTTGCAAAAGCTCTTCCCTCTTGGTCTCGAATTACCCACTTCTTGGGGTCGATATTATGTATGATCCATTCAATTACTTCTGCGCATGGGAATATAGCAAGGTGGGCACCCGCGTAGTGAAGCTTCAACCTTTTAACTTGTACATATACTTGTCGGTCGGGTAGGTCATCTGGAAATTATGGTCATGCGAATTCTTGGTATACTTGATACCAACTCATGTTGTCTCCTTTGCCAAATGTACATGCGGTGTCCCCATAGATCAGGGGAGGACACATTGGTATTTCCATTTCTGTGTCTTCTATCTCTGGGCTCTTGTTTTCCTTGCGAACTGTTGGAGGTCCCATGTTTCTTGAGGCTAAAGAGATGGAGATGCACTCTAACTCTTCTTAGAAATCACCTCGAATGTTCATAAAACAGTCTCAGGATAAGACAAATTCCATAATAATAAATGCCTAGGTACTGGTTTTTTTAACTCTACCCAACTGAGACCCAGGAAAGGGCGACTTAGCGACTTGCGACCGGGTCGCTTGGTCGCAGAGGCTCAAACTTCTTGAAGGGTGCGGCCTTGCGACCAGGCCGTTGGGTCACTGGATCGCAAAGGCTCAAACTTCTCGAAGGGTGCGACCTTGCGACTTAGCGACTGGCTTCTTGAAGGGTGTGACCTTGCGACTTAGTGACTTGCGACCGGGTCATTGGGTCGCTGGGTCGCAGAGGCTCAAAATTCTCGAAGGGTACAACCTTGTGACTTAGCGACTGGCAACCAGGTCGCTGGGTCGCTGAGTCGCAAGGTCGCAAATGTCAAGTTTTGAATGAGATGCGACTCAACGACTCAGCGACCAGGGGTCACGAGGTCACAGGGTCGGAAGTCGCGGTAGGGCTAAGTGGAATATTTCATCAGCGGAGCAGCGCTTTTGTTCCATTTTAACATAAACAATACCAGGATTAAGTGAGGAAAACCAATAAATGAGGATGAAGAAGTCATGAGGGGAAAAGGAAAACACATGGGTGGCTGGTTGGCTCCATTTACAAGTCTGTGCTAGGAATGGCAGGGTTTGGATCATTTGAAAGGACTCGGGCTTCAAAAGGATATCAAATGGGAGATGTTAGGTGGCTTTAAAGGACTTCAATCAGTTGACAAGGGCAAAAAAATGAAAAAACAGAAACATCAGGAGGATTAGGCAACTTACCCAAGAAAATCGCACTCCAGTTGGCCTATTAGAAGCGTTTTGGGTGAAATGCAACCTAGCGACCCTTTTATTTATAAAGGGGTTGCACATGGGAGAAATAAATGAGTTCGCTGGGTTGCAAATATCCTGCGCTTGTGAGATGTGCGACCTTGCGACCTAGGAGGGTCGCAGGGTCGCAAGGTTGCTAGGTCGCGATTTTGAGAATTGAGTGAGAGTTGTAACCTGGCGACCTGGTGACCTGATAGGTCGCAAGGTTGCTAGGTCACAAATTTTGAGAAAGACCTAAACTGCGACTCAGCGACTTAAGGATTTTCCTGAAATAGACTTGAACCTTAGATTTTGACTTATATTTTCGATGCTCAGGGGGCTCAAAAAAATTTAGATGGTGAATTTTTGGAGGGTGTTGCAGAGGCTACAACAAATGGCGATTCACTGGTAGGGTCCAGAATCTCTACTGATGATTTATCTTTGCGGGGGGGGGAGGGGCCTTAGCAGTCTGTTCCTTTCAACCTTAGGTTTCCATGATTTTTTCCTTTTGTACCTTGCGAGGTTGCTTTGCCTGCTTTCCTATTTAGGTGCTGGTTGACCGAGCTTCTACTTCTAGATTCCAGACTGAAAGGGTTGGAGCACTTCAAGGATTTCCAAGATCTGGTATATTTATTTCATCCTCATTGTGTTGCTCTGCTGCCTGCGAACCTCGCGGTCCCAGCAGAGTCACTGCCTAGGAGTCATGGACATTGCTCCACTATCGGCGAGCCTGGTCAGTACCCCAGCGGAGTCGTCGCATTACCTCTCTACGCAGGAAGCCTTTCTCAATCCTTTACCCTTTATTGGTGTGCTACTGCACTTATTTTAAAAGTGCTCAAGGCACTTATTTAGATGTGCTGAGGGCACTTATTTGATAGAGACAATTTTTCTTGGGCGGATGAGGGATCCCGACTTATTTTACTTGCAAGAGAGGTTGCTCCTAGTCTGTATGAGGACTTTAGGTTTTCCTAGATATCCTTGTGTCACACGAGGTTAGCCCTGTTCCCTTTCAGTCTAGTTGCCGCTTTAACCAAATTTATTTTCACAAACACCCTTCAAGCTTGCTAGGTGAGCTATCTGTGCTTAGTAGCCCAAAATAGGTCATGTTTTACCTTTGGGTGTCAATCACAGACAAGCTCCTACCACCTTTTGTGATTTTCAAGAAAGAATTTTCATCAGCACAGATCATGGCACAACATGCCAATTGTGTGAATTCTACAATGCCTTCCGTATTTTTAAGTTCTTAGAAGGACACTTTTACTAAGGAATTGATTGAATAAGCGCTTTTATAACAGGAAATGAAAAAACAAAAACTAAAATAAAAGAAAACAAAAAAATATGGTACAGGGGTCATGACGACCCTCTTAGGGTCGTTAAGTGAAGTAGTGCTTGAGGTCATGCCCGTTTACCGGGAAGACCTCGATTCTTCCCTCTAGATTTTGAAATCTGAAAGTGTGGGAACCTAGCTTCTCTTTAATGTAGAATGGACCTATCTAAAGGGCTTGGAATTTGGAATGTTTCCCTTTCTCCTTGTGAGCTTTATCCCATTTAAGAACAAGGTCTCCTACTTCGAAAATTTTATTCCCGGCAGACTTTTTATCAAACCATCTCTTAATCCGACTTTGGTGGATGGCGAATTTTCCCCAGGTTTTTTGCCTTTCCTCCTCCAGTTTCAATAATGTGTCGATTCGGGCTTGCAAGGTGGGGCATGGGGTGCCATGGGTCTCTTGGGATAACTGGAGGGATGGGAGAGATAGGTCGGGAGGAAGGATGGCCTCTTTTCCATATGCAAGAAAAAATGGGGAGGTGCTGAGCAAAGATTTGGGTGTGACCCAATCAGCCCAAAGGGCATTATGGAGGGCGTTATGCCAGTTTCGTTGGTGGGACAACATGGTATTTTTGATGATGCAGATAAGGTTCTTATTAGTCGACTCAGCTAACCCATTCCCTTGGGGCTAATAGTTTTCAGAGTGTTTAAGTACAATACCATTTTCCAAAGCAAAATCATACAACTTGAAAGACGAAAAATAAGTTGCATTGTCAAAAACAAGGGAGGTTGGAACGCCAAACTTGGTCATGATAGAATGAGTAAAAAACTCTATTACCTCTTGATCGTTGATTTGGCATAGTGGTATCGCTTCAACCCACCTGGTGAAATAGTCGGTAGAGGTGAGGATATACGAGTGTTGCTTGGAGGAGTGTGGTAAGATTTCTCCAATCACGTCCAACCCCCATTGTTGAAAAGGTTCCTCTACTGCCATTGACTGTAATGGAGCGGCTGGCCGTGTTTCCCGGTTGGCGAATTTTTTATATTGAACACACTTCCGGACATATGTGTGAGCATCCTTAAAGAGGGTTGGCCAATAGTAGCCATTGCACATGATTTTTTGGGCAGTGGTATCACCTACATAATGCCCTCTGGCTAGTCCATCATGTAGTTTGGTGAGGACGCTTTGTGCTTCATCGTGTTCCAGGCAGCGTAGTAGGACTCCATCGTAATGTTTCTTGAAATTTTTTCCTTGTAATAACTGGTAGGATGCAGCTTTCAGCCTTATTTCCCATTTTTGCTGAGTAGTTAAAATAGGATCCATAACACCGTGGGCTAAGTATTTCAAAATTTTGGAGTACCAAGAAAGGTTTCCCTGCTGAGGCATGTTGTCAATCTGATACATGTCGATTTCTTGCTCCCAATATTCATCTTCGCACCCACGTGAATTTGTAGCCTCTACGACCATTTGGTAGAGTCCTTGACCTTTGACAGTATGTGCTAGTTTGAACTCCAGGTCATACTCTGGGAGACATGTAATCGAGTTTCCTAGTCTTTCTCCCAGCTCTTCTTGCATGAAAAGTGAGCGAACAACTGGGTGAGGGACGAACACCGTGACATGGTCCTTCAATATGTATGGCCAGAAATGCTTGACCACTTTTTATATTTCGTAAGCCTACTTGTCAATCTCGGGGTAATTCAATTCAACACCTTACAAACCGACACTCATGAATGATATGGGTCGTTCATTGTTGTTAGCGTCTTTTTGTGTGAGGACAACTACGAGTGATGAATTTGAGGCAAAGGTATATAAGATGAAACCTTTGTTGAAGTCTGGGCTTTGGAGGGATGGTGCTTCTGAAATGGCCTGCTTGATCTTATCGAATTCTTCCTTCTCAGGTGGATTCCATTTGAAAATTTCATTCTTTTTAATCATCACTTGCAAAGGCCTGAATATTTGGGAAAAATCTGATATGAATTTCCGTACAAAGTTGATTTTCCCAAGGGAGGATTGCATGGCCCTTTTGCTACTAGGAGGTGGAATCTGGGCGATGACCTTCACTCACTCAAGATATACAACTATACCATTCCTAGTTATGATATGACCGAGCAAATTCCCCTCCAACACAATGAAGACACTTTTCTTTGGTTTGAGTGAGATCCCATACTTTCTGCATCTTTCGAAAGCCTGCCTGAGGTGACGTAAGTGATCACCTCTGTGCATTGAAAACATGGTGACATTGTCCAAGTATACTACCATGCTTTGTCCTATTAGACCTCGAAAACCTATGTCCATAGCTCGTTGGAATATTGCCCCAAAATTTATCAATCCGAAGGGCATGCGCCTAAAAGAAAAAGTTCCCCATTTAGTCCGGAACATAGTTTTTAATCTGTTGGGTTCAGCTACCAGTACTTGGTTATACCCAGAAAATCCATCCAACAACGAGAAAATCTCCGATCCGGATATGGCTTGTAGTATCTATTCCATAGGGGGAACCGGGTAGTTATCTTTGTCTGAGGCTCTATTTAGATTTCGAAAATCCACACACAAATGGATCTCACCGGATGTTTTTCATACCGGAACCAGATTCGATACCCAAGTGGAGTGTTGGACTTTGAAGATTATGCGTGCATCCAAAAGCTTCTTAAGTTATTTCTGAATCATTGGTTCCAGCGTAGGGTGCACTTTTCTTAGCTTTTGCTGGAAAGGCTTCACTCCTTCCTTCATAGGGATCACATATTGAATAATTCGAGTGTCATAAGTACGCAGTTCATCATACTTCCAAGTGAGCACATCTCAGTATTTCCGGAACAATTCGATGAAATATTGTCTCTCCTGATCGGAACAATCCTTCTTGAGGTTGACGAACTTCAGGTCCTTATCTGTCCCTAAGTTTACCTGTTGATGTGCCAGATTGGAGCTCTATACTTTAGTGTTAGGGGGTTCGCGGAAAACGTTCTGCAGATCAAACAATTTTTCAAGTGACACTATTCCCTTGGGCATGGGATTTTCCTTGTGTTTCTCTCGTTCTTCCTGCAAGGCTTGATCATGGTTCGCTTCTTCTATCACTGCGTCTTTGAACACCTTGGTGTTGAGCATGAATTCAAGTACCTATTGGTCATCATCAAAGACGCGTAAATTAGTGATGTTATCTGGCACAGATGGTTTATACACTATTTCAATAGAAAAACCATCCCTTAGAGGGGTGAACCTAGCAGCAGCGTTAGCCAGAGTATTAGCTGCCACATTATGCATCCTAAGCACAGATTTAATACCAAACACATCAAAAGAAGAAATTAAACACCATAACTCTTGTTGGTAAGCTTTCAAGTGTGGAGATAAGAAATGGATGGTATTGTGTACCTGGCGAGTGATGATTTCAGAATCTCCGATAACCTTTAAGCATTTCACCTTTAGGTCCAACGCTTTTTTGAGTCCGAGGACTAAGGCCTCATATTTGGTGGTATTGTTGGTGAAATTCTAGCTGGCATGAGATCAAAAACTTGTTCTTTTGGGGGTCCAACAGGATGCAGCCTGCACCTACTCCGTGATGCGTCTTGGAGCCGTCATAATACGAGGTCCATACATCGTCTTCTGGTTTCTCTGGAACTGTGGGCTGGGGAGAGATTTCAGTTTGGTTTATGATGAGTACATCTTGGTCTTCAGTGATGAGCATTAGCTTTGATTGGATGTCTGGGTTTATCAGGGACTGAGGGGGATGGTAACATCTGAAGATGGCATCTAAGAAACACACGCCGAGCTATTTTTGGGCAAAGCTGACAGGTTCATTGGTAGCGTCCAAGTTGGTCACAGTATGTTTCATATAAGGTTTACTCTCAACTCTGATTTGGTTGTTTCAACCCTTGTAGGGAAGCCATAGGTGAGACCAATCGGTAGCGAAGTACCCTTGTAGCTTACTGGGCCAGTCCCTACTCAACAAGAGACCATAGGCTTCCGGGATGTCTACAACTACTATGTCTATGCACTGGTGGACTCTGGAGTTGGAAGATAAGAGGATGATGACATTATTTAGTTCACCTATAGTGGGCACTTGTGATCTGTCGAGCTGAATAATCCTAGCATCAGTCTTCTCTGGGCAAATGTTTAACTTCTTGTAGACAAATAGGGGCATGACATTTGTGGATGCGCCGCAGTCGACCAGGCAATTATGAATGTTAAAGTTAAATATTTCAAAATACAGGAGAAAGGGGGGAGTAGATCCCCTAGAGTTTGCATTTACAGCGTTCACAATAGGTTGGAGGCTTGCACTAGCTTGGGTAGATGTGTTGCTCATGGGTTTGGTTGTGGAGCCGTTGGCGAAGGCTTTGAGAATAAGCTCCTGTTGGTTGGTGATGCGGGCAAGCTCATAAAGAGAGATGTTGGCTCTAGTTTTCTTCATGTCCTCAACAATTTTGTAACCAAAATCAGAGTGTGAAAGAGTCTCGACAGGGGTTTTGGGTGACCCTACCTGCAGTTTTCTCTTTTGGTTTGTTCGGGTGTTGCTAGGAGCGGACTTCTCAGGAATAGCAGCTTGGTGCTCATTCCCTGGGGGTAAGATTTTCCTTAAGAAGGCCCTCCTCTTCTCTTCGGAGGATTGTTCAGGAACCAGTCCTTTGCTTCTTAGGCCATATTTTAGCGCAAGTTTGGCTTTAGGATCATCGGCCACGTTAATGTAGGTGATGGTATGGGTGCTTTCCCCGTGGATCACATCAAACACAAGGACGGTAGATCCTGGTTCTTCATCTAGGGGTAGGTTTTCTTCATTGTCCGAGACATCATATTTTCCTACTTCCCCTAGGGTTTTATCGTCTAAGAGCTGATTCACTACCGCATTCATGCTGCTGATCCATTGGGGGCATGTCTTCTCGGAGTGGACGGCCTGGTGGAAAGAACAAAAATTATCTTTTCTAATTTCTTCCACGTTAAGAACAGCATTTGTGTTTGATGGGGGCCAGCTAATTGTGGGGGTATTCTTTCTGAAAAAAGGATTTTGCGTCTTGGTGCCAGTAGTGGGTTCAATGCCTTTTCTCTTTAGATCAAAGACTTCATTGGTTAATAACTTAAGGGACTTTGCTATATCTTCGAAGTCAAAAGTATGTTTGTCCTTATCCCCGGTTTTGAATGTGGAAGACTTCTTCCTTTTTTAGGCAGGTTTATGATCGTCTCGACCTTCATGGTTGATGACCCTTATGGAAAGCATATCCTTTTCTACAGCAAGGGCAGTGGTGTAATTTGTTGTAAGGGTAGCCCTAGCCTTGCGCTTTACGAATACGACGATGTCTTTGGGAAGAGCCTTTGTGTAGTAGTTTATAGTGATGGAGTCATCCAATGCCAAGTTAGGGGGGAATTTTTTCAATATGGTAGAAAAATGTTGATTAAAATCTCTGACCTTCTCTTTCTTTTGGCATTTGAGTGTACTCAACTCCGTGAGGAGCATGGATGGGGTCTTGTCCTCCGAAAATATCTGAAGGAAAGTGCGACAGAATTGATCCCATGAAGTTATGGAAGCACTTGGGAGAGACCGATACTAGGTGGCCACTTTGTTCTCAAGGGTATGGGGAAAAAGACGGCAGGAAACATCATCTGCTTGGACTCTCATCATTTGTAGTGAAAGGTAGAAGTTTCTTATGTGGTCTTCGGCCAGCGTGCCTTTCTCAGGGTCAAACTTGGGAAGGTTTTTTTCGGGGTGTCTAGGCATGTCATGAAGGGGGCCCTGGAGATCTAATGGAGATTGGAACATCCAAGAAAGTAGTTGTACCCGCCTGGCATGCTCGTGGCGAGGTATATATATGTGCCCTATTTCTGACTCCGATTCACTTCCCGCACCCGATGCGGATGCTTCTCCTTCATGGTGGGAGTGCTCGTCTTGACGTCCCCTGCGGTTTTCCATATTTCTAATGTTTCTCCAATTGTAGATGGGGACTTTATTTTGGTTTTGATGGTGGTGGGCGGTATTGTGACCTTGGCCACGACCTCTATTTCCCTGACCTTTATTCCCTTGGCCTCTATTTCCCTCGCCCCCCCTTGGTGGAATGTGGACTTGGGTGTTGCCATTTTGGGTCCGGTCAGGCTGAGGGCTAGCATGGGGTCCATTCATGTTGGGACCTTCCTCTTCTGCTCCTTGGGGCCCAGTAATAGGTTCATTATTCTCAACTTCCGTTGCGAGGTCTTCAACCATTAGATTTATCAATTGGGGCAGGGTATTTAAAAGGGCACCGTTGCCAGTGAGGTTAGCTGCAGGGGTCCTGGTATGGGTTAGAAAACTCATGACTCGAGTGATTTGCAAATATCTGATGAGGTTGCGGGAAATCGGGCACATAACTCTTAACTGATCCCTGGTAACCTCATAATAAGGAGCTTCCTCCCCTTGGGCATCTTCTAAATGGGGAGGACCGGTGTCATCGTGTATGGCCTCCCCTTGGGGAGTTTGTAATGGAATATTACTTGTGTTCTGGGAGCCTGCCATAGGCCCTCCTTCTAGCGCCAATTATGTTGACAGGAAAATCTGTCCAGCCAATAGCAGGGGATCTCCCTGGTAAAAAGTCCCAACTAGACTTTAAATAGTTTGAAATGGGGATCCCGTCCAGGGTGTGGGTCTGGCTACTGCCTAATTCTCCTTTCCTTGGGTCTCAGTAGGAATCTATAAACCTGCAGACACACGCTTATTCAGATGATACAAGACACATGATTGATGAATTAAATGAACATACAACACCATGCGTAGCAAGCTGAATTATAAAGAATGGGGCCAAAGGAAATGCTATCAATAGCATATCATTAGGGTCATGTTTGTACGCTATTTTAACCACATAAGAAAAACTTATTTATTGCAGAATACCCTTCACTTCCTTAAATGGTTTTGGTGATACTATAAATGTTAGTAAACAAAGTTATTAACATTCATCGAGAAAGTGAAATAACTTAGCACCATTAACACATGTTTAGAAAAATATAATGCATAAAAGATGTAATTGGAGACACAGTTTCATTAATCAAAATATGTTAGAAACTGAAAACATAATACTCATAGTGTTCACACATTGACCAACATCAGATCCAAAAATGGAGTTAACAAATGCTTGTATTCATACTAAAAAATGTGTAGTCCTACTATGCAATGCTCTATATCTCTTTGAGTCCCAAACAAAAGGTCCTTTACAATTTTCCCGAAGGAAGTTTTATAGAACAAAACTTGCTCTTTGGGCTTCCCAACTTTTCGCCTCCCTGACCGTTGGGCTACCTTGCGACCGGAATGGAAGATGCGACCTGCAACCTGGTTGGACAGTGCGAGCTGCAACCTAGTTGGGCAATGCGACCTGCGACTTGGTTGGATAGTGCGACCTGTGAACCTTTCTGTGTATTTTTGCCTTGCAATATGATTATGGGAGTGTGCATGTGATTGCGAGGTCGGGAACATAAAATTTTTGTTCCTTGAGTAAATTATGCCATGCGCGATAATTTTTAGTGACTAGGGAGATTAGAGGAGTCTCTTCCCTTAACCGGTGTAGGCATTCTAAGGCATTCAGAATCAGAGTTTCCATCTTGAGTGTGACCTGGTTAGCTAAAGAAGCCAGTTTAGTGTAGATCCAAACTGGTGTTATGACGAACTTAACCAAGTTCTCTTGTGATGCGGGAAGATCAGGTGTAGTGGCAGCTTGTCTGATAGGCTGTAGAAATGCTTGACTCTCCTTATCTATTTGTCCCCATGTCTTCTCCTCGCTTAGTGCAACTAGAGAAGGAAATTGGTGTAGTTCATGCATTGATTCGATGCCACTGATCAAATGCTAATATACGGTCATTACCTTTTCTAGATCTTTAAATAATTTCTCCTTGGATTGCATCTTGATACGGATTTGGACCTTTTCATTCTGAGTGTGATTCCAGTCTTTCTTGGGCGAGTTTTCTGGAGCCTGTGGGAATCTGCTAGTCCATTCTATCATTCTATCCAAGGCGGCAGAGGCCTCTTTTAGTTGCTCGTTTCTCTGCTTTGTCTCTACTTGTGCTCTTAGTAGAGGTGCAACTGTTTGTTTTATGGTGAAAATCTCCCCATAAACCTGTCTCATGGTGGCCTCCAATTTCGCCAACTCTCTCTGGATGGGAAGCGGTACTTTATTAATAAGAGTATTTTTGTCTTGGAGCTATTGGATTTCTTCCCTTAGTGCTCTCTTTTCTTGCTCCGCCCTTGCTTCCCTTTGCTCAGAGTCTTGTAATCTATTTTGTAGGGAAAGGATTTCCCTACTCATCCATCTCACATTTTCTTCTGTGGTTGCGGAAAAAGCAGTGTCGGCCGATGCTATAATCACTGGGTTGGTCCTAGTGTCTAGGACTATATCTTTCTCTGTTGTGGCTGTGAATGGGGCGGAAGGGTTCCGTGCTAGGCATCTTCTCTTTTCCTGTCAAATTTTGAAGGTGAACTGATCATAAGTGAGTCTTGTTAGGTTGAACACCTCCTCCTCTTGTCCTTCATAGGAGCCTAGCTTGGAGAGTGAAAAATGTGTGTTAATTATAGGCACTTCGATGGGCTGCATCTCGGTTTGTACTCCTGTTACTGGAGGAGGTGTCTCGGTGTATTTTTATCTTTGATCCTCCTCTTCTTTTCTCTTTTGTTCTTCTTCCTCTTTCCGAAGCCGCTTCACCTCTGCCTTGTCCGGTTCTGCCTTCTGCCTGTGCTTTGCTTCCACTTTTTCTTCCTGCTCTTCCTTCCTTTTGCGTTCGGCCTCCACCTGATCCAGTTCTTTCTTGAGCTGTTGTTCAGCTTCTGCTTTCGCTTCCTTCTCTTCCTTCCTCTTCTGGGAATCCTCTGCCTGTTTATTTCTATATTCTGCCTTCAGGTTTTTCCTATGCTTATCTTCATCTTCTTTTGCCTTCTTTTCAGCTTCTAGCTGAGCTTCTACTTCTTGTTCTTTCTGTTGGGTGGTAGAGTTGTGGCCCATGTTGGTTCGAGGCTTCTTAGCCTGGGAAGAAGAGGAGCCTCCCAACTCGCGGATTCTTTCCTCCAAAGTATGATCATCTGGATCCTCCTGATCGGACCATGCTCCTGGGGCGAGTTCCCTATCTGTGTTATACCAGTTTCTTTTCTCATCCTCGTATGGGCAATTAGTATTTTGGTAGCTCCATTTGAACTTGGCCCGTTTGAAGTGGTCAGGGACTATCCTCTCAGGATCGTATGTCCGGTGATCCAAAGGCCCCAGGTAGAAACCTTTTATTTGTTTCGCTTCTTCCTCTACCTCCCTAAAATCCTGGACTGTGTTGGAACCAATGGTGAGCGGCAATGTAGGCCACAGATTTTTCTTACCTTTAGTAAGGACCTTTGAGAAACCGGAAGTCATCTGATAACATACTTCCTGAAGAAGCATCTTGTCCATAACAAATCGGGGCAGAGCATGAGGAGTCTTGAATGAACCGAAGACTCGAATAAAATTGTATTTTGCGAGTGGAAACCAATGTGCTGCCTTGAATAACGTTTCCATGGCTCGCCAGGACATGCATGGGGTATCCTGACCAAACAATTTCTTGTAGAGTGCAGGGATGAAATGTTGTGAGATTAACTCTATATCCTACTTGTACTTAGAGTCCTAGAATACCTGCATTTCTATGTGAACTAGGTGTGCCCGCTCCGGGTCCCAGTTGTGAGCCCATCCCTCAAAGTGGCACCTGGAACAAACTACATCCAATAGATAGGAAGCCATGTAAAATTCAGATGAGTATCCCTCCTCTAGTGCCAGTGCCACAAATATATTTTTTTTGAGAGACGCCACTAGTAAGCTGGCCCAATTGAAACGAGTGCCATATACAGTAACATAGTTCATCAAGGATACCCAAGTGCCACTGAATGTGGTGGCATTGGGATGACCATATATCCTACAAAGCATAGTTGCCACCAACTTGTATACCTTCCTGAGGCCTGCCACTGGATACTCCTGATCCTTCTTGATTTTGAACTTCTCGGGTTCCTCCCACCATCCTCTTAGGGTGTCTGCTATGGGGACCACATGGGTGGTCACCCATTCTTCTGTGAAATTATGTTCCCATTCCGGAAGCGCGTAATAAAACTCTGCATCTGAGCCCTTTAGAGTTACAAAATCTCTTCCCTTGTGCTCTCGAATTACCCACTTCTTGGGGTCGATATTCTGTATGATCCATTCAATGACTTCTGCACATGGGAATATAGCAGGGTGGGCACCCGCATAGTGAAGCTTCGACCTTTTAACTTGTACATATACTTGTCGGTCGGGGAGGTCCTCTGGAAATTATGGTTGTGTGAATTATTGGTATACTTGATACCAACTCATGCTGTCTCCTTTGCCAAATGTACATGCGATGTCCCCATAGATCGAGGGAGGAGACATTGGTATTTCCATTTCTGTTTCTTCTATCTCTGGGCTCTTGTTTTTCTTGCAAACTGCCAGCAGTCCCATGTCGCTTGAGGCTAAAGAGATGGAGATGCACTCTAACTCTGCTTCGAAATCACCTTGCATGTTCATAAAAAATTCCTAGGATAAGATAGATGCCATAATAATAAATGCCTAGGTACTGGTTTTTTAACTCTACCCAACTGAGACCCACGAAAGGGCGACTTAGCGACTTGCAACCAGGTAGCTTGGTTGCTAGGTTGCAGAGGCTCAAACTTCTCGAAGGGTGCGACCTTGCAACTTAGTGACTTGCGACCGGGTTGCTGGGTCGCTAGGTCGCAAAGGCTCAAACTTATCGAAGGGTGCGACCTTGTGACTTAGCGACTGGCGACTGGGTCACTGGGTTGCTGAGTCGCAAGGTCGCAAATGTCAAGTTTTGAATGAGATGTGACTCAGCGACTTAGCAACAAAGGGTCGCAAGGTCACAGGGTCAGAAGTTGCGGTAGGGCTGAGCGGAAGATTTCGTCGGCGGTGCAGCCCCTTTGTTCTATTTTAACATAAACAATACCAGGGTTAAGTGAGGAAAACCAATAAATGAGGATGAAGAAGTCATGAGGGGAAAATACAAACACATGGGTGGCTGGTTGGCTCCATTTACAAGTCTGTGTTAACAATGGCAGGGTTTGGATCATTTGAAAGGACTCAGGCTTCAAAAGGATCTCAAATGGGAGATGCTAGGTGGCTTTAAAGGACTTCGATCAGTGGGCAAGGGCAACAAAAGAAAAAAAAGGAAACATCAGGAGGATTATGCAACTTACCCGAGAAAATTGTGCTCCAGTTGGTCTGTCAGAAGAGTTTTTTTCTCTCCATCGTGTGGGTGAAATGCGACCTAGCGACCCTTCTATTTATAAAGGGGTTGCGCATGCGAGCAATAAATGAGGTCGTTGGGTCGCAAATATCCTGCACTTGTGAGATGTGTGACCTTGCGACCTTGCGACCAAGGATACCGGGTCGCAAATATCCTGCGCTTGTGAGATGTGTGACCTTGCGACCTGGGAGGGTCGCAGGGTCGCAAGGTTGCTAGGTCGCGATTTTGAGAATTGAGTGAGAGTTTTGACCTAGTGACCTGGTGACCTGATAGGTCGCAAATTTTGAAAAAGACCTAAATTGTGACTCAACGACTTAAGGATTTTTCTGAAATAGACTTGAACCTTAGATTTTGACTTATCTTTTCGATGCTCAGGGGGCTCAAAAAATTTTAGATGGTGAATTTTCGGAGGGTGTTTTAAAGGCTACAATAGGAGGTTAGGTGCCTCTCACTATTACTAACCACCATTGCACATTATACCTATGACGGGTAGTGCATTAGTTGCCCTCTTTCATTTTATGTTGATTCTCTATTCCGGAGGCCACGACTTGTTAGATGGTCTTCCATTTTATATAGCCTTAGATAGATTTCATTCTCAGGCGCGTGGGAGGTTTACCTTCCCTTTTGCTTCAAATTTGTTTTCTTTATTTTTCGAGTTTTCCAGAGACAAGGCCTACTTTTTTCCGTCAGCCTTGTAGGCCGATGATAGAGGTACAAATCCACATGTGGGGCAAGATGATGCCCAAGAGGGGCCAATCGGAGTATCCGTCCAGGACTTCTAGTGATGCACTAGAGCTACTATCCAGTGAGGATGACCACATGTTTGTGATGGTGACATGTCCTTACGGGGGGGTTGGATTGACGAGGGTATCCCAAAATCCTCTTCACATAGGATAAGCCACCGGATGATAGAGGTAATATTAGTGTTTTATTTAAATTAATATAGTTTCATTTTATTGTATTAATTAATTAGAATACAATTTATTCTAACATGTTCTTTAACTTATTTCATTAAATTGTTTACTGAAATTGTCTAATTATTGTTGTGTACTATATATTTTGTAGATATTTGCACGTTTTTTGGGGACATGCCTCCACCCCCACCAGATGATCATGTAAATGATGAGGAGATGGCGGAGGCCGCAGAGGGTGAGAAATCTCCTTAGGTGCAGATACGCATGGGCATGCGGCGTAGGGATAACATATAATTCAGGATCGAGTTGGGTGACCGACTATGTAGACTATTGGTTGATGAGGGAGTTTTCCCTAAGATAATCAAAGAAATCTAGGGAGATTGTACGCTCCCAGATATCTAGAGGGACATGTCGCGTTATATGATGAGCCTTATGCACCATATTGTCAGAGCTTCCAGGCTACTAGTAGAAAGGAGGGATAGGTGCCATAAAGATGTTCCACACAACATCTCAGATGATTATCATGAGGGTAGTGATCATTCTAGTACTCCACCTCCTCCTCCTTCACCTCACGGAGATGAGCAAGCAGAACCTCCTAAGCAGGAACCTCCTGAGTAGGCACCTCTTGAGCAGACACCAGCTGAGTAGCCACCTCCTGAGCAAGCACCATCTGAGTAGGCACTGTTAGGGTCCTATAATAATAGGGCTCATAATTTTTTAATTCACTTTGATAGTCTTGTAAATATGTACATACCTTACTTTCTACAAGTTGTTTTTCCATATTTGAAAATAATAATAAAATGAAAAGAGGGTAGAAGTCCTAAAAGAAATATCAAAGGACTTATAGAAAATATAGACCCCAAAAGAAGAAAGAGATAAAATAAGACACGAAAGTGAGCAAGTCAAAATTCCACTACTATTTACTTTTACTTCAAAAATAATGATTATGTGCACATTGTCAATAAATTCCATAATCCATGATCAGTTAAACAGTTTAATCTTAAATTTTCATGCTTTAAATTTCATGTTTTAGATAGAGAATAAAGATATGTTAAACAGTTTAAACTTGAAAAATCAGTAGATAGTTAGAGAATAAATGAGGAGCTCAACGGTTTAATCTCAACCCTCGGATGAAATAAGGTTAGACATAGATAGTTTTTATGCTTTGAAAGAAAAATGGATTTAGGGTTGCAAGCTTAAATGCACCCATGAAAATGAAGTAAAAAATGTTAGAAATAATGATGAGTAGGTAGAAAGCAGTTGTGCAAAAGCATGTAATAAAGCATCATCAGGCAAAATTACTAATTTCCCCTCTCCCATAATGATTCAGTATTCTAAACCTTCAGTTAAAGAGGCTCAGAGCATTTCTCTGACTTTTGTTGGGACCGGACCCAAGGCTCAATAACTGATTGGTCAAAAATATTGAATTCCCTACATAAAACCCATTTCGCCAGCATATTTACCCTTTTCCCAAGTCATGAATCCCTTTTCCTAAGTAAAAACACCTCTTTTTCTTAGTAAAATAAAAAACCCTACTTGATTAATTTCATTCTCATTCAAAAACACTCAAAACCCCATAAAATGCATTTTATCCTAAGTCTAAGTGTGAAAAACAATAATGGGACAAACTATGCTTATTTGTCTATCTTTACACTTTACTTGGTTTTAAATTTTGTATTTTTAATCCATTCCATACTTTACACCTCTATTTCATATTAATTTATAGCTGTATTTATTAATTCCCTATTCTATACCCTTCCCGTATATTTTTAAACCCTTTATATTTAAATAACCCCAAAACCGTTCTATTTCAAGTTTAAACCTATGTTAATATATCCCACATGATGAAATAAATTCCCGTCCATTATCCCATAGGTTTAAACATATCAAAATACAAAATATACCCTGTCCCCCTATGGTTTTTAAACATTTGTCAAAAGGTTTAAATACTATATAATAAACCAACACCAATGTTTTTGGTTGAAACATTTGTTAAATGTTTTAATTAAAAACATATTCCCCTCTGCTATCATATAATACAAGGTTTTAACTTTAATAAATGTTTATTTATAAAGTTAAAAAAAAACCCATTCCGCCACATTGATAAACCTCAGACCCACTCCGAATCTCGATGCAACTTCTAAAACAAATCATGACCTTTGGCAATCGACCTCCCAAATCCAATGAGCAAAATCCAATATCACAAATAAAGTTGTGCGGTGTTAAATTTTTCATTTCTATGTGAAATAGGTTGTTTTTCCTTTTTCTCCCTCCTCCACGTGGCTTATGTTTATTGGATCGCGACTGATTCATTTGAAACTAGTTGCCACCTAAAACAAGCACAATAACCATATGTGGTTTCTCCCCTTTGAAGCCCGAAAACCGCCTGTTTGCCTAACTTGACTGCCATTTATTGTAGGCCTAATTCAACCCTAATTTGCCCAATAAACCCTGAAATTGCACCATTTTATCCCTTTTTCTACCTATCAATTGTATCTGCTATTTCAACTTAGAGAAAGAAGCCATTGCACGATTTTTATGCCCAGAACCTGTTAAAAGCCTGCAATTACCATTGAAGATTTCCAGGAATTTCTGAATTTCTTCAGAGACCAGAAAAGATACTGTAGAACCTATCAAATGCCTTAGAGTCATTTTCAAATACCCATACTTGTGTAAAACAGGGATTTTTTGAAGAAATTGAGTCTGTTATCGATTTAAAAGAACCTTAATAAAGAACAAATATAGTCAGAGTTTAAATTCGTCTAAAGAAGACTATCTAAAAGGTCCAAAAACAAGCCAAACCCTGTCAATTTTTTTAAGAAACCCTGTTTTAGAATGCGCACAGTTCTAAATGGAAAAAAATGAGTTTATATAGCTTTTACAGACTGTTTAAAACTCTAATTTAAGCCTATAAATCCTCTGAAGGTAACCTAACCTTTGTGCTTGATTTCACATGATGTTTTGCCCAATTATCCATTGAAAAAGCCCAAGAAACCCTTTTTTATTGTTTTCTAACCAATGAGAGTCTGAAATACCTATGAATGATTTGAAAATGGTCTGGATAAATTGTATGTATTTCAAGAACCTACCACTCAGTTTTAATTAAAATGATCTAGCTTGTACTTGACAATTTTGCGGAATTATTTACTTGAATGTGGTGTATGAATTTTTACTGTTTATGTGTCTTAAATTCATTTTTTCTTGCTATAATTTAACATGTATGACAGCAACATAATTCAGAAAATAATCATTCAAACACAATAGCAATTTTAATCTAGGAGTTCACCCGAAATCTCGTGGGCTACGTCTCCTTTGAGCTTGGTCATCTTGACTCAGCTCTTTGGGATTATGGTAAGTGTTTTTTAAAAAGTAAATAATTAATTCAAATGAATACAAAAATGATCCAAAGGACTGAAAATACCATTTAAATCCCTCTAATGGCTATCCAAACTTTGTAAACAGCTTTAGGCTCTTGTTGACACGATTCCTTCTATCGATGCACTAAGCTACTTTAAGCTTCTAAATGGCACAAACTCCCTCAGAATTATGTTTCTCTCATTGAAACCACTACTTCTATATCCAGCACACATCAGAAACCAAATACCAACTAATAAATTTCTTAAATTGAGCACTGCATTCCCCAAATAGGCTATCCTCCACGGTTTGCCCAGGGCTGCCCAGAACTTCACATCAGCTTCTCGAGCTCTAGAAGTTCTCAAAATTTTCTGAAACCACTTCCATTGGTTCCAAAATGACTTAAATAGTCAAGATATATTTTTTATTAATAAAAAACGGCCTCTTTCTGCTTCGGTTTCGCCTCAATCACCTATCGACACCCCTTGGCACTAGGGTCAAGGAAAACTTCTCTACTGAGTTTTTGACCTCTAAAAGTATTTAACACTTGCTAAAACCTCTGTAAATATATTAAAAATTATTTTTTCAGCCAATAATGACCACTATTTCACTACAAATGGTCTCAAACAACTCTTTTTAAGCCCTGCACTGCTACTGGAAAAAGCTGGCAATAATGTCCTCTGGAAATTTACTGAAGCTTTTCAGCCTTCAAACGTTCTCTATAGGCTCTGAAAACCATTTCATCAGATTCATAACATCTTAATTATCCAATTTAGACTATTGGAACTCTGGAAAAGGACTCTAACTCCCCTAGTTAGGCCTCAAACTGAATTTGTCTCATGGTGGCCCTTATGGCTCCTTTATCTTCCCTGAAGTAAAAGCTACTGAAGATCACCTCCATTCGACCTAAAAATTGTCCCAAAGCCTTCATAAGGTTGAAGAGACCCACAATTGACTAAAATTTCATCCAATTTTGTTGAAAATTGAGAAATTTATGGCAAAAACAAACTTTGCCCCAATTTCCTCAACTAAATGTGGGGCAACTGCTAGTTAACTCCACTAAAAGTGGAAGTCCGTCTAAATTTGGGAGCACCTATAGAATATCTACCATATTAAACTCCACTTAACTAAAGCTTAATTAAATATTAAACCTGCGATTAGGCTCTTTAGGCGCTCTTAACATTAAGCTCCCACACTGGTCATATGATGAGGTTCCATGGGAGGAGGGTTGGCCCCTCCATGCTTCGTCGGACCCACTCAGCATTCAAAGTGCAATAACTTCTTCATACGGCGTCCATTTTTCGAACCGTTTGTGGTGCCAGAATTAGGAAGATGATACCTATGCAATAATCTTGGTTTCAACCCAATCCTGTAACTATGAATTTTAAGCTAATCCTTAGGTCCTTGATCTAGTTTTGATCACACCTCCCAAATGAGAAGCTTTTGGATCCAAAAAGCTCTCTTGGACTACTGAAATTGATCTGTACAACAAATGAGAGTATTTCACCCTCTTCTCTTTAGCGTCCAAAAACTTGCCTTGCATGGCTAGTGACTTTTAACCACAACTAGAAAGCAATTCACACTTCCCTTCCTCGATGCGCTTATCCTCCTGTCAAGAGCTACCTTTCTTGCACTCACTCAGAAAATTTCTGGTGAGAAATTTGTAGAAGGAATTTGAACATCATTGCCTTGATCAATGATCCAAGGTGGCTCAAACATAAGTTGTGCAACATGCAACATCAACAACAAGTCGTCATAAAATGTGCTATACAATTGAAACAAAATCAATGTAAACAGTGTGCAACACAATCGACACAAGTCGACAAAAATGTGCGACACAATCGACACAAGTCGATAAAAAACATGATACATCTTGAAAAACACATGTGCATGTATCAATGTATAATGAACCTATTTACAGTTCACTATTTACACATACAACTTCCATGCACATGTACACCTTCAACTCTTCCTTTCAAGTACCAACAAGTACATAATCCCAAAAACACGTCGGTGACTATAAGAGCTAAACTAAAAGATATTTTTGCAATATAAGTGAGTATCATACTCATCTTTTACACCTCCACGGAAAAATTTTGCAACAACAAGGAAATTCCTTCAACTGAACCGCATTGATATGCAATCTTGCATCAAACGTTTCAACAGAAATACATGCATACAACCAAAATGTGCATATGTACAAAGGAATATTTCTTACTGTGTTAAGAAGTCCATCCACTTCTTTCCAAGCCACCTCCATGGCGACTTTTGCTGCTGCAACACTTATTCGTGTGAATCTTCCATTTTCACATTGATAATGGAATCCATAGTTCCACTTGTGCCAATCTTTTTGTCCTCTTGCTGCATGTGCTTTGGATGACTAGTTGGATGCAAAGTCCAACAATGAGAGACATCATGTCCCTTCTTTTGGAAAAATGTCCAAAACTTATACACCTTCTTTGAAAGTTGTCTTTGCCTCATCTGCTTCCTGTATGCTTTCTTCCTCATCCAGTATCTCGAAACATTATGGTTAAATCGACCACAATATGTACAACAAATCTTTCTTCCATTTAAACATGAAAAATTATCATGCCTTGCATAAACACAATCAAATTGATCATGAGAAGATTTATACCTCTTGTACTGCTTTGAATGTTCATCCTTTTTGTCTTCATGAGAAGATGAACTAGTAGAGGCTACAACTTTCATTTTCAGACTAACATCACCATTTTTTTCTTGAAAACTGAATGAACTTGCATGCTCGCCATAAGCTACATGTTTACCATCTTCTTGCTGCAATAAAGGCTTAAATCAATGCCAATCATCTTTGAAACAAATTTGACATATTTTCATCTTATAACTTGGAACAAAAGTTCTCTTTGAAATAGCCTCACATGCCTTCATGGATTTGGAGTCTTTGCCATTAAACTGCACATAACCAAGACCAAGATTCTTGGGTTGTTCCTCAACTGAAATAGGATCAACCATGCCTTGTGCATGCTTGCCTAATCCTTTTCCTTCATAGCCCATTTTAATCATTAATTTGGACCTTATACCTCTCGTATGTTTTTTGAAAGAACCAACACATCTTTCTAAAGAGGAAACTAAAGATGAGTTAGAATGGATTACCTCTTCCTCATGCCTTTTCTTGGTCAAAGCCTCTTGGGCTTGTGTAATGTTCCTTTTTCAGAAACATTGTCAATCGACAAAGAAAATCTATTACAGAGGTAGACTACAGGGGAATTTACTGGATTTGCGACCTTTAAACAAAGGATGAGCTCCAGAGGCTACCTGGCCCACTATCAGACTCTGTCAATAGAGTGATTGTCAAAGGACAATATCCCCAATAGGGAAAAACAACAAGATTGGGAATCTCCCAATATTGCAGCTACAACAATAAAAAATACATCAAATGGAAATAGCAGTGACTCATGAACACATAAAATTCCATAGAATCCAATGGCCATCATATATTATGACATAGCAGCAATAAGTATACAAATATTGAGGAAGAATGATCACTCAAGCAAGCACTGGAATCCTCTAGAAGCCTGTACATGAAAATGTGAAATACATAGCTGCATAAAAAAAGCCCTAGGCCATGACTGCACAGTTATAGAGAGGAACTACTGCATAAATAATGAATATACAAGTATATGACAATATGAGCTCAAATAATAAGGGGGAGCATGATATCAACCCCTAAAAATACAATACATCAATCCTCTAGAAGGATTGGCTGAAATCTCTACCCAAAAATGGCATTTTGCAGAAATGCCAGAGTTGCTGGGCAGCAGCAAATCAAGAGCTAGAAATGGATGGAGAAGGCTGAGATAGCTTATGTAGATGAAGAGCCCTTTCTCCAATGAAAATTTGAAGTGAAAGGCTGATCCTTTCACCCAATATTTCCCCTCCAAAATCTGCTAATCCCTCACAACAATTATGCACTAAGAAAACGATGTCTAAGAGAGGGACTGCACTGCCTCTGATAGAAATTGGTTTGCCTGATGCAAAAGATGGTGGGATATGCTCAAGAACCACCTTTGCTGATATCCCAATGAATATAACATCTCTCCACTGAAAAACAAGCTCCGGATGGTGTATGGAAACCTCCCCAGCAACACCCAACAACACTGCACAATAGCTGCTGCAGAAACTGTGCTGATGTAGATGGCTGAAGCTATGGCTTGAATGCCTGAATATGGGGAATGGAGTGAAATTATTCATGAGATACTCAAGAAGGAGAGGAAATCCTCAACAGGACTCCCTCATGCCCAAAGGCATTGTAGCTCTGCTAAACAGCAAGAGGTAGCAACAAGTCTCCAAGACTTGGATGTAAAAATGATCAAAAGATAATCTCAATGGCTGCCTTGCTCCTCTTTTAAACAAGTGAGCCTCTCTCCATGGGCCCTACTTCGAATTAGGGTTTCCTCACATCTAGAAACTTCCTCCCTACGTTGTCCACTTGTGCTTTCCAACTCATGCCAACGTAGTTTGACTTGGTCAACCTTGGCCAAGCATGTATGCAAAAACCTCCTTTCACACATGGAGGTGTGAAATCCAGCTCCAAATAAGATCCTCTTTCATACTTAGAGGATTTTTATTCTCATTCACACAAGGAATGGGTATCCTACCCATTTTATTCACCTTCTTCATAAAATTGACAAAATTTAATGTTCCTCAAAATTTTGGAACATTACAGCTTGATGGAGTTGCCTCTCCATATCATGCAATCTTTGAAGAATTTCTTCCTTCTCTTCCTTCATGGAAAACAACTGTTCATGAAGTTTAGTACTTTCTCGTTTATCCTCAAACAAAATCTGCACCATGTCCTTGAATATAATAAAGTCATGCTTCATGTCATCATCGAAGAATCTTGTGAAGGAGGAAACTTCACTTGTAGAAGTTGTCATTATGATGTCAATGAACAAAAGGAACTTCAAAAAAGTTCTCGAATATTTTCAAAACAAATGAAAAATATTTTTTAACCAAATTTCTATAAAGACAAACTCTTATTCAAGCAGCCAAACAACAAACAAACTCCAAGAGCTTCTTAACAAACAATCGTCAAGAGAGTTTGTTCCAAAAGTGACCTTGAGGTCCCTTGGGGTAAGGAACATACCTTCATGCCTTTTCTTCCTTTTTTTCCTCTCCAGTACTTAGCTAATCAGTAGCTATCCCCAAATCTCAAGCAAACTCAAACAACAATCAGTTTGCAAACAATAAAACAGTCAATCTTTTACACTATTTAAACACCTTTCAAGCTATACAATCAAGCAACTACTATGTCAATCAAGGAACCAAGTGCTCTGTCAAGCAAGAAACTATGCTCTGATACCATCCTGATCTGAAAATGGTCTGGATAACTTGTATGTATATCAAGAACCTACCACTCAGTTTTAATTAAAATGATCTAGCTTGTACTTGACAATTGTGCGGAATTATTTACTTGAAAGTGGTATATGAATTTTTATTGTTTATGTGTCTTAACTTAATTTTTTATTTCTCTAATTTAACATGTATTACAGCAACATAATGCAGCAAATAATCATTCAAACACAACAGCAATTTTAATCTAGCAGTTCACCCGAAATCTCGTGGGCTACGTCTCCTTTGAGCTTGGTCATCTTGACTCAGCTCTTTGGGATTATGGTAAGTGTTTTTTACAAACTAAATAATTAATTTCAATGAATAAAAAAATGATCCAAAGGACTGAAAATACCATTTAAATCCCTCTAATGGCTGTCCAAACTTTGTAAACAGTTTTAGGCTCTTGTTGACACGATTCCTTCTGTCAGTGCACTAAGCTACTCTGAGCTTCTAAATGGAACAAAATACCTTAGAATTATGTTTCTGTCACTGAAACCACTACTATTTTATCCAATACACATCAGACACCAAATACCAACTGATAAATTTCTCAAATTGAGCATTGCATTCCCCTAATAGGTTATCCTCCACGGTTTTCCCAAGGCTGCCCAGAACTTCAAATCAGCTTCTCGAGCTCTATAAGTTCTCAAAATGTTCTTAAACCACTTCCATTGGTTCCAAAATTACTGAAATAGTGAATATAGAGTTTTTATTCATAAAAAACGGCCTTCGGCTGCTCCAGTTTCACCTCAATCACCTATCGGCGCCCCCTGGCACTAGGGTCAAGGAAAACTTCTCTGCTGAGTTTTCGACCTCTAAAAGACTTTAACACTTGCTTAAAAATCTTTAAATAGATTCAAAATGATTTTTTTAGGCAATAATGACCACTGGCTCACTGCAAATGGTCTCAAACAGCTCTTTTTAAGTCCTGCACTGCTGCTGGCAAACGCTGGCAATAATGGCCCGTGGAACTTTAATGAAGCTTTTTGGCCTTCAAATGTTCTCTACAGGCTCTGAAAATCATTTCATAAGGTTCAGAACATCTGAATTATCCAATTTAGACTATTGGAACTCTGGAAAATGACTCTAACTCCCTTGGTTAGGCCTCAAACTGAATTTGTATCATGGTGGCCCTGATGGTTCCTTCATCTTCCCTGAAGAAAAATATACTGAATATCACCTCCATTCGACCTAAAACATGTCCAAAAGTCTTCAGAAGGTTGAAGAGACCCAAAATTGACTAAATTTTCATCCAATTTGGTAGAAAATTGAGAAAGTTATGGAAAAAACAAACATTTCCCCAATTTCCTCCACTAAATCTGGGGCAACTGCCAATTAACTCCACTAAAAGTGGAAGTCCGCCTAAATTTGGGAGCGCCTCCAGAATCTCTGCCATATTAAAATCAACTTAACTGAAGCTTAATTAAATATTAAACCTGATATTAGGATCCTTAAGCGCTCTTAACATTAAGCTCCCACATTGTTCATATGATGAGGTTCCATGGGAGGAGGTTTGCCCCCTACGTGCTCCACCGGACCCACTCGGCATTCAAAGTGCAATAAATTCTTCATACGGTGTCCATTTTTTGAATCGTTTGCGGCGCCGGAATTAGGAAGACGAGACCTATGCAATCATATTAGTTTCAACCCAATCCTGTAATTTTGACTTTTGAGCTAATCCTTAGGTCCTTGATCCAGTTCTGATCAATTAAAGTCAAAAATTGAAGGAAAAATCCAAGAAAAGAACCATATTCTGCCTGTTTTAATCCAAAAACCCCTGTCAAAGTAAAAAATACTTTTGTAAATTGTTTAATCTTACAGAAGTAACCAGAAAGCTTAAAAAAAGAGTTTTTATAAGTCCTAAAAGCCTAAAAAATGCCTAAATCTACTCTAGCTGCATCTTTCAAGACTGCCATCATTGTGAACCCTCTAAACCTCTTATTGTAGAAATTGAGCAGCCCCCATTAGTAGATGTTGACTACAAGATAGCAGACCCCATTGTTGAATTCAATTTATTATACCTCCATAATTGGAGCTTTGAAAAGTCTTTATATCAGGCGGAAGAAGTCCAGAATTGGGAATCAAACATTCCCAAATATGTTGTTCCATTAACTTATCCATGCCCAGAGATGATTAGGTTGTGTTAGAATTATTATGTGCCTAAACAAAGAGCCGTAGTGAATGAAAACAAGGAAGTACTTTTTACAATTATTGTTAAGTCCATAAATCAAATGTTACAACTCAAACCTGATCCTCAAGCAGTTCCTTTGTCCATAGAAGCACTTACCAAGTTGTACATGGGCCTTGATTTTCCCAAAAGATTCTAGATTTTCCAAGTCTTTATGCCCTTACATGTGGAAATTCCACAAATAAATCCTCCATATTCTACATCAAAATTTCCAGAGGGTTCTAGGCATGTCATTTCCATGTTGTCTTTCATCCTAGGATACTTTACAGATGAGCATACTGATGAATCCATATTAGGGTTCCTATCTATTTTTACACTAGGACAACCTCCCTCTATAATTTTCAATTATGTTGAGTATATTGCTGACAATATCCATGAGCAATTGATCAAGTTACCAACTAAATGAGTGTTTAGATACACATCTTTTCTCTTCCACATGTTCTTGTATTTTCAAGCAGACAAATTTCATATAACTCTACAAAAGCTTGATATAGAAGAAAAACCACTTTCAGTCATATTCTGGACTTCATTTATTAGAAAAGAGTCCTCTGAATTCACTTTTGCAAAGTTTTCTAATAATTTTATCCATCCATTGATTAATATGTTGAAAAACACTAAACAGCCAATGATTAATGATGAAATGAAGAAAATCCTATAGCTATCTTAGCAGAAAAGGACCAGAGATTGGTATTTGTATGAGAAACACACAGAAATCAGAGTTTTTGGCTCTAATCTTCTACGCTACAAACTACCCAAATTTTTATCAATGAGGGTTTTTGCCTTGGAATATATCAGGCAAATCTTGAATTCTGATTCAATCAACTTCCTAGTAGCAAAGAAGAAAACACAGTTTAAGTTGAAGAATCAAGTGGGACCATTCATTTGTAATCATAGAGATGTAGAGATAGAAGCAACCAAACAATTATTAGAGTATAAATTTGAAGAGAGTTTCTCCTGGAATTATGATCCACAAGGAATTTTGAGTAAAATGAGGGTTAAGTGTAAACTAACACCCTACATTAATGAGAAAAAACCAGAGATTGAGAAGTATGTCAATCAGACTGAGTGGACAGAAAACACTTTAATAGATGCAGTAAAGCAAGGTGATACTAGTCACACTTTACAAACTACAGATCAAACAAAGAAAACCACCAAAAGGGTGAGAGAAGAAGGAACTTACATTGCTGAAACCACTACTGAGACTAGGTTCAAGTTAGGATATAATAAAAAGCCTAAAATAGATCCAGTGGGTAAAGAGAAAGTGACTATTGAGGTTGAAGAAACAGATGTCCCAGTAATTAATAAATATGTCGCTACAGTCATCAGAAATGAATCAATTACAAAAAATTTGAATGAAGGGTAGAATGATGATTCAAATGCACAGTTGATAGAGAAACAACAGAACATGGAAGCATCATCTTCACAGACAGCAGAGGAGGAGGACCTTGATATCAGGGAAACGTATAAACAAATCAAGACAAAGAATGAAGAGATAAAAAATGAGATTTGCTCTCAATATTTGAAGCAAACACCTAGTGTATAAAACAAAATTTTATCTGCTTTTGATTACTCAAATAAAAATTTGATCATGTCAGTGTTACAGCCTAGATTGAAGACTCCAAAGACAGTTGCAGACTACAAAAAGGTTGATCTAGAAGTACAAAAAGAAAAAATTCATGCACATAATCAAATAGAATTTCATAAACAAAGTTCAGAGATGTTGTATTCTACTATTACAACCAAAGCTATGAGTTTTCAAAAACTTCAGAACACAATCATAAACATGAAATATCAAATGAAACTTGATAAAGCATCATTATATGCTAAAGACCTAAGGATTAAGTCTTTAGAAGAGTTGGTCCTACAAGTTGGATATGATCCTGCACATGTCAAAGCAGCAGAACAGTTAGTAAAGAAGAAAAATGAGGATATTGTAGCATTGAGGAAATAGCTTAAACTTCGATCAACTGAACATCCTCAAGCCAAAGAAATAATACAATAATAGACTAAGAAGGATGACATGATGAACTTAATCTTTCTTCTAATAGGATAGATCAAATAAATGGAGACACAAATGGACAAACTTGTCCATGAAAGGAAAATAATAAAAGCTCAGGAAACTCCCACAGTTATTCCTATGGTTACAACGGTTGTGCCTTCAACTCTAGCAGAAGAGTTGGCACTCAAAGAACCATTGGCTACTATAGTGCTAGAGACATCATCTACAACTTCAGCTATAGAGTCATCTACTACAGCTGCTCAGCCCACAGATGAGGCCAGTAAACTAGTAAAAGCCATGGAAGAAATGTAACTTCAGACAAGTGAAATTAACATATTGAAAAAGATGATTGATAACCTTGAGAATACAAATAAGTTAGCTCAGATAAATGTTAAAACTCATGAGCAGAGGGCTAATAGGTTAAATGAAGAACTGAAGAAGTTACAAAAGGAATTAACCTTAAAGGAGCCAATGTCATATGTGAAAAACTATTTATGGAACAAAATCATTGAAGCCATCAATGATGTGTGGCCCTCAATTTAGGTAATTTTGAAAAAAGATATTTACTAAAGGCAACACTAGCATAAATTTAGAAGACTAAATATGAGCTAGGTAATAAACCTGAGCAAGCCATAGAATTGATCAAGTTTCTCAACAATAAATACAGGGAAGAATTGGAAGAAATACAGATCACTGACAGGACTGAAACAATCCTTGAAATAAGGAAGGTCATCTCAAAGAAGAATCTAATGAAACTACTTGAAAAAAAATGTGAGAGTATGAACATAGCCATAACCAAGTTTATGGTTAAATTTGAAAACTTGAGGCAAATAATTTTGCCTAATATTTTGGTCATCAATGACAAATTAATGCCTCAGGAGGATTACAATAAGAAGATCAGGGAATATGCAAAAGAGCATGTTGAAAAGACAGGTGGACAAGGCACTCCAACAGGGAAGGTCTTACTCAGAAGCTTTGAAGATTTATTCTATCTGCAACATGAGATAAGACACTTGTTTGTCATAAAACCAACTTTTGCCAGATATACTGAGGCAGATGAGAATTTCAGGAAGTTAAAAAAGATACAAATTCCAAATGAGGAAGCTTGGCAATCACTTACAGATTTACTGTGAAAGTAAAATCAGACAAGATGAAGAAAACAATTTTTTGATTTTCAGTCAAAACAGATTTATTACAGTAGTAAAAATAATTTTACAGAGTTAAAGAGTACCAGAGATGAAAAGAGTATCATATTAAAGGGAATCAGCGTTAAAGAGTATAAGATATTGAAGTTAATATTTCAAAACAGAATTAAAATATCTTGGTCAGCAAAGAGGACACCAAGGCAGCCAGTTGCACCGTATCCACAATAAGTTTCTATTTTATTTGGATCAATAGGACAACTTGATGATTTTTTAAGCAACTGTCTCTATTTTGTTGTAAATATATTTCTATTTTCCTTAGATTATTCCTAGAAACATTCTAGGATATTTTGTAAATTATATTGCATAAATACTTCATCTTTAGGAGTATTATTGTGGAATAAATTGCTGAAGATTTCTATAGCCATTTTTGTTGGACTTGAAGGCTTTGTGTTGAAAATTTTGAGTAGCAGAATGGATCAGATCAACTAGAATTATATTTCAGGATTTATGTGATGAGCTATTGAAGTTAAGTATTATCTATTTGTCATTTTTCATCTTCTTTGTTTCATGCATCCATTATGTGTTCTAAATTTGAATGAATAAACAGGAGTATTAATTCAGGATTTGTTAAAAGCACCCTATCTTTACTGCTTATCATTTTTATGTTTTCTGCTAATTTCTAGAGTAGGAAACCCTTAATTTCTCCCTCTTTCATTTGACCTCTGCCTACAACTTCCTTTTTTTGGATCAAAGAACCCTTCATTGCCCTTTATCCCGATCATATCACCTCACCAGAAAACCTTCCAAGATCTTCAAAGGGTTATCTATCTTGCCCTGAAAACATTTTACTTTTTGACCTTGATCCTAGCTTTGTTTGCTTGACTTTTGACTCCTTAGCCCAATGGACAATCATATTTCTCACTATCCATCTCATTAAGTGATTTTTCCCACCAAACCAAACAAATCAAAATCAATTGCACAATCTTAACTAGTGTAATATTTTATAAATCAAACCAAGTTAAATCATATAGAGAGAGCCCTCTCTGAACCCTAGGAAGGCTAGATCCTAGAGTTTAAAAGTAGGTTTGTGGTTACCTCTAGAGTTCTTACAACTATAGAAAAAAATCTCACAACTTTGAGAGTTACTAGAGTGATAATATAATGGCGACCATACTGGGGAATTAACCAATCCTTAGTTGTAAAATAGATCTTGAAGGAAATCATTTTTATTATCATTTTTCCTTTAAGACTGTTTGACAAGTTGTGAGTATTAAAAAAATGTAATTATGGCTTCTAGGAATATTTACTATACCAGGTATAATTCGGATCCTAAACCTACTGTTATAGTAGACAACCCAAACAGAATTGGGAAAAAGAAAAAACAGATAGGAGATTTAGATGCTAAACAAAACAGAAAAATATTGTAGTAGATTCTGAATTAAAGAAAGTTAGAAATCAAGACAAACTTGAAGAGATTAATGCTACTATCCTTAAGGAAATTGATGAAGCTATTGAATTAGCACAATTGTTAGCCTATACATCTAAACTTATTATTCCTCATTTAGATACTACCACTTCATCTATAGTTTCCACTACCATACAGTCTACAGATCCATTTATCTCTAGACTACCCTTACAACCTAGAATATTATTTTCTTCATCCCCTACATCCATTTCATCCACTAGTTTCCCTTATACTATTTCAAATACATCATTCTCATTTCCTACTAGTTCCTTATATATTCAAGTTTCACTTCCTAGTACTTCAACTTCAGTCTTTAGTTCATCTAGTGCTTTTTCTAGTTCAGCATCTTATATTCTAGTTTTATCAACCACTACTTCCATTTCAACCCCAAGTAATTCTACTTTACCTCCAAGCCAAGCTATAATTCAAGCTATGGCTGCTAGGTATTCTCCCCTAGTTCTTCCAGGACAACTTCATGACATGCCTCAGGATTACCAAAGTAAGATACCACAATTTTATGCTACTACACAGTGCACTGCACAACAACACATAAAAAAAATGACAGATTACTTTAAACTCCACGAAATAGATGATTCTGATGTACAGATGAGGTTGTTTGCACAAAAATTAATAGGAGAAGTCAAAAAATGGTTCAAAGTTCTTACTGCAGGTTGTATAGTTGATTTAGCTATTTTTCATGTATTATTTTTAAATAAATGGGAAAAGAAGAAAAATCCCCTCCAAATATTGTCTAAATTTGATGCAATGAAAATAGCTCCCAATGAATCAGTACAAGACTATTGCACTAGATATAATAGTGTTTACAACTCAATTCATACAAATCTCAAACCAACTCCTGACTTTGTCTTACTTAAATTCCCAGATGGATTTGACACTGACATGGCATATTAGTTAAGAGAAAGAAATGCAGAAACTTTGGAAAGAATGCAAACAGATGTTGTAGGCCTAGAAGTAAACATTTTAGCTAAAAAGGCCAGATTAAGAAATGAGAGGAGAGTAACCATGAAAGAAGAAGCCTCTAGTTCAGACACAAAAATAGATATGTTAGCTAAAACTTTAGAGAGAATGATGGATAGATTATACTACATAGAAAGAAGACATCAATGGGATAATCAACAACAAATCAGAAATCCCAACTTTAGGAAAAACATAAATTCAGGAAAATCAAAAGGATCATCTCCATATCAGACAATAAGACCCCCATTCCAGGAGAACTATGTTGAAAGTTCTCAAAAAAATGTAGATGATGAGGATACCATAAATTTAATGGGAATACATTAATATAACACTATCTTTCTCACTCAGGAAGATCAAGAGTTATTGGAAATGCAACAACTTCAATTAGATTCAGGTGAATCATTTGACTACAAACAAGGTTATGATTTTTCTATAAACGAAGTACAAAAGAAATATAACCTTAGGAGTAAGAAAAATATTGAAACTTCTACTAAGAAATCTCCTCAAAATGAAAATAAGAAAAAATTATAAGCCCCAACAACAAAAGTTTAGCAAATTCTCCCTATGAAAAATAGTCAAAACTCTAATTCATCCCACAAAGTTTCCAGCCCCAAAATTTCACCAAGTCCAAAGATTGTTGACATAACAGATGAAGTTGATCAAGCTACAAAAGATTCACAAAAATCTTCTGTTACAAAAGCACCTAAATCTGTTAAAACCACAATCTCAAATCCTAAAATCCCCACTGCTGATTCAAAATCAGCAGTTCCAAAAGCTGCCACTGAAAAAACAGCTTCTGACAATTCTAAATCTAAAAAAACATCTGCTACTTCACAAACCATTCCTGAAAAAAAAACTAGGAGTAGTAAGACACAAGAAACTCAAACAAAAAATGAAAACATAACTATAGAAAAACAAGATAAACCAACTCAAACTATAGTGACTAAAGAAGAGTTAATTCAAATAAGTAAATCACAACCTTCACTTAATATCAAAATGAAATTGCAAATTTAAAAATACTTATTCCTTTAACAGAATCGGTAAAACATTATTTGTATAAAACCACAATCACTGAAACATTAAACATGAATGATGGAGAAGACTATGTAAACTTGAATAATGATCAACCAGAGTTGATTTTTGGCCTTGATGTGAATGGAAAGCATCAATATGGAGAAATTCCTCCATTTTACATCAGTCTAACTGTACATGACCAATTTGTACACAATGCAATGTTAGATTCAGGAGCTTCCCATAATTTAATTCCCAAAGCAATAATGGAAACTCTGAATTTAGACATTACAAGGCCTTATAAAGATCTATTTTAATTTGATTCTAGCAAAGTAAAATACCTAGGTTTAATCAAATATTTATGTGTAACACTAGTTCAATATCCTGGTAAGAGTATACTAATGGACATTTTAGTAGCTGATATCCCTCCCAAATATGGAATGTTATTATCTCGCTCTTGGGGAGAAAAATTACAGGGATCTCTACAATTGGACATGTCATATGCTACTATATCAGTCTTTGGTCAACCAAAGAAGCTTTATAGGGAAACTTTGATGAAATATATGGTAAGTAGTGCAACAAGATCAATAAATTACCCAATTTATGCTACACCTACTAATTTGGATTCTGTCATCTTATGTAACTTTGAAACTGATAATGAAATCAAAACTGAATTAAAAGACAAAAAGAAAACACAAAACAATGATAATATCTTTCATGAATATTTATGGCATTTAGACTTTGATGGCTCAGTAAATAATTTAGGAGAAGGATCAGGAGTTTGGATAACTAACATTGAGGAAAATCATGCAGAAGGCCATGCTTTCAAGCTGAATTTCAAATGCACCAGCAATATGGCTGAGTTTGAAGCCCTCATTTTAGGACTCCAGATAATCAAGAACTTAGGAGGAAAAAGAATAGAAATAATGGAAGACTCAAAGTTAATTGTAAAACAAATTAAAGGTGAATATTATGTGTACAATCCTAGACTAGGCCAATATAGAGAGATTGTATTAGATTTGATTGATGATTTGTTGGAATGTAATTTCTCTGCAATACCTAGAAAGAAAAAATTACAAGCATACTCTTTAGAAACTTTTGCTAGTACTTGTAATTTACCTTTTTAGCCTAATCATATGTATACTACAAAAGTAAAACACAGACTAATAATTCCACACAACCTCAAATATTGGCAAATTTTTTCACAAGATTAGCAAATTTACCATTTTATGAATAATGAAGGTGAATTTTAGAACTGTAAAATAGACACTGATTGTACCATAGATCAATATTTAGATAGTGAAATAGATTTGAATATTGTAGATGTAAATAAAGTAAAGTTTGCTAAACCAACTAAGTTTATTCAATCAAATATAGATAACTTAGAGAGAGTAGAAATTGATGAGATCATTGATGATGAATCTGAAATATTAAATCTCAAAGATAATTTCTTACCAAAAGGTTTAACTCCTTTAGAAGATTTATTTGAATCAAATGATGTTGCTAGAAAACCCAAAATGGAGTGACTTAGATCTGACATTGAGGAATGTAACATAGGCACAGAATTGAAACCCAAAATAATTAAAATTTCCAAAGCCTTACCTCAACAGGAAAAGGAAAAATATATTGCTCTTTTTAAGGAATTCCAAGATATTTTTTCTTGGAGTTATGAGGACCTAAAATCCTATGACACCAACATAATTCAACATAAAATTCCTAATAAAGAAGATCAAAAGCCCTTTAGACAAATGTTAAGGAGAATCAACCTTGTTTTGATGCCCTTAATAGAAAAAGAAGTTAAAAGAATGTATGATGCACAGATAATTGCACCAATCAAATATTCTGATTGGGTTTCTAACCTAGTTCTAACTAGAAAGAAGACAAAAGAGATTAGGTTATTTGTTGATTTTAGGAATCTAAATAAAGTATCTGTAAAAGACAATTATCCTTTACCAAAAATGGATCGCATATTACAAAGTGTAGTTAGTTCTTCTATGATTTCTCTGTTAGATGGATTTTCAGGATACAATCAGATTTTAGTCCAACCAAAGGACCAAGCCAAAACAGTTTTTACTACTCCTTGGGGAACTTTTATATATGTAAAAATTCCTTTTGGTTTAATGAATGCAGGGGCTACCTTTCAAAGAGCTATGGATATAGCCTTTGCAAAGGAAATTCATGAGTTTCTAGTGATTTACTTAGATAACATAACTGTACTTTCTAAGGCTGATTATGAACACTTGGATCATCTTAGACACGTCTTTATAAAATGTAGAAAGTTTGGCATCTCATTAAACCCTAAGAAATCCTTATTTGGATTAGAAGAAGGCAAGTTACTAGGACACATAATTTCTAAGGAAGGAATTAGAATAGATCCTGCAAGAATAGAATCAATTCTTAACATCAGTCCACCAAGAAACATAAAAGAGTTACAAGCCTTTCTAGGAAAAATTAACTTTTTAAGAAGATTCTTTTCCAATTTAGCTGTGATAATTAGAGAATTAAACAACATGCTTTAAAAATATTCAGTTCTTAAATGGATTGCTGAGGCCAAACAATCTTTTGAATCTGTCAAACAGGCCTTAACCAAAACTCCAATCCTTATAAGTCCTAACTTTAAAAAGGATTTCATCATTTTTTCATTTTCTTCAGAACATACCATTGCTGCAGTTTTACTGCAGAAAAATGATCAGGGTTATGAACAGCCCATAGCTTTCTTTAGAAAAACTCTTAGAGATTCTACTTTGAAATACAGTATCATGGAAAAACATGCCTTAGCTTTGGTAAAGGCCATTAAAGAATTCAGAGTATACATTCTCTATTCTCACATCATTGCCTATGTCCCAAATGTTGTAGTAAAAGATGTTCGTACTCAGGATGGTCTTGATGGAAGAAGAGGTAAGTGGATTGCCACTATTTTAGAATATGAAATAGAGATAAAACCCACAAAATTGATAAAAGTTCAAGGTTTAGCCAAACTTATGGCTGAATCAAATTTTCATGCCCTAGACATAAATTTTATTGCCCAAGTAGATGATCAGGAAGAGATGGTGACTCTAGAGATCAATGAATCCTTTTCAGACTCACCATGGTATGCAGATATCATATTTGTATTACTAAAATTACAAGCTCCTCCTGGTTTATCAAGAACAAAAGAAAGATTTCTAATGCTTAAGGCAGTAATATTTTGTACTTTAGACAATGTAATTTTTTGGAAGGATCATAGTGGGATTTTATTTAATTGTTTTTTAAAAGAAGAAGTTGATAAAGTATTACAATAATTTTATGCAGGTGTCTGTGGAGTACATCTCTACTAGAAAACTACTACAGACAAAATCCTGAGAGCTGGTTTTTACTGGCCTACTTTGTTTGCAGATGTTAAAAGGTATGTGACCTCCTATCACAAGTGTCAAATATTTCAGGGCAAGAAAAAGCTGTTACCCCTGTCCTTAAAGCCCATATCAACAGAAATTCCATTTCAACAATGGGGTCTTTACTTCATTGGAGAAATTCACCCCCCATCATCAGCCCAACACAAGTGGATTCTAACAGCCACTGATTATTTTACCAAGTGGATTGAAGCAATACCCTCTAGGAAAACCACAGATACTATCATTATCTCATTCTTAGAAAATAACATACTATCAAGATTTGGATGTCCCGAAAATATAATTACTGACAATGTAGCAGCATTCAAATCTAAAAGGATGATTTCATTTTGCCATAAATATCACATTACCCCAGGACATTCTACTGCATATTACCCTCAAGGTAATGGCCTAGTTGAATATTCAAGTAAAAGCCTTGTAAACATCATCAAAAAGTTACTGGAAGATAACAAAAAGACTTGGAACAAGAAGTTACTCAATGCCTTATGGGCAGATAGACTTACAACCAAAAAATCCATTGGTCCATCTCCTTACCAGCTTGTCTATGGAATGGATGTTGATTTTCCATCCTCCTTAGGAGTACCAATAATGAATATTATCCAAGAGTTAAAAGTTGAAACAAATGACATTCAAAGAAGGATAAATCAAACCATTCACTTGCAACAAACAAGGGAAGAGTTTTACATTAAGTCTCAAGTTATCCAGGACAAGATAAAGAATTTTTTTGACAAAAAGACTAAAGAAGATGATTTCTACATTGGAGATAAAGTGTTAAAATGGGATTCAAGAAGAGAAGACAAAGGTAAACATGGTGATCAGGAGCTCAAATTTGAGCTTGGGAAAAAGCTTAAAAATGAAAGTGCTCAAATTGATTTGGATCCTGAGCGAAGGGATAGGCCTTGGTGATATGATCCCAGCACCGTGAACGGTTCGAAAAACGGACACCATATGAAGAATTTATTGCACTTTTAGTGGAGTGGGTCCAGCGGAGCACGGAGGGGCCAGCCCTCCTCCCATGGAACCTCATCATATGACCTGTGTGGGAGCTTAATGATTAAGAGCGCTTAAGGAGCCTAATCTCAAGTTTAATATTTAATTAAGCTTCAGTTTATTGGAGTTTAATATGGCGGAGATTCTGGAGGCGCTCCCAAATTTAGGTGGACTTCCACTTTTAGTGGAGTTAACTGGCAGTTGCCCCACATTTAGTGGAGGAAATTGGGGCAAAGTTGTCTTGGTCATAACTTTCTCATTACTCAACCTTTTGGAATGAATTTTTTATTTTATTTCATATTTTCTCAGCATTTTTGACTGAATGGCGCAGGTTTTAGAGCCATTGGAGCTCATTTTCAGCCTATTTAGCTTCGGAGAAAATTTTTGAGCCACTAGGGCCATTTTTGGGTTTTGAGTTTGGTTCAGCTGTGGTTAACCTTTTTTGGTGAAAAAAAAGTCATTTTAGAATAATTCCTACATTCCAGAGCCATTGGAATAGTTCTTAGCTCTTTTTGAAGACTTTCAGAGGCCGAAAACCTTTAGGAGAGTTTTCAGGGCCACCATGGCCATTTTGGGGTTTGAGTTGTTTTGAGTTGTGGTTATCAGTTTGAGGTGAACCAAAGCTCTATTTCAGATAATTTAGACCTTATGAAGCCATTTGAAGTGGTTTCAAAGGAATTTTAGGACTTCTACAACCTGAAAAGTTGCAGATAAGTTCAAAGCACCAGCAGGACATTGATGAAGAAATCACTGTTTATGGTAATCTTTCACTGTTTAGTGAATTTGAAAAGGAATTATTAGCTTTTTATTGCCTTCCTAATCAGTTTATATATTCATATTTGTCTATTGAGACACTTATAATCTTGTATTTCATTTGAGAGATTTTAATACAAGAGGACAAGCCCATTTTGGGAGGCTTGATCCAGGAGATGTAGCCCAAGAGTTGGGGTGAACTCCTATATTATATTGATGTTGCGTTTTGATATTATATTGCTGAATTATGTTTCTGATATACATGTTAAGTTTCAGAAAAAACAAATAAACTTAAAACACATAAACAGAAGAAAAGACATACACCTCTTCCAAGCAAAATTCTGCATAATGTCAAGTTTGAGTAAGGTCATTTTAATTAAGTCTGAGTGTTTAATTCTATTATTTCTTTAGGCAGAGTCTGTAAGAGGGCAAGGTAGCTTCTGGATTCATCCTTTCTTTGAAAGGTGACATATCCGGTAAATGCCCCAACAGTCTATCTCTGTATTAGAAATAAGAAGTTCTCACATTTTCAGATTTAAATTTTTGGAGTATTTGCACTCATTTAGATAAATCAAAATGGATACCTTTCACCCTTTTCAAGTACATTCCATTTTCAGATCATATGGTATCAGAGCCCGGGTTGAGAATTTGTTATTGTGCAAAAGGTTTTAAAACATTGTAAGAGATTTACTGTTTTATTGGTTGCAAAATGGTTGCATGTATGAGTTTTCTTGAGTTGGAAGGATAGCTACTATTAGCTGAGTCTTGGAAAGGATTGAAGACTATTTTCCTTACCCAATTTACCTCAAGATTATCTTTGGAAAACAAACTCCAATAGTTTGTGTTTTATGGCTGCTTGAATGAGAAGGGGTCTTTACTGACATTTGGCTAAAAGCTTGTCATTTGATTGAAAGCTTTGAGGACTTTTCTTTGGAAGTTCCTTTTGGTTGTTTGAACATTTACATAATGTCAAATTATTCTACAAGTGAAGTTTCCTCCTTCACGAGATTCTTCAATGATGACATGAAGAATGAGTTCTTTAAGGTGAATGACATGGTGCAGATTCTCCTTGAGGATCAAAGGGAAAGTGTTCAATTTCGTGCACAATTGCTAGCTATGAAGGAAGAGAAATAAACCATTCTTCAAAGACTGCATGATATGGAGTTGCAGCTTCTTCAAGCTCAAGAAGCTTTGTCCAAGAAAATACCTCATCTTCAGGATGTAAATCATGAGGTAAATCATTCTGATTTGTCTTCAGTTTCCTCCATTGAAAAGTGTGTTGGTTCTTTTGAAAGGCATACAAGAGGTATTGGGTCCAAATTGATGTTGAAAATGGGCTATCAAGAAGGAAAAGGTTTGGGAAAGCATGCACAAGGCATTGTTGAGCCTATTTTTGTTGTGGAACGTCCCAAGAATATTGGTCTTGGCCATGAGCAGCTTAATGGTGAAGCTTTGAGCACATGCATCAAGAATGTGATGCAAATTTGAAGAGAAAATTTCTCCCAAGTTCTCAATTACATCAATGTCATGATGGAAATCTTCCTTACCATTGTTTTAAGCCATCATTGTAGCAAGAAGATGGTAGACATGTAGCTTATGGAAAGCATGCAAAGCAACATAAGAGGATTTCTTGTACATATTGTGGTCGATTTAACCATCATGTTTCGAGATGCTGGATGAGGAAGAAGGCACACAAGAAGTAGATGAAGAAAAGAATACCTTCAAAGAAGGTGCATATGATTTGCACTTTTTTCCAAAATAAGGGACATGTTGTCTCTCATTGTTGGACTTTGCATCCAACTCGTCGTCCCTTGCACATGCAACAAGAGGACAAAAATATTGGCGAAGGTGGAATCATGGATTCCATTATTGATGTGGAAAGGGAAGTTTCACTTGAGGAAAAGTTGCAACAGCAAAATTCGCCATGGAAGTGGCTTGGTGAGAAGTGGATGGACTTCTTGACACAGTAAGACGTACTCCTTTTGTACATATGCAAATTTCGGATGTATGCATGTATTTTATGTTGTAATATCTTTTTTGTTTTGAGCCAACTTAGATCATTGATCAAGGCTGCGTTGTATAGTTTCACTCTGTAATTTTCTCGCCAGAAATATCTCTGTGAGTTCAAGAAAGACAGTTGTGGACAGTTGTGGACAAGCACATTCAGAAAGGGAAATGTCAATTTCGTTTTATTTGTGGTTCAAATTCACTTGCTTTGTAAGGCAAAAGTGTTTGAAGGGCTGAAGAGAAGAGGATTTTTATTCTCTAATTTTCTGTACTACAGTTCAGTTCTTCATTTCAGTAGGCTTTTGGGGACCAAAAGCCTCTCATTTGGGAGGTGTGATCAGGAACTCAAATCTGAGCTTGGGAAAAAGCTCAAAAATGAAAGTGCTCAAATTGATTTGGTTCCTGAGCGACGGGATAGGCCTCAGAGATAAAATCCCAGCACCGAGACCGGTTCAAAAAATGTACACCGTATGAAGAAGTTATTGCACTTTTAGTGGAGTGGGTCCGGCGGAGCACGGAGGGGCCAGCCCTCCTCCCATGGAACCTCATCATATGACCAGTGTGGGAGCTTAATGATTAAGAGCGCTTAAGGAGCCTAATCTCAAGTTTAATATTTAATTAAGCTTCAGTTTAGTGGATTTTAATATGGCGGAGATTCTGGAGGTGCTCCCAAATTTAGGTGGACTTCCACTTTTAGTGGAGTTAACTGGCAGTTGCCCCACATTTAGTGGAGGAAATTGGGCCAAAGTTGTTTTGGTCATAAATTTCTCATTACTCAACCTTTTGGAACGAAATTTTTTTTGATTTCATATTTTATTAGCATTTTTCACTTAATGGCGTAGGTTTTAGAGCCATTGGAGCTCATTTTCAGCCTGTTTAGCTTCGGAGAAACTTTTTGAGCCACTAGGGCCATTTTAGGTTTTGAGTTTGGTTGAGCTGTGGTTAACCTTTTTTGGTGAAAAAAAAGTCATTTTAGACTATTTACTACATTCCAGAGCCATTGAAATAGGTCTTAGCTCTGTTTGAATACTTTCAGAGGCCGAAAACCTTTAGGAGAGTTTTCAGGGCCACCATGGCCATTTTGGGGTTTGAGCTGTTTTGAGTTGTGGTTATCAGTTTGAGGTGAACCAAAGCTCTATTACAGATAATTTCGACCTTATGAAGCCATTTGAAGTGGTTAAAAATGAATTTGATGACTTCTACAGCCCGAAAAGTTGCAGAGAAGTTCAAAGCACCAACAAGACATTGATGAAGAAATCACTGTTTATGGTAATCTTTCACTGTTTAGTGAATTTGAAAAGGCATTATTAGCTTTTTCCTACCTTCTGAATCAGTTTATATATTCATATTTTTCTATTGAGACACTTATAATCTTGTATTGCATTTAAGAGATTTTAATACAAGAGGACAAGACCATTTTGGGAGGCTTGATCCAGGAGATGTAGCCCAAGAGTTGGGGTGAAATCCTATATTATATTGCTGTTGTGTTTTGATATTATATTTCTGAATTATGTTTCTTATATACATTTTAAGTTTCAGTAAAAACAAATAAACTTAAAACACATAAACAGAAGAAAAGACATACACCTCTTCCAAGCAAAATTCTACATAATGTCAAGTTTGAGTAAGGTCATTTTAATTAAGTCTGAGTGTTTACTTCTATTATTTCTTTAGGTAGATTCTGTAAGAGGGCCAGGTAGCTTCTGGATTCATCCTTTCTTTTAAAGGTGACATATCCGGTAAATGCCCCAACAGTCTATCTCTGTATTAGAAATAAGAAGTTCTCACATTTTCAGATTTAAATTTTTGGAGTATTTTCACTCATTTACATAAATGAAAATGGATACCTTGCACCCTTTTCAAGTACATTCCATTTTCAGATCACATGGAAAATTTTATTTTCTATGGAAATGACCTTATGTGATTTATGGTTACAGAGGTAACAATTCTTTCTACCTAAAAGAAATGGATGGATCAACAATGCTAGATGGACCAGAAAATGGCAGAATGTTGAAGCACTACTACTCCTCTGAGGTAAAAAATAGTTAATTTCATTTACTTTGACAATTCTACATATATGATCAAGATTTTAGATTGGATTGGATGTTTTCCAAACAAATTTGAAGCCCGGAGAGAAGTCCCTAAGCTTTAAGAAGTAAAATATCATAAGTATGAATACTTGCAGAGATCAGAAGATACTTACAGGGTCATCATAGTCAAAATTCAAAGGCTACTAGTCTCAAAGTTCTTGACATTTCACCAGGAAATGCCATCCCCATGTGGAGCCACTGTTAGGGTCCTATAATAATAGGGTTCATAATTTTTTAATTGACTTTGATAGTCATGTAAATATGTACATAGCTTACTTTTTGCAAGTTGTTTTCCCATATTTTAAAATAATAAAAAAATGAAAAGAGGGTAAAATTCCTAAAAGAAATATCAAAGGACTTATCAAAAACATAGACCCCAAAAGAAAAAGGAGATAAAATAAGACATGAAAGTGAGCAAGTCAAAATGCCACTACTATTTACTTTTACTGCAAAAATAATGATTATGTGCAGATTGTCAATAAATTCCATAATCCATGATCAATTAAATAGTTTAATATTAAATTTTCATGCTTTAAATTTCATGTTTTAGATAGAGAATAAAAATATGTCAAACAATTTAAACTTGACAAATCAGTAGATAGTTAGAGAATAAATGAGGAGCTCAACAGTTTAATGTAAGCCCTCGGATGAAATAAGGTTAGAATGAGATAGTTTTTATGCTTTGAAAGAAAAATGGGTAAGGGTTGCAAGATTAAATGCACCCATGAAAATGAAGTAAAAAATGTTCGAAATAATGATGGGTAGGTAAAAAGCAGTTGTGAAAAAGCATGTAATAAAGCATCATCGGAAAAAATTACTAATTTCCCCTCCCCCACAATGATTTAGTATTCTAAACCTTCAGTTAAAGAGGCTCAGAGCATTTCTCTGACTTCTGTTGGGACCAGACCCAAGGCTCAATAACTGATTGGTCAAAAATATTGAATTCCCTACATAAAACCCATTTCTTCAACATATTTACCCTTTTCCAAAGTCATGAATCCCTTTTCCTAAGTAAAAACACCTATTTTTCTTAGTAAAAGTAAAAACCCTACTTGATTAATTTCATTCTCATTCAAAAACACTCAAAACCCCATAAAATGCATTTTATCCTAAGTCTAAGTGTGAAAAACAATAATGGGACAAACTATGCTTATTTGTCTATCTTTACACTTTACTTAGTTTTAAATTTTATATTTGTAATCCATTCCATACGTTACACCTCTATTTCATATTAATTTCTAACTATATTGATTAATTCCCTATTCTATACCCTTCCTGTATGTTTTTAAATCCTTTATATTTAAATAACCCCAAAACCCTTCTATTTTAAGTTTAAACCTATGTTAATATATCCCACGTGATGAAATAAATCCCCGCCCATTATCCCATAGGTTTAAACATATCGAAATTCAAAATATACCCCATCCCCCTATGGTTTTTAAACATTTTTCAAAAGGTTTAAATACTATATAATAAACCCATGCCAATGTTATTGGTTGAAATATTTGTTAAATGTTTTAATTAAAAACATATTCCCCTTCGCTATCATATAATACAAGGTTTTAACTTTAATAAATGTTTATTTATAAAATTTAAAAAAAAAACCATTCTGCCACAATGATAAACCCCAGACCCACTCCGAATCCCGATGCAACTTCTAAAAAAAATCATGACCGCTCGCAATCGAACTCCCAAATTCAATGAATGAAATCCAATATCGCAAATAAAGTTGCGCGATGTTAACTTTTTCATTTCTATGTGAAATAGGTTGTTTTTCCTTTTTCTCCCTCCTCCACGTGGCTTATGTTTATTGGATTGCGTGCAATTCATTTGAAAATTATTATCGCCTAAAACGAGCGTGATAACCATCCATGGTTTCTTCCCTTTGAAGCCCGAAAACCGACTGTTTTCCTGACTTGACCGCCATTTATTGCAGGCCTAATTCAACCCTAATTTGCCCAATAAACCCTAAAATCACACCATTTTATCCCTTTTTCTGCACTATCAACTGTATCTTCTATTCTGACTCAAAGAAAGAATCCATTGCATGATTTTTATGCCCATAACCTGTTAAAAGCCTGCAATTACCATTGAAGATTGTCGAGAATCCCTGAATTGCTTCATAGACTAGAAAAGATATTGCAAAACCTATCAAACGCCTCAAAGTCATTTTCAAATACCCATACTTACATAAAACAGGTATTTTTCAAAGAAATTGAGCCTGTTATCGATTTAAAAGAACCTTAATAAAGAAAAAATAGAGTTAGAGTTTCAATTCGTCCAAAGAAGACTATCTAAAAAGTCCAAAAACAAGCCAAACCGTGTCAAATTTTTTAAGAAACCTTGTTTTAGACTACGCACGGTTCTAAATGGAAAAAATTGAGTTTATATAGTTTTTACAGACTGTTTAAAACTCTAATTTAAGCCCAGAAATCCTCTAAAGGTAACCTAACCTCTGTGCTTGATTTCACATGATTTTTTGCCCAATTATCCATTGAAAAAGCCCAAGAAACCCTTGTTTATTTTTTTCTAACCAGTGAGAGTCCGAAATACCTATGAAAGTAAAAAATTGAAGGAAAAATCCAAGAAAAGAACCATATTCTTCCTGTTTTAATCCAAGAACCCATGTCAAAGTAAAAAATACTTTTATAAACTGTTTAATCTTACAAAAGTAACCAGAAAGTTTAAAACAGAGTTTTTATAGTCCTAAAAGCCTAAAAAATTCCTAAATCTACTCCAGCTACATCTTCCAAGACTGCCATCATTGTGAACCCTCTACAACCTCCTATTGTAGACATTGAGCACACCCCATTAGCAGATGTTTACTACAAGATAGCAGACCCCATTGTTGAATTCAATTTATTAGACCTCCATAACTGAAGCTTTGAAAAGCCTTTAGATCAGGTGGAAGAAGTCCAGATTTGGGAATCAAACCTTCCCAAATATGTTGTTCTAGTTACTTATCCATGCTCGGAGCTGATTTGGTTGTGTCAGAATTATTATGTGCCTGAACAGAGAGACATAGTGAATGAAAAAAAATAATTATTTTTTATAATTACTATTAAGTCCATAAAAAAAATGATACAGCTCAAACCTGATCCTCAAGCAGTTCCTCTGTCCATAGAAGCACTTACCAAGTTGTACATTGGCTTTGATTTTACCAAAAGGTTCCATATTTTCTAAGTCTTTATGCCTTTACATGTGGAAATTCCTCAAATCAATCCTCCATATTCTACATCAAAATTTCCAGAGGTCTAGGCATGTCATTTCCATGTTGTCTTTCATCCTAGGATACTTTACAGATGAGCATACTAATGAGTCCATCTTAGGGTTCATATCTACTTTTACACCAGGACAACCTCCCTCTGTAATTTTCAATTATGATGAGTATATTTCCGACAATATCCATGAGAAACTGATCAAGTTACCAACTGAAGGAGTGTTTAGATACACATCTTTTCTCTTCCTCGTTTTCTTGTATTTTCAAGCAGACAAATTTCCTATAACTCTACAAAATATTGACATAGAAGAAAAACCACTTTCAATCATCTTCTAGACTTCATTGATTAGAAAAGAGTCCTCTGAATTCACGTTTTCAGAGTTTTATAATAATTTTATCCATCCATTGATCAATATTTTGACAAACACTGAAAAACCAAAGATTAATGATGAAATGAAGAAAATCCTACAACTATCTGAGCAGACAAGGACTGGAGATTGGTATTTGTATGATAAACACACATAAATCAGAGATTTTGGCTCTAATCTTCTACCCTACAAACTACCCAAATTTTTATCAATGAGGATTTTTTCCTTGGAATATATCAGGTGAATCTTGAATTTTGATTCAATCAACTTCCTAGCAGCAAAGAAGAAAACACAGTTTAAGTTAAAAAATCAAGTGGGACCATTCATTTGTAATCATAGTGATGCAGAGATAAAAGCAGCCAAACAGTTATTAGAGTATAAATTTGAAGAGAGTTTCTCCTGTAATTATGATCCACAAGGAATTTTGAGTAAAATTAGGGTTAAGTGTAAACTAACACCCTACATTCATGAGAAAAAACCAGAGATTGAGAAGTATGTCAATTATACTGAGTGGACAGAAAACACTTTAATAGATGTAGTAAAGAAAGGTGATACTAGTCACACTTTACAAAATGCAGATCAAACAGAGAAAACCACCAAAAGGGTCAAAGAAGAAGGAACTTACATTGCTGAAACCACTACTAAGACTAGGTTCAAGTTAAGATATAATAAAAAGCCTAAAACAGATCTAGTGGGTAAAGAGAAAGTGACTATTGAGGTTAATGACACAGATGTCCCAGTAATTAATAGATATGTTGCTAAAGTCATCAGAAATGAATTAGTTACATAGAATTTGAATGAAGGGTAGAATGATAATTCAAATGCACAACTGATAGAGAAACAATAGAATGTGGAAGCATCATCTTCACAGATAGCAGAGGAAAAGGACCTTGATATTAGGGAAAAGTATAAACAAATCAAGACAAAGAATGAAGGGATAAAAAATGAGATTTACTCTCAATATTTGAAGCAAACACCTAGTGTACAAAACATACTTTTATCTACTTTTGATTACTCAAATAAAAGGTTGATCATTTCATTGTTACAACCTACAGTGAAGACTCCAAGATAGTTGTAGACTACAAAAAGGTTGATCTAGAAGTACAAACAAAGAAAATTCATGCACTTGATCAAATATAATTTCATAGACAGAGTTTAGAGATCTTGTATTCTATTATTACAACTAAAGCTATGAGTGTTCAAAAACTTCTGAACACAATCATAAACATGAAAGATCAAATGAAACTTGACAAAGCATCATTATATGCTAAAGACCTAAGGATTAAGTCTTTAGAAGAGTTGGTCCTGCAAGTTGGAAACAATCCTGCAAATGTCAAAGCAGCAGAACAGTTATTAAAGAAGAAAAATGACGACATTGCAGCATTGAGGAAACAACTTAAACTTCCATCAACTGAACATCCTCAAGCCAAAGAAATAATACAAGAAAAGACTCAAAAGGATGACATGATGAACTTAATATTTCATCTAACAGGATAGATCAAAGAAATGGAGACATGTATGGACAAACTTGTCCATGAAAGGGAAAAAATAAAAGCTCAGGAAACTCCCACAATTATTCCTATGGTTACAACATTTGTGCCTTCAACTCTAGCAGAAGAGTTAGCACCCAAAGAACCACTAGCTACTGCAGTGCCAATGACATCATCTACAACTTCAGCTACATAGTCATCTACTACAGCGACTCAGCCGATAGATGAGGCCAGTAAACTAGTAAAATCCATGGAAGAAATGTCACTTCAGACAAGTGAAATTAACAAATTGAAAAAGATGATTGACAACCTTGATAATACAAATAAGTTATCTCTGATAAATGCTAAAACTCATGAGCAAAGGGCTAATAGGTTAAATGAAGAACTGAAGAAGTTACAAAAGGAATTAACCTTAAAGGAGCCAATATCATATGTGAAAAACTATTTATGGAACAAAATCATTGAAGCCATCAATGATGTGTGGCCCTCAATTCAGGTAATCATTAAACAAAGAGATTTACTAAAGGAAGCACTAGCAGAAATTCAGAAGACTAAAGATGAGCTAGGTAATAAACCTGAGCAAGCCATAGAATTGATCAAGTTTCTCAACAATAAAAACAGGCAGGAGTTGGAAGAAATACAGGTCACTGACAGGACTGAAACAATTTTTGAAATAAGGAAGGTCATCTGAAAGAAGAATCTAATGAAAATACTTGAAGAAAAATGTGAGATTATGAACATAGCCATAACCAAGTTTACTGTTATTTTGAAAACTTGAGGCAAAGAAGTTTGCCTAATATTTTACTCATCAATGAAAAATTAATGCTTCGGGAGGATTACAATAAGAAGATCAGGGAATATGCAAAAGAGAAAGTTGAAAATACAGGTGGACAAGGCACTCCAATAGGGAAGGTCTTACTCATAAGCTTTGAAGATTTATTCTATCTGCAACATGAGATAAGATACTTGTTTGTCATAAAACCAACATTTTCCAGATATACTGAGGCAGATGAGAATTTCAGGAAGTTAAAAAAGATACAAATTCCAAATGAGGAAGATTGGCAATCACTTATAGATTTACTGTGAAAGTAAAAGCAGATAAGATGAAGAAAACAGTTTGCTGATTTTCAGTCAAAACACATTTATTACAACAGTAAAAACAATTTTAGAAAGTTAAAGAGTATCAGAGATTAAAAGAGTATCAGATTTAAGGGAATCAGAGTGAAAGAGTATAAGATATTGAAGATAACATTTCAAAATAGAATTAAAATATCTTGGCCAACAAAGAGGACACCAAGGCAGCCAACTGCACCTTATCCACAATCAGTTTCTATTTTATTTGGATCAATAGGAAAACTTGTTGATTTGTTAAGCAACTGTCTCTATTTTATTGTAAAGATATTTCTATTTTCCTTAGACGATTCCTAGAAACATTCTAGGATATTTTGTAAACTATATTGTATAAATACTTCATCTTTAGAAGTATTATTGTGGAATAAATTGCTGAAGATTTCTATAGTCATTTTTGTTGGACTTGAAGGCTTTGTGTTGCAAATTTCGAGTAGCAGACTGGATAAGATCAACTAGCATCATATTTTAGGATTCATGTGAGGAGCTATTGAAGTGAAGTATTCTCTATTTGTCACTGTTCATCTTCTTTGTTTCATGCATCCATTATGTGTTCTAAATTTGAATGAATAAACAGGAGTATTACTTCAAGATTTGTTAAAATCACCCTGTCTTTATTGTTTATCATTTTTATGTTTTCTGCTGATTTCCAGAGTAGGGAACCGTTAATTTCTCCCTCTTTCATTTTACCTCTGCCTACTACTTCCTTTTTCCAGGTCAAAGAACCCTTAATTTCCATTTATCCTGATCATATCACCTCACCAAACAGCCTTCCAAGATATTCAAAGGGTTATCTATCTTAAGCTGAAAAAATTTGACTTTTTGACCTTGATCCTAGCTCTGTCTGCTTGAATTTTGACTCCTTAGCCCAATGGACAATCAAATTTCCCACCATCCATCTCATTAAGTGATTTTTCCCACCAAACCAAACAAATCAAAACCAATTGCACAATTTTAACTAGCCTAATATTTGATAAATCAAACCAAGTTAAATCTTATAGAGAGAGCCCTCTCTGAACCCTAGGAAGGCTAGATCCTAGAGTTTAAAAGTAGGTCTATGGTTATCTCTAGAGTTCTTACAACTATAAATCAAAATCTCACAACTTTTAGAACTACTACAATGATAACAGGCACCATCTGAGCAGGCCTCAACTAGTTTTAATATTATTCATGTACCACCACATATTTGAAATTTATATGCAGTTCTATTACAATTGTATATTTTTGAAATTATACATTTATATATATATATATATATATATATATATATATATATATATATATATATATATATATATATATATATATATATGATGCATGTTTTATGTTCATTTTTATATACTTAATTTACATGTTTTTTTTCTAAGTTTGACTACTTCTATTATATCATATAAAATAGAAAGTTACAGGTCTCTTCCTTTGGACTTGGCAAGCCAAATATAGAGGGAAGTCTCATTAGTTTGCAAACAAAAATTGAACTGCGCCAGCTGGGGAAACCAGTCCTCAAAAACCATAGTGAACATGTTGGCTGTAGAGGGAAACCAGCAAACATAGTAGCCAAAAATAAACTAGATTCATATAGAAAAAACTTCCAAAACATGAGCAGACTAGAGAGTGTTAAAAAAATAAAATGACAGGAGGACATCCTGTAACTAAAACTAGGGTGGACCTTCATTATTTTTTCCAGAGGTAGGGTCTTCTTCTTTAATCCTGCACACATAGAATGCATCATTTTTCTCCTTGCTCAGTGCATGGCATGAGGTATGGGGCCGTGACAACGCGGGAAAGTTGAGCTTCTCAGAGGAGGCAACCTACAGAACAGAGTGCTCATTCTTGTTTTATACCTCATAATCTAAGCTACTTCAATCACTGTTTCCTGTGTTGTCGTTGGTGTCTTAGCTGCTGCTTGAGGCACTTTGCACTGGGAGGGCCTTCATCTTACGAGGGATGAAGGCAAGCTCGAGCGGAATGGTAGATTTAAGTGATCGTTTCTTGTTGTGAGAGATAGAAGGTGCCAGAGGGGGAGCAGAAAGCTGCAAGGATAGCTGAGTGGACATATTAATAGGGGTATTCCTGTTCTTCTCTTCCTAGCCCACTGAAAGATTCAAGTCTCGGCCCAAGGAGTGCGACAATGGAGGCCTGGACGGGAGGCCACACCCTCCTGCTCTTCTCCATATCATACAATGATGCCGAGGCATAATTGTCAGAGGAGTAGAAGTGCAGAACCATGAGGGAGCTTTGGAAAGTGCAGGAGAGGAATTGCCACCAGAGGGAAGGCTGAGGTCGGTTGAGCTAGGACCATGCACCTAAGGCAGAGGGGATGAAATAGAGAAGTGCACAGATAATAGGATAAGGGGCCGAATGGAGGGCGAATAGGTGGAGGTGGCTTGATTAATAGCCATGGCATGTGACCTTAATGCTCTGCAAACAGGTTACGTCGAAGTGAGGGTGGAAGAGGTCGAATTTAAGACCACCTCATGACTGCAGTTAACACAGGGTTGACCTCCATGTGCGATCACATGGGGAATCCAAGTGTCCCTCCACATGGCTGCCCTGTGGCCCACTTTCTTATTGGCTGGCATCCGCATATAGAGGGAGAACGTCTTTGTGCACCAGGAGAGTGCAGTCATGTTTGAGATCTTCATCATCTAGGGTAGAGAGAGTGCTAGAGGTGAATGGAGCACTGTGCAATACTCCTTTGTTGGCTAAGAGATCAACAACCATATTGGTCGTCCTTCTGATGTGCTTGAATTCAAATGTAGAGTGGTTGTGAATCCATTGATTTAGGATCGAGAAGCGTGTGGCTAATTTCCATCCCATGGTCAAATTTGAAGCTGATGACCCAGCTTAAAGGCGTTTGGCCACATCTATGATTATTTGGGAGTCGCCTTCAATTTCTAGAGGGAAGAAGTTTTTTTCCCAGGCCAGGAGGAGCCCTTGAAACATTCCCTCAAGCTCTGCTAAGTTTTTGGTGTCCCATCTTAAAGAACCAAAGAAGATCAAGAGAACATTTCCATCTGAGTTTCTAAAGATTCCACCAAATCCTGCGTCCCCCAGATTACCGTTGGACACACCATCAAAATTGAGCTTGAAGAGACCGGGTGGGGGAGGATATCAGGCACAATGGAAGCTAGGGGAATGGTTTGAAGGGGGCTCAGTGATCGGGAACGAGTGAAGCATGAGATTCCAGTTAGCCCATATGATTTTATCCCTTGGATGTGAGGGGATGTCGGAATCCTGCCGGTGATGGAGGGCCAAGGTTTCTTGAATATTGCTGCAAATAGAGTTCTAAAGAATGTCAAGAGGAGTGTTTTGATCCTGGAAAATTTGGCGATTTCATTCCTTCCAGAGAGCCCATAGGATGTGCCCGAGAAGGATGGTCCATAGGGAGTTGAGAATATCACATAGGAAGGGGGTAGCTGCCCAAAAACGAATGATGTTGAGGATGTTCCCAGGAATTCTATCTGATCTCCTGCTCAGCTGCATCGCCTTGTCCCAAAGAGAGTTGGCTAGGGTGCACGCGTTGAAGAGGTGCTCTATGGTTTCTTCCTCATTTCCACAGTTGGGACATTAGGAGGGCCCATGAATCCTTTCCTGTGTAGATTATCCCATGTGAGGATATGCCTTTTGTTGAGAAGCCAGGGAAAGGTAGAATTTTTTGGCCATATTCTAGGATGCCAAATTTTTTCCCAGATAACATCTTGTTGATCCGGAATATTGGGGAGGAGAAAACGATAGACCTCTTTGGTGGTGAAGGTCCCTAGAGAGGAATATCCCCACCGTACAATTTCGTCCCCTTCTACAAGGCAGATTCTTCATTTGGCTAGTTCTTGCTTGATGTCATCTGTGAGGTGAAGGCCATGTATCCCCTGGAGCTGATCTGTTGAGAGCCAATGGAAAAAATGGGGAGTGATCTGTGTGTTGCTATGCAATTTCCAAAAGCGATTGATCTGAGGTTCATCCTGATGCATAAGGATTCCCTTCCATGATGAGTTGGGGAAGAGATTGGCCATTTTGGGCATTTTTTTCCAAGATTGATTCCAAAATTTTGCTTGGTTTCATGCTCGAACTTCCCAAAAACTTTGGTCTCTTACTAGAGCCCTGTGTTTTTTAGCTGCCTTCCAGATGAGAGATCCATCCTTCTCAACATCTAATCGAATGAGATCTTTGATTGGCCAATTTTCTGGGTATTTGGAAATCCAAAGCTGTGCCCAAGGGACCTCTAGATTGGAGATCCACTGCCACCATATTTTGGCTCCCATGACTTCATTACTATGCTGAGGATCTCTAAGGCCTAGCCCACCAAAGGCTTTTGGGGCACACACATCTTTCCACTTGACCAACATTCATTTCCTCTTATCCTTGTTGCTACCCCACAGAAAATTACGTTGAAGGTTTCTAATGGCTTTGAGCACCCATTTGGGAGCTACGAGCATTGAAAAAAGGTACAGAGGCATAGATTGGAGAACAAATTTAACCAGGAAAAGGCAGCCAGCTAGATTGAGGGCACGATGGGTTCAGAGGGCGAGACGAGTCTCCAACTGGTCGAGAATATCTTTTCTGGAGGCATGCTTAATGGCGGAGTCAATGAGGGGAAAACCCAGATATTTAGAGGGAAGAGAGGAGATTGTGAATCCTAGAATGTAGGCTATGTTGCGTTGGGTGAGGAGTAAGGTGTTGAAGAAGAAAATCTAGGATTTAGACTGATTGATGGAAGGCCTAGCAGCGAGGGAGAAGCAGTCCAGAATGTTTTTGAAAGAGTTGGCTTCCTGAACAGAGGGGTGACCAAAGAGCATGTTGTCATCCACAAATTACTGGTGGGTGATGGGAGGAGGATGGTGAAGACAGAGCCCTTTGAGGGATCTTGTCTTGGCATGGAAATTGATGAGCCGACTTAACCCTTCAGTCATCAGAACAAAGAGAAAGGGAGAGAGAGGGTCGCCTTGACGGATGCCTCTGGTGGGAGAGAAGGGCGCAGAGGGGGAGCCATTGAGAAAAATGGATTAAATTAGGGAACTGATGAGACTCATGATCCACCTAATCTAGGTAGGATTGAACCCAAAGGATAAAATCATTTGATGAATATAAGACCAACTGAGTTTATCAAAAGCCTTAGAAAGGTCAATCTTGAGGAGCATACCTAGAATTTTGCAAGTATTCAAGGAATGAGTAACCTCACGGGTGAGGATGACTCCATTGAGAATATGTCTGCCTTCAACATAGCCAGTTTGCTCCACGAAAATGAGAAGGGGCAGTAAAGGCTTGAGTCAGTTGGAAATCACCTTGGAGACTAGCTTATACAGGACATTGCAGAGGCTGATTGGTCTATATTTTCTAGGAGTAGTCGCCTGCTCCTCCTTGGGAAGGAGAGTGATTAAGGTGGTGTTGAGGGTAAGGAGCATCCAGTGCATTGATCTGGATTCCTCGACCATTTCCCAGATCACTATCTTGATGTATTCCCAAAATAAGTGGAAGAAGTTGGTGGTAAAACCATCCAGTCCTAGAGCTTTCCCAGCTTTGATTTGAGCCATGGCCTGATCCACTTTCTGTAGTTGAACGGGTCTGAGCAACATTTGGTTGTGGTCTTCCGTGATGATGGCAGGAATGTGCTAATTAATGTTGTTGATGGCCTCCTGACAATCCAACTGAGGTTCAACTAAAGTCTCCTTGAAATGATTGAGGAGCTCCTGTTCAATCTCCTCGTGCGTTTCCAAGTTGATTCCTTGTTCATTTTTCAACATGGAGATTTGATTGACCATTCTCCTTTAGATGGTGGATCGATGGAAGAATCTCATGTTATTCTTCCACTCTTTGAGCCATCAGATTCTAGATTTCTATTTCCAGAGAATCTCCTCCTACATTTCTCTTTCCTCGATTAGGTTCTTGAGTTGCTTCTCTTGTCTATCCAGATCCTCCGTGTGGCTAGACATTATGAGATTTTGTTAGAGGGTTGCCATGCTTGCTTCCAGATCTCTCTGGCTCTTGAAAATATTGCCAAATGTGTATTGGTTCCAGTGCTTTATTCTGGCCTTGATGATCTTGAGCTTCTATTGTACCTTGTACATTTTTTAGCCTTTATGGGGGATAATGTTGTGCCACCATTCGACTACCATCTCTTTAAAGCCCGGATGGGGTAGCCAAAATTGTTCAAATCGGAAGGGTTTGAGGAGGCCTTTTCGTGGTCTCTCCCATTACAGTTGTATAGGCCAATGGTCAGAGCCATCCGCAGGGAGGATGGTGGAGAAGATGTCCCCCCTCGCATGAGTGACCGCTTCAGAAATGAGGAAGCAATCCAGTCTAGAAGCGATTTTCTAGGAACCACTTCTGCGATTGTTCCAAGTGTGGAGCCCATTGGAAGTGGGGATATCAATCAGTTGATTGTGGTGAATGAAGCCTTTGAAATTTACACTTTCGGCTTCCAAGTGCATACCTCCACCTCGCTTTTCTCTGAGGCTGGTGATCATGTTGATGTCACCTCATAGAATCCAGAAGGGGTGGGAGCATTGTTCAGTGAGGGATGCAATATCATCTAGGAGCTGCAGTTTGCGGGCAGAGATTTGGGGAAAGTATACACTGGTGAGGAGGCCCTTGATACTTGTACCAATTAAGTGTAAGGATGCTTGGATGAAATGGAGAGAGGCATGGTGATTGGAGAGTGAGATTAAAGCTGGATTCCAAGCGATGGCTAGCCCCCTTGAGGCTCCTATTGTGTCAACAACGATGGTATTGAAACTAGGCCAGATCCTGGATAAAATGGAGTGAAACGTAGAACCAGAGCATTTAGTTTCCTGCATGAAGAAGATGGAGGGATTATCATGCCTAATGCAGTTTTTTATCATACGAAACTGTGAGGGGATATTGATCCCTCTGATATTCTAGTAGGTGAGCTTCATCATTTATGAGGATGGTTCAGAGCCTTGAAAAAATTTGTCAACTTTGGGTATCAGCCGGATTTGACTAGTTGATCCCCTAGGATTATCAATCTTTGTAGGTCTGTTGGCCTCCCTCGTTTCCTTGATTCCCTGATGATGTTGATGGTTTCCCTTGGAATGTGTTCCCCTTGGATGCCTAAGTGTGTAGTTACTTTTATCAGGTGGGCTTTGAGAAGAGCTTCCTCTAGACTATCGATTTGTCTTGTTGTGATGGTATGATATTACTTGAATTTGCAGGACTTTTCCAACCCTGTGAGATCCAGGTCCCCAAATTCAATGGTTTTCGGTTCTTCTTCCATGTAGGTGATGGGGGTATGATTCTTTCCATCTTCCGAAGCTTTATCTTGTCTAGGAATGGACTGAAGGTCGATTTCCATGTCAGATCTGGGCTTAAGGGGTTGAGCTTGAGACTGGGTGGTAGCAGGGTTCGGGATCTCTAATTGTTTCTTCTTCCTATTTTCTCCTTGAGACTTGTGCTGAGAATTAAGATCAAGCAATGGGGTATCGAGAGGAGGAATGGAGCTGGATGTAGGGGAGGGGACAGGGGTGGCATCCGAAGAAATAGTTGGATGGTCCTTTTCTAAGGCATGGTTGGCCAGGAGATGGAAGCTATTTTTGGTGGAGGGTTGCAAAGGAACATGGATGATGGTATTCTTCTTTGCATGCCTTTTACGAGAGGCAACTTTGGTGAATCCATATTGATCTGTGGAGGCAAGGTTGGCAGAGGTTTTGGGTGAGGTATTCTGAGGACAATCTCTAAAGAGATGGCCATGCATATGACATTTGTGATAGCGGAAGGGAACATGCTCATAATCAATCATTTGAATCCATTCAAAGTATTCATGCCATAAACTTATCGAGTCAGGGAGAGCTTTGGCGAGATGCATGTAGACGCATATTTTGGTGTAGGTGGTGTATCTATTGTGTTTGGTATCTTCTGCGATCTTGATGAAGGATCCAAGGCAGTTGCCTACTTCTTTAAGAGTTATTTCTTCCCAATACTCCTGCGACAGAGAATAGAGGTGGATCCACACCAGCACCCAGTTGAAATCCTCTTTATCAGGGTTGAAGCACTCTACCCAATCTCGGAGCAAAAGACTTACTGTGTTGAAGAAGTAAGGCCCTCCATCCATAAAACGATTTTTGTCTTCGAGGTCGGTAAATATAATGTTGAAGAAACCTTTGGGACAGAGCTGGAGAGTGACTTGGGCTTTTGGCTTCCACTTGGCATTGATCCATCCATAGAGGGATTTTTTAGTTGGCCAGAAACCAATGAACTTCAAAATAGATTAGGTCGACGTGTTTCAAACCAACCAGTGTGGTTCATCATCAGGACAAGATGGAAAATCTGATCAAGAAACCCCTTTAAATAGAAAGTATAGCTCTTACTAGCCATTTGTAAAATAACGGCTAGTTTGACTCAAATAATAAAAATTAATTTATTTTATTTTAAAAAATAATTAAAGATTATAATTAGAATTTTAATTATTTATATTTATTTTAATAAAAATAATAATTATAAATTTAATATGTTTAAAGAATAAAATAAATGTTCTCTATTTAAATATTTTTTAGAATAATACTAAATCATTTGATTTTTATTATTATCAAATAAATTACATGTTAAAAAAAATAAAAAAATAAAAATAAATAAATAATATTTAAAGTTTGAATTTTTATATTTTTATTTTATTTTCATAATTAAATGTTATAAGATTCAAAACTTATCAAATAGTTAACTTTAAAAAAATAAAAATAAATAAATAAATAAATTATTTTATTTTAATTTTAATTTTATCCTTATTTATTTATTGATTTATTATTATTTTTTTTAATTAAAAATATAAATAAAATAGATAAATAAAATTTTAATTAAAAATAAAAATAAAATAAATAAAAAGAATAAATAAAGATAAAATTAAAAATAAAAATAAAGTAGATAAATAAAATTATAATTTAAAAAATAAATAAATAAATAAAATTAAAATTAAAATTAAAATTTTTATAAAAGGAAATTTAGGAATGAAGGGCAGGAATCCAGCATCTGCTAATCATCCATCCATCATCTCTGTTGAGGTTAACCGGCCTCTTTCCAATTTCCAGGGCTTCTCTCAATTTACGGTGGAAGAAATGGTCAATCCTCGCAATAACCTCAGCATATTCAATGCAAATGTGATGGTTTGTCTTCTCAGCATGCTCCACTAGCGCAGAGGAGTGAGATCTACCATGCTTCAGGTCAGCTACATGTTCATGAATTCTCTGACTAATTGATTGACCAGTTTCACCAATGTAAGGGGTTCCACAGGAACATGGAATCAAGTAAACTCCCTTACCATCCTTCGGGCAAATCGGGTCCTTAACAGATCTAAGGGAACTTTGAATGGTGTGAGAGGGATTAAAGGTTGAGGAAACATTATGTTTCTTAAGAATCCTGGTGATTTTATCTGTAGTACCTTGGATAAATGGAAGGTGAACTCCAAATAACCGATCACAGGAATCTTTCTTACCCTTAGGACCTTTTTTCGCTTTTTGAAAAGCATTAAGACCTTGACTCACGTTATAACCATTTTTCTTAAAAACTTTAAGAAGATTATCCTTTTCACCTTCAAGGTGGTGTTCATCAGAGATTCTAAAGGCTATGGTAGCTAGAGTGCTGAGAACACCAAGTTTCTGAGCAGGGAAATGGTGAGAACTAGCAAGTAAATACTGCTCAGTGTGCGCCTTCTTTCTAAAGACCTGATGAGATAGAGAACCATCATCATTCCTAGAAATAAGGACATCAAGAAAAAGCAAGCTACCATTATCTTCGAAATCCATGGTGAACTTAATGAAGTCAGATTGATTATTAAGATGTTGGAAGAAAAGGTCCAATTTCTCCTTCCCATGAGGCCGAATGACACAGGTGTTATCAACAAACCTTTTCCAAAGCTTAGGTTGAAAAAGAGAAGAGGAGAGGGCCCTAGATTCAAAGTCTTCCATGAACAGATTAGCTACCACAGGGGAAAGGGGGGAGCCCATAGCCACACCACAAGTCTATTCAAAGAATTCACCTTCGAAACTAAAGAAGGTCGAGGTTAGACAAATTTCAACCAGATGAGCAGTGTCAGGATCCGTGACCCGAGAAATGACATCAATTGCTTCCTTAATGGGGATGCAAGTATATAAAGACACAACATCAAAACTCACAAATCTATCCTCACGATCCAACTTCAAGCCTTTCAAATCATTAATAAAAGAGCAAGAGTCTTTAACAAAGGAGGAGGTTTGACCTACAAGCGGTTTAAGCTTAGAGGCTAGAAATTTAGTGAGCAGATAAGTTGGACCACCTATGGTGTTGAAAATAGGGCGAAGGGGAACTCCATCCTTATGAACCTTAGGCAACCCATAAATCCTCGGAGTGAGGGGGTTAGTTTCAATAAGCTTTTTACTCAAAGAACCAACCGTGCTACTGGATTTTATAGCTAAAGCAACCGCTTTTGAGACTTTTTTAAGGGAATTATTGTCAAACTTCTTGTAGCTCCCACTATTAAGAAGGTGATCTAGCATATTATTACAATAATCCTCTTTGTTTAAAATAACTGTAGCACCTCCCTTATCTGCCTTAAGAACAACAATGTCACGTTTATTGTTTAAGGATTTAATAGCCTCAAACTCTAGCTTGCTGATGTTGCTCTTAGGGGGCTTAGCTTTTCTGAGGATCATGGCACAATATTGCCTAATAGTCTCTTTAGTAGCATCAGGTAAATCCCTAATTCCGAATTCAATATCACAAATTATGTCATGAATAGGGATTTTCCTAGGAGCAAGAGAAAAATTAATACCCTTCTCCAATAAACTAAAGACATGTTGATCAAAAGAAAAACTTGAGAGATTAATAACAGTCCTATTGAATGTGCTAGACACTATTAGGCAAGATTGTGCCATGATCCTCGGAAAATCTAAGCCCCCTAAGAGCAACATCAGCAAGCTGGAGTTTGAGGCTCTTAAATCCTTAAACAATAAACGTGACATTGTTGTTCTTAAGGTAGATAAGGGAGGTGCTACAGTTATTTTAAACAGAGAGGATTATTGTAATAATATGATGGATCACCTTCTTAATAGTGGGAGCTACAAGAAGTTGGACAATAATCCCCTTAAAAAAGTCTCAAAAGCGGTTTCTTTAGCTATAAAATCTAGTAGCACGGTTGGTTTTTTGAGTAAAAATATTATTGAAACTAACCCCCTCACTCCGAGGATTTACGGGCTGCCTAAGGTTCATAAGGATGGAGTTCCCCTTCACCCTATTGTCAACACCATAGGTGGTCCAACTTATCTGCTCGCTAAATTTATAGCCTCTAAGCTTAAACCGCTTGTAGGTCAAACCTCCTCATTTGTTAAAGACTCTTTCTCTTTTATTAATGATTTGAAAGGCTTGAAGTTGGATCGTGAGGATAGATTTGTGAGTTTTGGCGCTATGTCTTTATATACTTGCATCCCCATTAAGGAAGCGATTGATGTCATTTCTTGGGTCACGGATCCTGACACTACTCATCTAGTTGAAATTTGTCTAACCTCGACCTTCTTTAGTTTCGAAGGTGAATTCTTTGAACAGACTTGTGGTGTGGCTATGGGCTCCCCCCTTTCCCCTGTGGTAGCTAATCTATTCATGGAAGACTTTGAATCTAGGGCCCTCTCCTCTTCTCTTTTTCAACCTAAGCTTTGGAAAAGGTTTGTTGATGACACCTGTGTCGTTTGGCCTCATGGGAAGGAGAAATTGGACCTTTTCTTCTAGCATCTTAATCATCAATTTGACTTCATTAAGTTCACCATGGATTTCGAAGATAATGGTAGCTTTCCTTTTCTTGATGTCCTCATTTCTAGGAATGATGATGGTTCTCTATCTCATCAGGTCTTCAGAAAGAAGACGCACACTGAGTAGTATTTACATGCTAGTTCTCACCATTTCCCTGCTCAGAAACTTGGTGTTCTCAGCACTCTAGCTACTAGAGCCTTTAGAATCTCTGATGAACACCACCTTGAAGGTGAAAAGGATCATCTTCTTAAAGTTTTTAAGAAAAATGGTTATAACATGAGTCAAGGTCTTAATGCTTTTCGAAAAGTGGAAAAGTGTCCTAAGGGTAAGAAAGATTCTTGTGATCAGTTATTTGGAGTCCACCTTCCATTTATCCAAGGTACTACAGATAAAATTGCCAGGATTCTTAAGAAACATAATGTTTCTTCAACCTTTAAGCCCTCTCGCACCATTCGGAGTTCGCTTAGATCTGTTAAGGACCCGATTTTCCTGAAGGATGGTAAGGGAGTTTACTTGATTCCATGTTCCTGTGGAACCCCTTACATTGGTGAAACTGGTCGATCAATTAGTCAGAGAATTCATGAACATGTAGCTGACTTTAAGCATGGTAGATCTCGCTCCTCTGTGCTAGCGAAGCATGCTGAGAAGACAAACCATCACATTTGCATTGAAGATGTTGAGGTTATTGCGAGGATTGACCATTTCTTCCACCGTAAATTGAGAGAAGCCCTGGAAATTGAAAAGAGGTCGGTTAACCTCAACAGAGATGATGGATGGATGATTAGCAGATGTTGAATTCCTGCCCTTCATTCCTAAATTTCCTTTTATAAAAAATTTAATTTTAATTTTAATTTTATTTATTTATTTATTTTATTTTTTATTTTTTTAAATTATAATTTTATTTATCTACTTTATTTTTATTTTTAATTTTATCTTTATTTATTCTTTTTATTTATTTTATTTTTATTTTTAATTAAAATTTTATTTATCTATTTTATTTTTATTTTTAATTAAAAAATAAAAATAAAAAAATAATAAAAAATTAAATAAATAAATAAATTTAATTTAATTTTAATTTTATCCTTATTTATTTATTGATTTATTAATTTTTTTTTTAAGTTAAATGTTTGATAAGTTTTGAATCTTATAACATTTAATTATTAAAATAAAATAAAAATATAAAAATTAAAACTTTAAATATTATTATTATTATTTTTTTAACATGTAATTTATTCGATAATAATAAAAATCAAATGATTTAGTATTATTCTAAAAAATATTTAAATAGAAAACATTTATTTTATTCTTTAAACATATTAAATTAATAATTATTATTTTTATTAAAATAAATATAAATAATTAAAATTCTAATTATAAACTTTAATTATTTTCTAAAATAAAATAAATTAATTTTTATTATTTCAGTCAAACTAGCCGTTATTTTACAAACGGCTAGTAAGAGCTATACTTTCTATTTAAAGGGGTTTCTTGATCAGATTTTCCATCTTGTCCTGATGATGAACCACACTGGCTAGTTCGAAACGCGTCGACCTAATCTATTTTGATGTGATTTTCACCAAAAGATTTTGTCACAATATATGGATCACAGAAGCAAAATTCCTAACCAATGAACTTGCCGATAAGGGTATGATCATGCATATACTGAATTCTTTCGTTGATGTGTTTGGCAAGAAAATGGATCTCATGCCCCTTGGGCTCGATTGGGATACAAGTGGAAGACGTCGCTTTTTGTGTTGCACTGGCGTTAACGTCCTCTTGTGCTTGATTTGCAGGGTTTATTCTAGATTTAGAAGCGCCAGACTTCTCTGCCTAGGTAGATTCAGGAATGTCAGATTTGGTGGGGATGGCAGAGTCGACAGTGCCTCTAGAAGTAGGGGGTAACAGATTCCCCCCCCCCCACCCCCCACCCCCCCCATTGCTTCTGCCATATTGTTGGAATTCTTCAGTCTGAAATATCTCATTCAGCAAGGTAGATGGGGTTGATCAAGAACCTTGACGGTGCCCACAACAGGGGCGTGAGAGAAACCCTAGGGTTTTAGGCCATGGCTCTCCTCATCTATTCGATTGCTCCTGCCACTTACTTAATTTACATGTTGGTGTTCATCATGATGTGTATATTATTAGGTCAGGTTAGATATGTTCATTTAATGTGCTTGGAGATAGATGTGTATGTTATAGCAGTTATTTGACATGAGATGTATATTTGATGTTTGTGTTGTGGTGATGTTATACAATGCTTGTGTTTTGTTAGATGATCATGATCACAATGATTAGATGATGTTAGCGAATTTGAATATGTATTTTAGAATATGATGTTTGTACAATGGTTATCATGATTGTGATGTTTATTTTTAATATTAAATCATGATATTTATTAAATATTATGTATTGGTAATTGTAAAATTGTAATTGTAATTGTAATTGTAATTATTGTGATGATTCAATTTTATTAATACTGTAAAATTTGTAAATTTGTAAAATTGTAAATCAATTGTCAAATTTGAACCATAATTACCGTAAAATTGAACCATCTTAAAATTTTTAAATTACCGTACATATTGTTAAATTACCATACTTGTAAAATTGTAATTGTAATTGTATGTATTGTGATGGTTCAATTTTTTTAAAATTGTAAAATTCGTAAAATTTTACAAATGTCAAATTTGAACCATAATTACCGTAAAATTGAATCATCATAAAATTGTAAAATTACCATACATATTGTTAAATTTCCATAATTGTAAATTTGTAATTGTAATTATATGTATTGTGATGATTCAATTTTATTAAAATTGTAAAATTTGTAAATTTGTAAAATTGTCAAATTTGAACCATAATTACCCTAAAATTGAATTATCGTAAAATTGTAAATTTTATACCATACATATTGTTAAATTACCATAATTGTAAAATTGTAAATTCGTAATTGTAAAATTTGTAAATTTGAAAAAATGTTAAATTGTCAAATTTGAACCATAACTACCATAAAATGGAATCATCGTAAAATTGTAAAATTTATACCGTACATATTGTTAAATTACCATAATTGTAAAACTTTAAATTTATAAATTTGTAATTGTAATTGTATGTATCGTGATGATTCAATTTTATTAAAATTGTAAAATTTGTAAATTTGAAAAATTGTCAAATTTTCAAATTTGAACCATAACTACCATAAAATTGAATCATATTAAAATTGTAAAATTTATACCGTACATATTTTTAAATTACCATAATTGTAATTTTTTAAAATTGTAAATTTGTAAATTTGTAAGAATATAAATAATTGTAAATTAATAAATCTACAATAATATGAATTTTTGTAACATAATAAAGTTTAAAAAATAATGCAAATAAATTAATGTTTAGAATTATGATTATTTTACTATGATCTTACATACAAAAAATAACAGTATACAATAATACATTTATTTTATTTTATTTTGAATATATATATATATATATATATATATATATATATATATATATATATATATATATATATATATATATATAGGGTGCATTTATTTAAGTAATGATATAGTGAAAACTATTTAAAGCAATCAAGTAGTTGTATTATTTGAGGAATTGACATAACAAAAAGAACTTGATACAGTGTATTTCTTTCTTTCGAGATCAATATAATTGCAAATTAGCAAGTGAAATGATTTTAACATTAACACAATGAAAAGAAATTAATTCAAAATACATATTATAATGTTTGGAAAAAAAAGAGTCTTAGTTATAAGGTTAAGTCCTTTTATTTATAAAAAGCCATCTTAAATAGTATAAATGATGAAATAACACATGTACCATATTAATCTATGTTCTCATCACACTCGTTATCTTCCTCGCTTGGCATGATAACACTATTTTTCTCAAAAATATATTTTGATCTAGGGTCATGTCTCAATACAAACCACCAATCCCTATCCAACACATTTGGGTAAAAAAACACATGGTTGCATTGTTTGGGGAAAACATAAGGCTCCTTAGCTTCATCCCACATCTTTCTAGAGTTGATACATATCAGCCTACTATCGCGATCTTCCTTTACATTATTTTGATCAAATGTGTCCCAACACTTGCACCTAAAAATAAGACATTGGAAAGAAGAGAAGTTCACTTCAATGATCTCTTGTATCTTTCCGACGTAACCTAATGTCCCTCGTACTAGGTTTTGATTGTGGTGGCTAGCTCGACTAGATTGATCGAAATCGACTTCCACTCCACAGTCTTGTGTCATGTGTCCATCATCGACATTCTCTGTGTGAAAATTGTGTCCATATGCCCAAATAGATGGGAACAATTGCACCTATAAAAAGGTTAAAAAAAATCATAGTGTCATGTGTCTAATAACTCAACTATTAAAATATAAAATATAGATGTTACATTTCAAAGGTGCATTATTAAGTTTAAAATGTACATAAATAGATTATTACGGATTTGCTGCACCCAATCCCTATGTTTAGCGCATCCTCAAGAAAACACGAGTAACGACCGGTTGCACCGTATTTATCTCTGACTTGGTCAGTAACCCAACTATTAAGGCATATAATTGGCATATTTTCATTTAAATGATTAGGATAAGGCACACTTCTCCCATTCAAGAATTATTTCCTGTCACTATCCCATTTCATCCTCTTTTGTTCAGACAATGCGACCCACGGTTGTGTCACTTCGTAATTGTAAAGAACGAAATTATTGATTGCTTCAATTTCTACATTCATTGATGAAATCAAACATACATATAGTACATATGAGATCAAATATACATTATATCAAAGTTCAACGTGAATATTTACTTTGTGTATTTTTGACAAATTATAAGTCGCTTACTCTTTAACAAGCTCCTTTTTCCATTCGTTTGGAGAATCTCCCCTTCTCTTCTGTCTTCATCCCTTTCATCGTCACAAATCACCACACCTGGTGTGTTGTTGATCTACTTGATGTACTCACTGGCATAATATAAAGACTCATACGATATGTACCCTTATTCCATAGACCCTGTTGGCTTGTGGTTTCTATGAACGATAAGGCAACATGGGAAGCTAAGAAGATGAAGAGCGGGAATGGTTGAAGTGAAGGCCAAGCAATTCAAACGTGGGTTGGGCGGACACCTCGCAATCAAAAGAAGAAAGAGCTCTTACCACTAACCTTTTTGCATCACCAACCTCTCTGCTCATCGCACTTCGCACTTCGCAAATCATAGCATTTACCCTCTGCTTCTCATAACTAAACACTCCCCATTGTGATTTTCGGGTGGCCCCACCTCCGTCATGCTACATCATCTTCCACTCACTGCACATTGCACATCACACTTCACAACTTATAGCACTTACCTTCCATTTCTCATAAAAAAAAAACTCCTGATCTGCAATTTGCAAGGGGTCCCACCTCCTTGCCACGTCACCTTTCCGCCCATCACACATCGCCCTTCGCAAGATTTAACACTTACCTCACGTTTCTCGGAAACAAAACTCCCAATTTGTGATTTGCGGCCGATCCCACCTCCTTTCCACATCACCTTTCCACTATCTCACATCGCACATCGCTACCCATAACCTTTACTCCCGCTTTCTCATAATAAAAATTCTTGATTGTGATATGCAATATGAGTTTGGGCCCCAGCTCCAACACGCCACTTCGCCCATATGCCATCGCACATGACACTTCATAGCTTATAACATTTACCTCTACTTCTCATAACCAAACTTCCCGATCGCGATTTGCGGGTGGCGCCACCTCCTTTCCATGTCACCTTCCCACCCATCGCACTTCGCATTGTTTCATTCTTACTTCCTGTATTGATCCCCGACACTCCCGATCGCGATTTGTGGGCGGCCCCACCTCCTTGCCATGTCACCTTCCCACCCATCGCACTTCACATTATTTCATTCTTGCTTCCCGTATTGATCCCCGACACTCCCGATCGAGATTTGCGATATGAATTTGGGCCCCACCTCCCTGCCACATCTTCAAAGTCCTCCCACAGCCTTTGTCCCACTCTCTTTTTAGTGTTAAACCATCCTGCTGCATGTTAATACCACAGGCCCCCCTCCGAAGCCTGATCTCTGATTTTGTAAGTCTTACACAATATGGGTTTTTGGTGTGACAAATGCAGCTATGGCATATTAATTCGGTCCAAGAACTACCCGCTAACAGGCTAGGCACGTGAAACACGACTGGTAGTTCCGTAACGATTAGTGGAAATCATGAGAATAAGGAAGTGGAGGCTTTACAAAGTAGGTGGAATCATGTGATGGAAGCCAGACTGCCCACTTGTTCACAACCATTCCTCGCCACCCCATTTTGAAGATTCCAGGATTTGGCCTCCATGGCCAAATATGTTTTCTTTTTTACTGTTTGATTATGATGTTTTTCTGGTGAAATCGCGATTTCACCCGATTCTGTTTTTATTTTCTGATTACAGGAGTGATTTCCTGATGCATGCTCTGTGAGCTGGTTAGGATATTTTGATTTTCACATGTGTGGGATGATCATGTATGATTATTCGATCGTAAACGCTTGAGGATAACTCTATATGTAGATATTTCAGAGATGAAAGAAGGGTTCAGAATTTTGGAGACTTTTTGTTGTAGTTCTGTATTACTATGCTCTTTGTGCTCTAAGATACATATTTGGGAGAGATTTTTTGAAAATAATATGATATACAACGTTGTTTATTTGGATTCTAGATGGAGCAATGCGTAGTATGTATCTGTGTTCTCTTGTTATTAATAATCTGTTGTTTATGTATAATCATCTCTCCATGTTCTGCTGCTTTGGTGATTCGTGTAATGTAGTTGCTGGTGGTATGCATTTTTATTCATGAATTCATGTATGAATAACACTCATGTATTAAACTTGTTGTGCCCCCTTAATTTGCGCTCCACAAATCTCTCTTGCTGGTCACATTCCACCTACATCCGCTTCCTCTGAGTTCATGGGAGACATATTCTTAAGAATTTTAAGCCTGTCTCTCATGGGTTCCTCCTTCATTCCTTCTCAGCACGTCTGCATATTTTGAAAGAATCTGCTAATTTTTTCATACTTAAATCCCATTTTAAAGTCACCGAGACATATAGCCCCCTGATCCCTTTCGTAGTATAGGGTAATTCACATGAATCAAAATCCAAAGTCTTCACCATTCCTGAACCACCACAATTATTATTCTCCTTATCCATATTCTATCAGAGGCACCCTTAAAATTTTCTACATCTAACCTCTGATTTCAAGATGTCCTAAGCACTTTTCTTTTGCAACTCAAGGCTGTATCTAGGAGCTACAACAGACCCCTCAAGTTTTTCCATTTGTCAAAAAAAAAATCAATTTCTTCATGTACCTCTCTAAGAAGAACATCCAACGACAAGAAACCACCCCAACTAATTTAACCTCATCTACTAGGTGGATTATAAGATGAACCTAAAAGTCCATGAAACTTTTCCATGGTTCCTTCTCAAACATACAAACAATCTCAACTATCTCTTGACGCCACCATGGAATGATAGCCACCTGAATCTCCTTTGACGTGATTCATCATACAAATGCAGATAATTTAGATATGGAATGTCCCAGGTCTTGGGGGAAGTCATGTTTCACACACCCATGCACGAACAAAGGATAATGACATTGCAAATTTATAAACACATACAAAATTAGTTATGTTTTATGATCCCATGGGATAAAAATTATTAATATAACAAATAATAAAATTATTCTTTTGACATTATACGTACTCTTAGAAGATTCAAATGGTCATGTGATTTCAACCCCGACAAATGGTCTTCCACGGTGAAGCGGCACCGTAGTGAAGACCCATATGAAGATGGCACCCTCACACCCATTATAACTTCCTTTGCCAAAGAAATATCATATTTTTTAAAAATCCATGGGAAATTACCTTATTTGAAAGACCAATTAGAGGGACCAGCCTCTCCTATACTTTCTTGTCTTGGCCAATGTTTCTTTTTAGTTTTTGAAGTAATAAGATCTTTCCTAACAACTAATCTGTCACTTTTTTTCGATGATATGTGCCTCCATAAGAAGATGAAACATTTTTAAATATATGCATGGGATATAGTAAGTGGGTAATATTAATATGATCCCAATATGGGAGGTTATAAGAGATATATTTCCTTTTCATCCCAATGGAAAATTTCTCAACATAGATGTTGAAGAATTTTGGATCATCGAACATGGGCTCCCCATTTGAATTGAACATTTCTATGAACTCCTTCTCCTTCTCTCTCTCGTATTCTCTAAGCCACTCAAATGGTGTCGTTATTGCAAGTATTTGGGTTCTCTCTTGTTTACCATTGAAATCGGATGTTTCTCTTCTGTAAAGGTGTTCTTCTGGAAGGAATACCCTGGAGTAGTCGTACATTGGTTTTCATAGGTCGTTGGACCATCTAGCTTTTAGAGAAGGTCCACAAAATTTATATATATAAACCCTTTTGTTACAAGGCCTGCGAAATTATTGTACACAATATGCATGGCACATTAAAGAATATCATGAAGATCAGAACAATTACAACGAATTAAATTAATATGCGAAATAATATTGTTACGTATATAAACAAATAAAAAAACATGTAATTTACCAGAGAAAACTCCTAAGCCTAGATAATCATGTATGGTGTAAGAAGAGATGTCATACAATGTAAAACTCCTCTCTATTGTGATGGGTCTTGATACATCGTATGCATTTATCCCATCCCATAATTCCTTCAATTCATCTACCAGTGGTTGTAAGTAAACATCCATATTCTTCACTTGTCTTCTACCAGGGACTATGAGAGCCAACATAAGATGTTCATTCTTCAGGAAAAACCATGGGGGGATATTTTTATTTATCACTACTACATGCCAAACAAAATATTTGGTGTTATGGAGGGAATATGGGTTAACGCCATCCATGGATATGCTGAGTTGTAGACTTCGTACATCATCCTTGAATTTTTCAGGCAATGTATCCTCTATATGCTTCATAGTTATTGATTCTATTGGGATTCACATAAATCCCAACTCGCTTCTGTGTGAGGCATGCCATCCCTGCAACATAGCTAATTCTTTGCAACGAAAGATCCTTTGATCCCTTGGGATTATAGGCATGTGCCTCAATATCTTAAGAGGAGCACCACATGATTTCCCTTCTTTTTTATTTATCGTACCTATCATGCCCACCTTTTGGACATATCTCTTTGTTTGCATATTCTTCTCTATATAGAATACAATAATTTGGATATGCATGATATGATATCTACTCAACACCCAACATTTTCAACAATTTCTTTGCCTCTTTGTAGCTACCGGGCAATACATTATCACTCGGAAGAACCTTATCTTTGAATAACTTGTAGTTGGTAGACAATATTAAATTTACAATGCCAATAATTATTAACATTCATAAAATTGACCATTTGTAATGTTGATTGTGTGACAATATTTCTCAAAATATAAGAGACTTGATGGTCAATTAACTGAAAATTTTAGAGAAACATGCATTCTACAAGCCAAAATTTGCTTTCAAGTTGTACAATAACATCATTTTCCCCAACTGGGTAGACTTTGAATGGTCGCCAAGTCCAAAGAGAAGGGTGGTGGAAGCATATTTAATGCTTTCGAAAAAGGTATCAGCGATATGAGCATCATCCCCTAGTTGATCATCATTCGGGAATGCATCTAACAAAATTGTCTCCATTGCAGTCGTATCCCTTAAGTAATCATCCATACCAACCTCTATTTGATTGCCTCCATTTCCATCTTGTGAAGAACTACTATTGTTATAGTCATTCCTAATTGGTGAATCTGGACGTAGTGGGAATTGAATAGGTGGTTGATTCAACTATTCATGGTATCATTCCTCTCCGATTTTTTCTCTTAATTAATCCTTCTATCGATTTGAAATTGTCCTGGGGTGCAATGGAAGATGGTAGGTAGGTTGATCATCATCACTAGAATCCTAATAATTTTAAAAAAATATATTGAACATGATTAGTATAATATCGATGATATCAATTATTAGGCACGTCAATGCATGATTAATTGGTTTGATGTTGAAATAATTACATTATAACCAATAATTATTACCATCATTGTCCCATGATTGTGGTTAGAAGATGCCATGTTACAATTGGAAGGGTGAAGCAGCTATCAATTTTCATCTACCAACTGCGCCTTGCAGTATGCTGCTCCTGATAAGAGCTTCCAACGTTTTGGAACTGTTTGATTTTTTTTTTCATCTCAACTCAATTCTGAATCTGCATGAACTTGCAAATTTTTATACATTAATTTTATTCATATTGACATTGATAAAATAAATAAATTCAATTAGATAATGAAAACATAAATAAAATCTGAAGTAATTACGTCTGGAGATGGATAGGGAGAACTCTGTGATGGGCTTTGAGAAATATTATGGAACGAGTTTGATTTTGAAGAATTTTCCATATGATATAATTGTGAGATTTTCTCCCTGCAATTGAGCAAAATCAACAATAAATTTTGGTGGACAAACCTAAAATTAATTTCAATGCGTTAAAAAAGGAGTTATTGTTATCAGCGCTAATGTACTGTTAAATGCATTGGTGCAGTTTTATTAACTGACGCATCGGTGTGGTTAGTTAACAAACGTACCGAATATCAGGGAAAAAAATGTGACTTTATTTTTTTGAAGTGAAAAAAAAAATGGTAAACTGAAAAATGAGCAACAAATGATTTTAAGAAATCAAAAAATTTCTATTAAAGGGGGGAGGGATTTGCAGGAGAGACATACCTAGAACAAGAGAGCACTATGGAGCAACAAAATAATTTTGAACAATAACACTATTCAGAGAATCAGAATTTGAAACATCTGTTGATTCACACAAAAACACTATAGTATAGTAAAAATGTTAAATTTTACTATAATAATTGTTTTCTTTATAGTTTCTGTTAGATTTAATACAAGCATAGTAAAATTTTTAGATTTTACTATGTATTTTACTAATAAAATCATTTACAATCTCTATTCCTATTTAGATTTAATTAAAATTGTAGAAGGATGAACCCGATGAATGAAAAAATACTATTGATCCAATATGAGTTTCTTTTTTGCATTTTTATTAATAATATACTTAAAAATATTAGATAACATGTTTCAAACAATCTATTAATTCGGATATGTTAAATGTTTTACAAGGACCAATAACGAAGGAAAGGAATGTTATTCTAAGAAAAGAAAAAACAAATAAAACATGCAAATGAAAATGAATGGTTCCTTAGCTCATCTGGAGTGGTGTTGGAGGTTAATGAAAGAGGTAAAAAATTTTACAAAACTTTGAGGGATCTAGTGGAACCGTTAATGAATATATAAACACCCTTTCCACTTACAATACAAAAATCAATCCAATGATTCCAAGAACCAAATTTTATTTAAACTATAGGAATATTTTCTAGAGAATTGGTCAGTGAGACATGTTAGACTTTTAATACAAAAAATGTACATTAACAAAAAAGAAGCATTCAAAAATTAATATTCCTATAATGTTTTTCTAGAATTATATGTATATATTACTACAAAGCAATCATTTATAAATATCACTTTTGTTATATTTAGTTTTCATATATCAATATAAAAATTAAATAGTTTATTGTCATGTTACTTTTTTCAAGAAAATTATGAAAATCTCAAAGGATAAACGAGCTAATATAAAAAATATGCCAGTAGGAATGTCCAAAAATGTGTACAAGGAGATGGTCAAAGAAATGGACATAATTGAATCACACAAAGAGCCATCTCGACAACAAAGTACTTCAAATGTAATATGTAATCATTGAATTTTTTGATTAGATACAATAATTAAATAATTTAGCATTAAATATTAATTTTCAAGTATTTTATTGCTGAAAATAAAAGCAAATGGAACCCATTCAACACATAAAACTGGACGACAAGGAAGAAAAGGGTTGATATCAAATTTTGTGAGTAATTGTTACTTCCTTATAACACCTTAACTAGATTTCATTTTTGTATATTTTAAGTTGTTTTACAACAACCATCATTGAATATCTTCAAACAGATGCTAACATACAAAGAAGAACCATCAAAATAATTAATTGACGTTGGGTTAAATATGGGTTGTCAGTATATGTTGGCATATCGGAAATTAATTGTGGATTTTTAAAGTATCTATATTGTTTTACTTAGCTCCGCGTATAATTAATAGAAAAAATAAATCTTTTATATTAAATCTATGATTTTTTATGGGGTATAAAACTTACAGGAAACAAAGTACATGGAACTGCACCAACAAAATAATTGTTGAAAGAAGGCCTGCAATTTGGTTTTGAAAGAATGTGTATAGCTCACAAGTCAATTCTTTCTATGGTACATTTCTTTTCGATTTGAATTGATGTATGTTATTTAATATTGAAATTTTCATTATTCTCACCAATGTAGATACACTCAATACACTTTATTTTTATGTTTGTAGATGGAACTTGAATAAGAATAAAACAATCAACATAATGAAAAAAACATTCCTCCAAATAACCCAAGTCATGGAAGTAGCTCGAGCAGTGACAGAAATTCCAGCGAAGAATGAGGATCAATATGTTTGGATATTAATGCAAGTCGTATTTTTTGAAATATTTGTCTGTGAAAATCAGCTTTTTTGTTTAATGTAATGGACATAGTATCCCAATTGAAATAAAAAGGGTTACCAATAATTGTCCCATTTTGCATGAAAAAGAGTCTCTTATTCATATATAATAAAATACAGTTTAATTTATTCTATTGTGTTCTCCATTATCGTTGTGAAATGTTACACCACTGATTAAATATATGGATGATTAAATATTATAATGAAGAGATGCGAAATCTGATGATATAAAAAATTCATCCAAACATCACATTCAGATGGACTAATAAAAATTTAATTGATATGAATATTGTTATAAGATATGTGTTGACTTTTGATGAATAATGCATTTTAAAAGATCACAATAATTGCGCTGTCACAGGTTGTTTTTTCTAAAAAATAGAAAATGAACACCGATGTGTGTGTATGATATTGTGCAGCAGTGCATTTCTATGACCTATGAGCACCACACCAAATACCAATACCAATTAGAATGCCCAGTGTGCTTTATCTACGACTACGGCCTGAGCGAATATGCGTTGCATGCACCAGTATGGTTTTCCTTTAACATTTCAGTGCGTCTTTACACCTTAACATCCCAGGGCGAGTACACAAAAAATACACACCGTGAGGATATAAGGTGCATGCACCAGTGTTATTTGGCCTCAACGTACTGGCGCATTCATATTTTTAATGCATCAGTGTTGTTTAAATTAAATGCCTCGGTTCTTTACAACTATAACGCCCCAGGGTTTATGTACTTTATAACCACCCGGGGATGTACCTTTCACAAAATGCATCAGGCTGGAAAGGTAATATAAACACACCGGTGCTTGGATATTTTCTAACCACCTGATGCGCTATAGGTAACAATGCACAGGTACATTGAATCAGAATAACACTGGGGTATGCACCTTCTATCGACCCAGTGCATATTTTTTGTTGACACGCACCAAGACGTTGTGTATGTAAATGCCCCGAGGCTTCAAAAATTTGTTTTCCTTCCCGGTGCTCGATATGTTTACTGGACCAGTGCGTACCATTTAAAACGCACTGGTGTGTTCACACATGATGCGCACACCGATAAGTAAAACATATATAAAAACCTCTGGATGCTCAGGATTTTTTAGTTATGTTGAAGTTACATTAGCAACTCTATCAAAACCTCCGTTACCAAAAACGAATGTTGTAGCAAATTTTTTTTTGACAATTTTGGCCAATTTAATAACACTAAAAACCTCCTTTATAACCTTTGTTATAGGGTCTTTTCCTTGTAGTGTATGCTAGTTATGAACACGAGAACCAGTACCTTCGCTCAACTTCTTGGCCGACCTATTTCATGTTGGAATCATTTGTGGGAGCTGCGATTTCAGTTGTGTGAATCATAGCTTGAACTATACCCTTGCTCAACATGTTCGTCGATTTTTATCATGCTGCAATTATAATTGGGAGCCATCTTTTCGATTAGTGCAAATCGTAGTCTAAGAGAAACGTTGACCAACAATATATTTTTTTATTAATAAGGGTGATGGGTTTTGGTAAATTCAGCCACACTTGAGCTCGAGCTATCAAGATCGAGATATTAGCTCTAAATCGGGGGTCTTTTTTTGCTCTCTGCTATGGTTTTTAAATCCCCCACATCTTGGCATCATCTTTGCAACCTTGAGCCACTTTATATTAAGTTGTGGACTTCAAACTTTAATAAATGTTTGGATTTTATGGGTTTAAGTTCGTTTGAGTTTTCAAAAGTGGTATTATTCAAGCATGATATTAGCATTGGATCATAGGATTTTTTGACTCTGTTATTGAAAGTTGGTATAAATAATCAGAGGAAGGTTATGATTGAACTAGTTTGACCTAGTTCATTAAGAAGCATTAGGTTTTTCAACGGTTAGCACTATCAAAATATGAATAATTGCGCTCATTTGTTAAGCCAGATTTGTTTGAAAAATGGCCACACTTAATGGGGTATTTGATCAGAAACTAAATTGGGGGAAAAAATTTGCTAAAAATTCAAATTTCGCATAATGGAGTGGAACCTCAACGATCGGATAGGTCTCATCTTCCTGATTCTGGCACACTTCGTTTCGCTCAAAACAGAGTCCGTATGAGAAATTTAGAGCATTCTGATCGCTTGGCTAAATAAGTAAATTTTGTGACATGGATGCTGAATAGGCATCTGTATAGCCCAATTAGCAAAAATAATATTCCTTAGAATATGCTCGAAAAATTCCTTGAAATATTCTCAAAATATTCTGTAGGTGGACCAGTGAAAAATTGACAAGTGTCGGCTTCGGATTGGAAGTTTAGTTTGGGTCGGACCAATGAGGTCATGATACATGGCTAGCCTGGAGGCCGACACATGCCCCCCCAAGGTTGAAAGGAGTGGTGTTGGTTCAAGGGGTCTTGACCCAGGTTCAGAAGTTTAAGGTTTTCCAACAAACCCCTATACTACTGGCCCTTTCGGCAATGACTTGCTTCTGCAAGCCAAAATCTCACCCAAAGTAGTATGGGTGGGTGTTGGAACCAGGTTTCTGCACCCTGGGAGTCAAGCAGAGTTGCGTTCAATCTTATACTGATCAGATCTTATATCACAGAGCCTAGATCTACAGATTTCCTTCGCATCCATGTGCGCAACAGTAATGATATTCACGACAATCAACAGATCATGTACGCATAGAACACTAACGCATCTATTTTAGTGATTCTTGCATAAAGTAGAATAGAACAGATTCAAATCGCAGCATAAACAGATAACGCAGTTGATTTCGTAGCGTAAATCATCAACATAGCAATATGCACCAACTAATCAGATATGACAGACTTGCATTAACAATAATTCCAACAGATTCAGATATTCAACAATACTTCTACATTCATTAATCCTCAGATCCTTCTTACAATACCCTAAAACCCAACCTGCGCACACAGCAGGACAAAGAATCTCCACGCACACAGCAGCAGGAGTCCTTCCCCAACAACCCTAACCAGATCTATCAGTTCATACTTAGCATCAATCTCTATTCCAAGTCTGTCTTACAACTCAAAAAGGTTCAACTACTTATACTATTTTAGCCTATGCATCCAATGGTCTGCAAACCGTGGTTTGTGGACTCTTGGTCTACCCTTGACCCATTTACAATGCATTAGGGGCTTTGACCCACCCCAAAACACCTTCGTTAGACTAAATATAACAAAAAATATACAAAATGGACCAGTTTCACATCTTGCAGGAGTCCCTGTTCCAACGGTCCCCCAACACAATCTTCTGACTCGTCCTGAGTCATTTCGGTGGTGGGGTATCCACCTGTGCGCACAGTTCATTGATGGCGACGATCAGCGGGGGCAACACTTCTTGACTCTGAGCAGTAGCGCTCTGCGCAATATCCACGAGATTTTGGGATTTTGGTCCTTCTGTCGCCATGGTGACACTCTCCAGTGTCTGATTTAGTCACTTGATCGCAACATCAATGTCTTGTGATAGCTGTAGGGCTATGGAAGCCCAAGGCTTCAATCATTCCCTGATGGCATGCTTGCGCTAGAGTTCATCAATCTCATCTTGGAGAGCATTGTTGGTCCTCTGTTAAGTCCCTATATTGATAGTGTAGTCCCTTATTATGTTAGTGTAGCCCCACTTATTGTTATTGTTGTACCCCTGTAACCCCCATATTGTTATTATTGTGCCCTTACATTATTATTGTTAGGTCGGATAGGATTACATTGTGGCCCCACTAGGATTATATTGTGGCCCCATGGACTCCTATATATAGAAGAAGGTTTTGTTCATTTGTATCATCCAAGAATTGTTCATTTATGTAATGTATTGGAGGTTGCCCCCTCGAAGTGGCTCATTTCTAAGGCGTTGATATCTCTTTTCTTCTCTTTTTGGAGCTGGTTACACAACATTTGGTATCAGAGCTTTGGGATTCTAGGGTTTCGCTGCTCCAAACAGGTCATCGTGGCATTTTCGCTATAACTTTTTTTCTACGAAGCTTCAGAAGCTGAAATTTCTAGGGTGCGAAGCTGAAATCTTGAGGAAGGTTTTCTAAAAATTTAAGATCTTGGTTCGCAATATTTGAGGAGATATCATCTGTGGAAGTTAGGTATTTTTTCAGGCTCATAAACAGGTCATCGTGGCATTTGCGCTATAAATTTTTTTGTACGAAGGGTCAGAGTCTGAAATTCATATGGTACGAAGCTGAAATCCTGAGGAAATTCGTCAAAAAATTTCAGAACTTGGTTCGCAATATTTTTGGAGATATGATCTGTGGAAGGTAGTGCTTTTTCAGGCTCCTGAATTTCATCTCAAAGAGGTGATCGTGGGAAACGTTCAATAACTCTCTCTCTGGGCAGTGGATTTGAGTGCCATAAAAAGTGGTTGCAAGTACACGGACTGTAGTTTCTTGGCTATCAATTTCAGAGACAAAGGACGAAACAGTGACACGTGGCAAGTCCTACAAGTTTGCTCTACTGAACCAGTCCAAAATTAGGTCATTGTGGGAGATTGGACACAACTTTGTCTTGGGGAATCCAAATTAGATCAGACCTGTGTCATTTTAAAGAAGCTTCAGAGGGCTACTACAGAGCTGAATTTCAGATATTGAAGATTTTAAATTACAGATATAATTCAATTTCAATATCGAGCTCCTAAAAGCAAGTAAAATGTGTGTATTGTTTTTCCCGAATTGCATAAATCTTGTTTGAAAAATCAGTTTGAAGTGATTCCAAGTACCTATTGAGCATATATTTCAGTATTGCATTATGAAATGCCTCCTAAAAAGAATTCAACACCCAGTAAGCCCTCAGAAATCTATACTATGATGCATGAAGTGGAAGAATTGCAATATGAGATATCAAAATTATGGTACCAAGTGCAACAAATTTAGATCTTACGAAGAGCAACCGAAGCTGACATAGATGGTTTAAAAGAAGAAATGGTGGCTAAGTTGGATAGTTTGAAGGATAAAATAATAGCTAATATGGATGATAAATTAGTGGAAGATGACATCGAGCATCAATAACAAATTCTCCAACTCTCAAAGGATAACCTAACTTTGGTGCAGAATCTAATGAAACAACAGGAATATCAACATCACATCGAAAGAAGTTCTGAAGCAGTCACAAAAACAAGAAATCGACAAGTACGATCAATTTTAGAGTATCTCAGCAAGTGGAAGAACTTTCCTGTAGAAGATTCCACATGGGAGGATGAGAATTTTATACAGAAGCATCAAGAAATAATCAAGCGTTGAGGACAACACTTGTTTGAAGGAGAGGGGCATGTTAAGTCCCTATATTGATAGTGTAGTCCCTTATTATGTTAGTGTAGCCCCACTTATTGTTATTGTTGTACCCCTGTAACCCCCATATTTTTATTATTGTGCCCTTACATTATTATTGTTAGGTCGGCTAGGATTACATTATGGCCCCACTAGGATTATATTGTGGCCCCATGGACTCCTATATATAGAAGGAGGTTTTGTTCATTTGTATCATCCATTTATGTAATGTATTGGAGGTTGCCCCCTCGAAGTGGCTCATTTCTAAGGTGTTGATATCTCTTTTCTTCTCTTTTTGGAGCTGGTTACACAACATCCTCAAACGTGTCAGACGCTGTGCAGGAACTAAGGAGGGCAATGTAGCCTTGACCTGATCAAAAGCTTCTTCCTTCTGTCGCAAGTTTTGATTGATTCTCTAGAGGACCAGATCGTGCTGGATCTTGGTCCATAGCTGCATGATTTCCTCGAGTAACCAGGCGCCCTGAGCAATCTATCCTGTAATGGTGTTGGTAGCCTCGGTCACTAGCGCAGTGCGCTGGGCTCGTACCTCTGGAGGTGTTTCGGGCTGCAATTTGGCCTGTAAGTCGGTGATTTGTTGTTCCAGTTGTGCCTTCACGACCTACATCTCTGTCCTGGACACCTTTAACGCTATGACCAATCCTTCAACTTTAGCCCGGGGGGTGGCTACAGCTGGGATATCTTCTGTAACCTCCGTGCAGAGCTGGTGGATCAATGTTTCAAGCTCCGCTTGCTACGCCATAGTGAGGGATACTTCAACGCTCTGTGCTACAATGGTATGCTTGGTTGTACTGATTTTTTGGTGCACTTGTTGGTCCCGGTGGTGAACCTCTTGGAACACAGCGGTGTGGAGACCTTGCAATGCCTCATAGGACAGCCTGGCCAAATTCAACTGCACCTCTGCACTAGCTTGGGGTTGCGTTCCGATAAGGGTAGTGCCAGGGAGGGAGCAGAGACGGCTCTCCTCTGTAACTATTGTCGTACTACTGGTTGCTGAGGGAGTACGTACCTGAATCACACTAGTTTGAAGGGCACAGAGCTCGACCTGGATTGTATCAACTATAACTTTCTACCATGCTTCTAAGTCGACCCATTTCTTTTCTGTGGCCAGGGTGACCATGTCCGCAACTTGTTCAAGGTCTCCCTCAGTCAATGTGACTGTCTCATCGCATTCCCCTCATTGAGATCACTACTTCTTGCGGGGTCCTTTGACAAGCTCACCTATTCGTTTCGTGCCCTGGGGGAGGTGGTACCTCTGATATCCAATCCGCCCATGCCCAAATCCTGCTGCGAATCAACCTAAGTTTTAGCCTTGGTGTCCTTCGTGATGGTCTGCTTTGGATGGGTGTCCTTTTCCGTGGCTACGTCCGAGCCTTTCTTTCTTGGTCCTGCAGTCTCCTTTGTGGTGGTTTTGAAGCCTATCTTCTAGGCAGGGGGCCAGAGCACAATGATATTGTCAATCTCTTCGTCTATCACCATGTAAGGGAGCAAGGTCCAAGTTTTACCTTTGTGGGCTCTAATCTGAACGTGGTGCATAATAACCTAGAATAATGCAATGATTTTGTATTTCACATATACCATCAGGGAAAACCAGGGTCGAGAGTTGATGACCGCTGCCACGCTACTCTAGAAGAGGACCCAGAAGACTTGGTTGTCCTCAAGGCGCTACGCATCCCTAGAATCCCACAGATGGGCATACTGAGCCCCTTTGCACATGTCTGGGGTGAGATCTGGAAGGATCAACTCCGCAGGGGCCTCCCATGCGACTAGGGCTATAAGGAACAGTAGCCAGGCATAGCAGAAGGCTTTTCCTTGCTCCTGCAACTCGCTGACATTGGTCAAGAACTCATTGCATAAGTATTGGGCCCAATTGAGACAGACCCCCTTCGCACATGGACCTGCTAACCGAACGACATAAGCATGGATAGTTGTGACCTTGCACCTTCGCATTAGCTTGCATGCTAACATTATAGTACCCATCTGCGTAGCAGGGTCACTGATGGATTTGATGATGAATCCGCGAGAATTTCACTCCACATGGTACGTTTGGCACACATATTCCATAGTGTATCCTTTGTATTTCTTGCCCACCTTCTCCAAGGGGTGTGGCCATTTCATGGGAAGGCTTGTAATTATGTGAATCAACGCAACGTCAATGGGGACTCTTTCCCGAATCCATAAGCAGCCATCGTGAATTAAGGCAAGCAATTTTTGGGCCACTCGATCCGTGATGTTGTAATGGCCAAAATGGGGCATCCATAGTAGGTTCAAGAGTCCAGATCCGGCCAACCGAGAGACCCATAATTGAGGAATAACTGTGACCCCATCGTTCTCATAAACTATGTCGAAGTACAATGCAGGGGCCAACTCAGGGAAGGCTACATAATTTTCCAAGTCGTGATCATAAAATTTGACCTCATGGAGCCTTCCACACGGATCATTGAGGACAGGAACTTCTCCTGTGGTTAGCGGCATTTGTAGATATGTGATCAAGCCATCCAAGTTTTTTTACGTGCACGTTGAGGGCCTGCGTGGTCGGATGAAGGAAGGAAACCAATTGATCGGATTGGCGGGCAGGGCTTCCTCCTGCGCATCCTGAGCCTGATATGTTGTGTGCAGGGACTTAGCATGCCTCGGGGAATTCCTAAGCTTCCCCACAACCCATTTCAGCTTTCAGGGGCTTCCCTGAGCCGTGTTCTTTCTCTTTCCCCTTCCTTGTGATCGGTGTAGAAAGCACTTCTTCCTCCTCAGACCCAATCTCCATTACGTCCTCAATTTCTGGTTCCGAAGGTTCAGCAGGGTTCATGGCTGTCATCCTAGCATGGAAAATGAATCCCAACTCCGGGTGGCTACTGTCAGATAGAGGGGGCTGGTCAGAAATGAAAGGGATAGTGCAAACCTGAAAAATCTTACAGCTTAAGTTCATTCAAGGCAAAGATGATAAGTGCAAGCTATGTAAGTAAGATGGAACCCTTGTCTGAGATATTCTTCCATTTTTATAGTGCCTGTATTCATCCAACGGTAGGGTATACTTCACCTGGAACTTCCCAGCAGGTAAATGGTATAAAATCCCCAAGATTCACCCCATTAAATGCTAGCGGCCCGCTCCTTTAAATGGAAACTTTTCCTTTTTACCAGACGTTATTGTACCAACGACTAGTTTTCGCACCTCTGCTATACTTAGGTTAAACACCTACGCTGCCTGTGCTGCATCCTCCCCCAACACAAGCTTGTTCCCTAAGTGCTTCAAAACCTAAGACAGGATCGCCTAACATGCGTCATCCCAACAGAACCAGACATCTTTTATAAGCAAGTTTCACCTAAGTGTTGTGATCAATGCATATTTTCGAACGAACCCCCTGTAGTAACCTGCGTTACCGAGGACTGACCACAGTTGTTCCCTCATTGTAGGAGTCATGATAACTTCGTCTCCTCTATCTGCATCCCAACTCTTAGTCAACGTAGGGTGTGTCGTAATGCTACCCATTCGTAGCTTGAGTGGTCTAGTAGTTGTGCGCATCTCGTCCAACTCTGAGTCAGAAGTAGCTTGTGGATCATCCTTACCTGCTTTAGGGACTAGACGGCGGTATTTGACCATGCTTGCAACCTGCATTTCCTAGGTGGGCCCTTCAGGTGTGACATATAGGTGCGATTCACCCCATGCTACAGTGTCAATGTCTTGCAGAGCTACATGGAGCGCCTTCATGCCACCTACTAATCCAAATGTCCCCAGAAATTCATCCTTCAATGTCTCCCAATGGTGGGTACGCTGGTGTAGCTCCGCATCTAAATACCATGTGGTGGGAAGTGGTCCCAAGGCATGAATAAACAGATGAATCCATTCTTCCGTAGTCTTGTCACACCATTTCTCCATCCATACGAATAGATACTTGTGTGGGTCTTTGGGGTCGATGTATGTGATCGGTTGTTCGAATCGTAAGACCATCATATCCTGGCACTTTTCCCAGTCCTAGAATGCTTCCGTATGTGTGTCCCACCACCGCGTAGGTGTCTTACGCATGGCGAGATTAAGGGCCCCTAGCCTTCATCCTCTTATAACCTCAGCTTCGAATGCTCGCAAAAAGTCCTTGATATTACCTGAACCATCAAAATAGGGTAGGTCTCTCACCTTTGAGGAAATGCAGCAGAAGTCCCTTGTGACCTGAAGGAATTGCAGTGCAGAGACATCATGTAACCAATTTTTCCAGTTCTCTATCTCCCCATCAGATTCAGAGAAACATTCACTGTCCTTTTCCCAGCAGAGTACACCGTCAGCTGCGGGGTTGATCCAATCTTCATCCTGCGTAGTTAGCTTATAAATATGATCCAAGTTCTCTTTGTCACGCATCGGCTCAGTGTATCATTCGCCTTCCACAGGATCCAATGACACTATCACCCTTGTACCGTTATTCTCAAACACCATGCTTCTCTTCTTCAAGTTAATGATACCTCCCATATCGATGGCCCAATCCAAGCCCAGGAGCGCAGGATAGGGGTCCACATCTTCTACGATCTCAATTACCTCAAAGTCCGCCTGGGCCTTTACTCCCACGATATCCACCCCGATTTTTGATAGTCTTCCCAAGGGTATAATCTTTTGCTGATTAGCCATGCGCAGCTGGATAGTGGACCATTCCAACTTAGGTTCTCCCATTCGTTGCCAAGTCTATTTAGGTAATACATTCTCATCTGACCCTAGGTCCAAAATAACCTAATCCATCTCATAATCATCAATCTGTGTAGTCAAACGCATCTCCCTACCAGTGCGTTTCTTATATCTGTATAGTTTTTGCACATCCTTGATTTCCAGAGGTAGGCTAGGTCGTGCTGCACCACTATCTATCAATGCCTAAAGATTCTCTACAGCCGTTGGGTTGCACAACAGCTTCATACATGCCTGTAAATAGGGCTTGACCTCCTCGTCTGCCTTAAGGTTTGCAGGTGTCTGAGAAGTAGATGCCTCTGCCTTAGCAAAGTCTTTACAAGCAGTGATAAATTTTTCCTTTTCCTTGCTTAGGTCCAAACCCTCTTGTATGATAACATCTTGCTAGATCATAGAATCAGTCACAGCCTTCTCCCAAGGTCCTTCGGTGGACATTCCACTGCGCGTTACGACATTTACGCTCGGATCTTTATCACGCAGCTCAACCTTAACCCTCTGCACATTCTGCGTAGGTGTTGGCTACTTCTCCTGCATTTTTGCTATCAAGATTGGACAGTCTTGGATCGCATGATCCAACTGTCTGTAGTACCGGCAGGACTGCCTTGTAGGATTTAGGCAGTCTCTCGAAAAGTTCCCAACCTCTCCACAGTTATAACAGATTAGTTGCCCTCGTCCCTGACCTGCGCTTCCGCCTCAGCCCCCCCTGCCCCTGGCTGGGGAGCCACCTATGCCTGTGAGGGACCTTGGCGACGTAGGGTCTAATTGTACCCTATATAAGTTTCCACGATTGATCATCAAATTATATGTTTGGTAGTTGTGTTCATCATTTCCTACCAATCTACAGAACCTACACCATTATTGTTTTACTTCTGGGACATACGCAGTAAAGCGGGGGAAGTGGTTTGTGTCATGTAGCCTTGCAACGCGGAAATCATCGCACCACAATGTTGGCCCACTTGACCCTGCAATTTCTCTTGGGCACAATTGGCTAGGTCCCCCAGCCTACATATAATCTTCTAACAGAGGGCAGTTATCCTTGGTGTGCCCATTCACCCTGTACCATATGCACCACCTTTCAGGGCTAGACTTTGCTCCTCGCTCTTTTCGTAGGTTCTGGATCTCCATGTGCATCGCTTCTAGCTGTCCTTGGATCTGTTGGATGCCCATCTGGGTCTCATCTCGAGGTGCAGCTTCTAACTTCATAGCACCCTCCAAGGCTTTCTCCTGTGATTCAAACATTTGAGGCAGCAACATAGAAATGAACCATTTTGTATGTTGTTTATCATCATATTGAAATCCTCCTTCTCTGATCACCTTCTTCAGTTGTTTATCAACCTCCCACACAGACTCAGAAGGCCCTTGCTTGAAATATTTTAGATCAACCACTATTTGCGAGTAGGACTTACGCTTTTTGAATTGTTGCTTCAAAGCGTTCTTAATCTCCTCAATGGTTGCATTCGCATGTTGGCCGATGTATCCCATGTACCAGTCCAAAGCTCTCCCTTCAAAGGCAAGGGATAACTATGCCTGCTTCATTGAATCACTAGCTACGTTCTGCGTAGTCCATACCGATCCTGTGACAAACCAAAACTGATCCATGTCTTCATCCCCCACACCCTTAAAAGTTGGCAACTTCATGTGCGCATCCATGTCATCTTCTGGTGGTCGTGGAGGTGTAGGAAAATTCTTACTCCTATGCTGGTTCAAAAGTGGTGTGCTGGGAGGATTCTGTGCAGTTGCTTCTCTTACTGGGCTATAGACAAATCTAGCCGCTTCGCGTCGTACTTTCATTCGAATCAGCGGGATTTCACTCGGTGTGACTACACAAGATACTATTTTCACACAGTAATATCTCAATCAGCAATGGTAAGGTCTTCAGAAACTTACCCTGGAAATCCTTGAAGAATCTTCGCTCTGCTTCAGAGTAGGATACGAACTGATCGATGGAAAATTCTTTCACGAACCCTCCTAGCACACTATCGACCCAGTGGTCCACCGTGTGAGTGATGGTGTTATCAGTCTTCTCTAACTGCTGGATCAATTCGGGGGTCCACTACGTGACCTGTTCATCCTTCCAACACTTCTGAAATTCGACCAACCTTGCAAGCCACTCCTGGAGCTTGATCGCAATTTTCACAAAGAAGACCTCATAGATCTCTGTGAAAATATACTTATTTTTCCATTCCTCGGTGGTCAACCTCTTACTGTGGTTTTCTTTCACTGCGAATTCCTGAACTTGCTGTTCGAACCATTCATCAATTTCTTTTCTTTCAGGTTTCTAGTATGGCCTTAGCATTACCCGATCCCTCTCTCAAAATGCTCCCGGTTCTGGCAACAGAACCATTTTTTGGCTCAAGGGGTCCTGACCCAGGTTCGGAGGTTTAAGGTTTTCCAACAAACCCCTATACTATTGGCCCTTTCGGCAATGACCTGCTTACGCAGGCCAAAGTCTCACCCGAAGTAGTATGGGTGGGTACTGGAACCAAGTTTCCACACCCTGGGAGAGGGTAGGTAAGTCAAGTAGAGCTATGTTCAATCTTATACTGACCAAATCTTATATCATATAGCCTAGTTCTACATATTTCCTTCGCATCCACGTGCGCAACAACAATGATATTCACGGAAATCAACAGGTCATGTACGCATAGAACACTAACGTAGCTATTTCATTGATTCTTTCATAAAGTAGAACAGAACAGATTCAGATCACAACATAAATAGATAACACATTTTCTTTCGTAGCGTAAATCATCAACAAATCAGTATGCACCAACTAATCAGATATGAAAAACTTGCATTAACAATAATTCCAATAGATTTAGATATTCAACAATACTTCCACGTTCATTAATCCTCAAATCCTTCTTACAATACCCCAAAACCCAACCTCTGCACACAACAACAGGGTTCGCACACAACAGGATAGAGAATCTCTGCGCACACAGCAGCAGGAATCCTTCCCTAACAACCCTAACTAGATCTATCAGTTCACATTTAGCATCAATCTCTATTCCAAGTCTGTCTTACAACTCAAAAAGATTCAACTACTTATACTATTTTAGCCTATGCATCCAATGGTCTACAAACCATGGTTTGCGGACTCTTGGTCTACCCTTGACCCATTGACAATGCATTACGGGCTTTGACCCACCCCAAAACCACTGCGCTAGACTAAATATAATAAAAAATATACAAAATGGACCAGTTTCGTAGCTTGTAAGAGACCCTATTCCAACAAGTGGTTAATTTGTTGGTAGAAATTTTTATGGAGGCACCGGGGTTCGACCCTACGACCTCCCCTCCACTAGCACCAAACTCTACCATCTATGCGACGTATTATTTCTCACAATACAAAGGACATTGCATATATTTATGTTTTAAAAATTGTATTGGCGAGGTAAGGTGGGGGGCAGCCCCCAGACCACGGAACCATATTCTATGACCATGGTGGGAGATCCAATATTAACATAGAATTAAAATTTTAAACACATTTTATTAAACCATAACCACCATTTGTTAACCCTAATGACGTTAAATGTGCTTATTCCATAATTAAGTTTGGATTAGATTTAAGTGCATGGTTAACACTTCAGTGCGCTTAGCTAGTGATTAAACTATGATTATCCTTAAGTAATGCAAGTTTATCTTGGTGTTTAAGTTGGCGAAGTTTTCCAATTTCAGCAGTATCTCCAGTTCTGGTGGAGTTAATTGGAGTTGCTCCAAATTTAGAGGTGCTTTCCTAGGCAAAATTGATTGAGCCATAACTTGAGAAACTTTCGACTAAATTGGGCTCAGGAAGAGTCTATCCTAGCATATTTGGACATTATGAGAAGATTGGAGCAGGTTTCAGGAGTTGTAGAGGGTTGTAAATAACAATTTTTTCCATTTTGAGCTCATACAGAGGCCCAAGCCATGGTTTACCGAAAGAGGCATAACTTTTTCCCAGAGAGTCAGAATTCGACTCATTCAAAACCAAAACAGGGGTATTGGGGGTGTCCTAGAGCCATTGGAGTAGGTTTGATAGCCATCTAAGCTTAGGAAATTACTTTATTCAGATTTCTAATCAGTTAATCAAAGATGGTCAAGCCATTGAAGCTGGTCCAAGGAGATGTAGCCCAGGAGGGGTGAACTCCTTCATCACTATTGTGTAATGTGTGTTGTGTGGTGATTATTTTTTGCAATTTATTTTTTTTTTTATGTGTTTTTAAAGCTAAATTACTTCATTAATTTCCCATAAAATACATACAAATTTGACACATAAACCCTATCATAAAATTTCTATTTGACACAATCCTTAAGAACACTTTTCTTTTATACTGATGAGGAAGCTAGCACAAAAAAACTAGTTTGTCCATATTCAGATCAAATTGGTATCATAGCACAGTTTAGCTCATTTTAGCCCAAGTTTATCTCAGGGTTTTCCAAGGTTAGCTAGAAAATTAGCAATTGTTTTTGTATTTGTGCAAGGAGAATTTAACTGTGTGCAAGTTTATGTGTTTAAGTTGAATAGAGGAGGTCAATATTGAGGACCCAGATCTCAAATCATGGAAAATAAGCTTTTTATGCATTACAAGTGTGATGGAAGCTGCATCAAGTGATGTTTCTATCAATATTTCTTAGCAAGACTCTTTGATGAAGATATGTTACAAAATCTCTTCATCATAAGAGATACGGTGCAAGAGATGGCTGATGATAAGAAGGAGATCACTATACTTCAAGAGAAGTTGATGGCCATGAAGGAGGAGAAGCAAGAGATTCTTGAAAAGATGCATGAGATGGAGACTCAGCTCCATATTGCAAATGAGACCCTAGAAAAGATGCATGAGATGGAGATTCAACTCCATGATGCAAAGGAAACCCTAGACAAGTATGTGCATGAAAATGAGGTATGAAAATCATGTTTATATTCAATTTACTCTCAAGATGAATGTTTTGGTGTTTTTGAAAGACACACTAGAGGAATAGGTTCAAAATTGTTAAAAAAAAAGGGGTATGAAGGTAAAGGGTTAGGAAAACATGCACAAGGAATTATAAACCCTATTGTTGTTGAGGGAAGGTCTAGGTACATGGGTGTAGGTTTTGGTGAACAAGATGATGTAGAGCTCTAAAAAACTATGGATAATTTTGGAAATGTTTCAAGAAAGGCTCCCATTACATATTCATTACCTCAAGATTGTGTTCTTGGAGAATACAATAGGTTTACACCCATTGCTGAAGAGATTTCTTTTAGCCATGCAAGTAGTGGTTATTGACATAAAGAATATGGAGAATGCTCCAAAGCCAAGGAGGCACATGAAGGTCTTCCAAGAAATACTTTCATTACATGTTCATTACCTCAAGCTTGTGAAGTTTATCTTCCCTAGGAATGAAAAAATTTTACACCCACTTTGCAAGAAGATGCTCATAAGCATGTGACTAATGGAAATGGAAAGCAAGAGGATGTTGAAAGATATAAAGTCATTGAAGAAATTTTTGGTATTCTTAAGAGAGCCACTACCTCATCAAATCAACCTCCTCAAGAATACGACAAAGGTGAATGTGCAAGGTATAAATCAGCCTTTAATCAAATTGCTTCTAATTGTGATAAATGTGGAAAATCCTCACATAATATTTGGAGAAAATTTACATTTTATTTTTGTGGTTTGAATAACCATATTGTTTCTAGGTGTTGAAAGAAGATAGCCATACACAGGAGACAATGAAAACCATGTTGAAAAGAAGATGCAATTATTTTTCACTCATTGCCATAAGCAGGGTCATCTTGTAGACAAGTGTTGGATTTTGAATCCAACAAGCCATCCACGACATTTTGAGAAGGTGGAGAGAGATTTTGACAAGAATGGAAAACAGGATTCCATAATTGATGTGGGTCAGGATGATACACATGATGAAGTGTAGCTGAAAGAAGCGCCATTGAAGTGGTTTGGAAAGAGATGGTTAGATTTCTTAACCAATTAAGGCCTTGCATTTATTTTCTCTTGAAAGTATGTTGCATATTTCACGAAGCAAGATGTTTGAAAAGTAGATGTATGTTGACTCACTTAGATGCATAAAATATGGAAATTTGTAGTTGCAATTTGCATGTGAATGCATTTCATTTTCTCTATAATGCATGTTGCATGTTTACACCAGGAAGGTGTTTGAAAGTGGAGTATATTGACTCACTTTGTTGCAGCAAATTTGGTCATTTTATCTCTTTAAGTACTCATACATACCAATGGGATTATTTTACTTATGATTGTACTTGTGACATATTTGAGCATTGTATACATGCATGAGATTTTGTGTGTGTGAATTGTGGATTTTTTTATAGTTTTATTGTGCTTGAACATGCATGAGTGATTGACTTGTGTTGGTTGATTGCTTTGATAACATGTATGTTGTCAAATTTAGAGTGTTGATCATTTGCACATGCATGATTGATCAACTTGTGTTGGTATATTGATTCTTACATGTATTATCAAATTGGAAGAGTTGATTTAGTCTCCAAAGATGAAAGGGAGATGTTGATGATTTGTTTCATAAGATGTGAAATTCTTGTTATTTTGGGAAAAGAATCGTCAAGTGTTTTACATGCTTTTGTTTGACTTAAGATTCAATGGTTTGAAGGTACATGTTTTTTTGACTTGTGTTTGGTTGATGGGTTTGTACACCAAGATGTAAGAATGCATGGCGATGTTCAAAGGATGTGACATTTGTTGCTTTGAAGGAGAAAAAGGAAGAGGTCGTTAAGTTGCATTTTTTTCATGATGTGTTTTTCAATTTAATGGTTTTGCTTGTGACAAGATGTCTCAATATTTTGGAAGGTCCAATCTTGAGCGAGAGGCTCATGATTATCCTTCATTCCTAAATCATGGCATGAGAAGCATGTCAATACTGGAGGATGATGGAATCAAGAAGCGGAAAGAGGGACAATATGATAAAATATTACAGCAAAAAAAATAGCCCTTTTGTAGACCATATGATGCATGACGCCAAGAAGCAAAAGAGATGGGAAAGACATTCTTCTAGATGTGGTATTTGGTACCGTGGACATAAAATAATGGTCATTTCATATCTATTGATTACTGATATTTGAATTCATTGTTGTAGTTCACTCAGATGGACTTAAATTGGAAAAAAGTTTCCAAGGAGAAGCTTGCATCAAATGCATTTTTATGCAAAGGAGGAATAGGATTCTCAGTGGGAAGGCCATCAGTCAAGCTTTCCAAGCACAGAGAGATCGCTTTGTTATAGTGAGATGTTTTTCATTAGTCAACAAGAATCCAACAAGGGTCAGTAGGAAAAGGAGGACATTGGTTGAAGTTCCAAGACATTTGCAAGAGTAGGCATGTCAAGGAACCAAATTGGTTGTCATGAATATTTTTCCAAGTAGAATCAAGTTGATAGAACTTGGAAAGGTGAAGAGGATTAAACTCTCATCAGATAACAAACCTTTGTGGGTCCAAAAGCCTTTCAATGGAAAAGAGTGACCAGAACTGAATTGGGGGAAAAAAATTTCTAAAAATTTAATTTATCAGAATGGAGCAAAACCTAAGGAACCAGATAGGTCTCGTATTTCCGATTCTAGTGCACTTCGTTTCGCTCAAAACAGAGTTTGTATGAGAAAGTTAGAGCAGTCTTATCGCTTGTCTAAATAGGTAAATTTTGTGACAGGGATATTGACTAGGCATCTGTACAGCCTCGTTAGTAAAAAGAATATTCCTTGGAATATGCTCGAAATATTCCTTGAAATATTCTTGGAATTTTCTTCAGGTGGACCAGTGAATAATCGACAAGTGTCAGCTTCGGATTGGAAGTTTGGTTTGGGTCGGACCAATGAGTTCACGACACATGGCTAGCCAAGAGGCCACCACGTTCCCCCCAAGGTCGAAGGGAGTAGTCAATTTGTTGGTCAAAATTTTTAGGTAGGCACCGGGGTTCGACCCCGCAACATTCCTTCCACCAGCGTCAAGCTCTACCGTCTATGTTGCGTATTAGTTCTTACAACACAAAGGAATTTTCATATATTTATGTTTTAAAAATTGTATTGGCAAGGTAAGGTTGGGGCCAGCCCCCAGACCACATAAACATATGCTATGACCACAATGGGAGCTCCACTGTTAATACAAAGTTAAAATTTTAAACATGTTTTATTAAACCATAACCACCATTTTTTAACATTAATCACATTAAATGCGCTTAATCCATAATTAAGTTTGGATTAGATTTAAGTGCGTGGTTAGCGCTTAAGTGCGCTTAACTAGTGCTTCAACTCTACTTATCCTTAAGTAATGTGAGTTTATCTTGGCGGTTAAGTGGGCAGAGTACCCCAATTTCGGCAGGATCTCCAGTTCTGGAGGAGTTAAATGGAGTTGTTGGATATTTAGAGGAGCTTTCCTAGGAAAAATTGACTGAGCCATAACTTGAGAAAATTTCGACTTCTCAGGAAGAGTCTATCCTAGTAGATTTTGACATTATGAGTAGTTTGGAGTAGGTTTTATGAGCTTTGGAGGTTTTAAACAACACTATTTTCCATTTTGTACTCATACCAAGGCCCAATCCATGGTTTACTGAAAGAGGCATAACGTTTTCCCAGAGATTCATAATTCGACTCAGTCAGAACCAAAATAGGGGTATTGGAGGTGTCCGAGAGCCATTAGAGTAGGTTTGAGAGCCATCAGAGCTCAGGCAATGACTATATTCATATTTCTGATCAGTTAATCAAAGAGGGACAAGCCATTGAAGCTGGTCCAAGGAGATGTAGCCCAGGAGGGGTGAACTCCTTCATCACTATTGTGTAATGTGTGTTGTGTGGTGATTATTTCCTAAAAAATATTTTGTTGTTTATGTGTTTTTGAAGCTAATTTACTTCATGAATTTCTCATAAAAGACACACAAATTTGACACATAAACCCTCTCATAATCTTGCTATTTCACACAATCCTTAATCACACTTTTATTTTATAATGATGAGGAAGCTAGCACAACAAAGTAGTTTGTCCATATTCAGATAAGCATTAGAGTTCCTAAATATTTTGATATTTTCTACTAATTATTACACTATGAAAATCAACAAAGCCTCTCTTGTTGACATTAGAATTTGTCTACAAAATACAAGAGAAAATATATGCTTTTTGCAGTTGGAGTCTCAACTTCAGCAAGAAGAATTACAACAGTGGAGTCATCATTCTGAACCTTTTTTTTTTAGAATGTTAGGTCCCTATATTACTAGTATAGTCCCCTATTTTTGTTAGTGTAACCCCCTTATTATTATTGTTGTACCCCTGTAACCCCCATATTGTTATTATTGTGCCCTTACATTATTATTTTTAGGTGTGCTAGGATTACATTGTGGCCCCACTAGGATTACATTGTGGCCCCATGGACTCCTATATATAGAAAGGAGGTTTTGTCATTTGTATCATCCAATAATTGTTCATTCATGTAATGTATTGGAGGTTTCCCCTCGAAGTGGCTTATTTATAAGACGTTGATATCTCTTTTCTTCTATTTTTGGAGCTGTTTCCACAACATTTGGTATCAAAGCTTTGGATTCTAGGGTTTCGCTGCACCAAACAGGTCATCGTGGAATTTTCGCTATAACGTTTTTTCTATGAAGTCTCAGAAGCTGAAATTTTTAGGGCACGAAGATGAAATCCTGAGGATCATCATAGCAAAAGTTTAGATCTTGGTTCACAATATTTTCGAAGATATGGTCTATGGAAGTTAGGGATTTTTCAGGCTCCCGAATTTCATTGTAAAGAAGTGATCATGGGAAAATATTCATAACTCTCTCTCTGAGAATCGAATTGGAATGCTGTAAAAAGTGGCCACAATCACACGGAATTTAGTTTCTTTTCTATCAATTTTAGAGCTGAAGGAAGAAACAGTGACACGTGGCAAGTCGTACAAGTTTGCTCTACTGAACCAGTCCATAATTAGGTCATTGTGGGAGATTGGACATAACTTTGTCTTGAAGAATCCAAATCAGGTCAGACCTATGGCATTCAAAAGAGGATTCAGAGAGCTACAGTAGGGCCAAATTCCAGATATTGAAAATCTAAAATCACAGAGATAATTCAGTTTCAAGATCGTGCTCCTCAAAAACAAGAAAAAGGTGTGTATTTTTTTCTCGAATTGCATAAGTCTTGTGTAAAAACTCAGTTTGAAGTGATTCCAAGGGCATATTGAGCATATATTTCAGTATTGGGTTCTGAAATGCCTCCAAAAAATAATTCCATACCCATTAAGCCCTCAAAAAGCTATACTATGGCGCATGACGAGGAAGAATTGCAGTATGAGATATCAAAATTACGGTACCAAGTGCAACAAATTTCGATCTCACGAAGAGCAACCAAAGATGACATAGATGGTTTACAAGCAGAAATGGAGGCTAAGTTGGATGGTTTGAAGGATCAAATAAAATCTAATATGGATGATAAAGTAGTGGAATATCACATCGAGCATCAAGAACAATTTCTCCAACTCTCAAGGATAACCTAACTTTGGTGCAAAATAAAATGAAACAACAAGAAGATCAACATCACATTGAAAGAAGTTCTAAAGCATTCACAGAAAAAAGAATGTGACAAGTACGATCAATTTCAAAGTATCTCAAAAAGTTGAAGAAATTTCATGTAGAAGATTCCACATGGGAGGATGAGAATTTTATATAGAAGCATCAATAAATAATCAAGCGTTGAGGACAACATTTGTTTGAAGGAGAGGAACATGTTAGGTCCATATTACTAGTATAGTCCCTTATTTTTGTTAGTGTAACCCCCTTATTTTTATTGTTGTACCCCTGTAACCCCCATATTTTTATTATTGTGCCCTTACATTATTATTTTTAGGTCAGCTAGGATTACATTATGGCCCCACTAGGATTACATTGTGGCCCCATGGACTCCTATATATAGAAAGGAGGTTTTTTTATTTGTATCATCGAAGAATTTTTCATTCATGTAATCTATTGGAGGTTGCCCCCTCGAAGTGGCTTATTCCTAAGACGTTGATATCTCTTTTCTTCTATTTTTGGAGCTGGTTCCACAACAAAAAACATTGAGAGAGACTCCCCTCAGCACCAATAATATTTTTGAAATGACACCAAGAAATGGCACCCAAGGGGGCTTCTGATTTAATTTTCCCTTAATTAAAGTGGAAGAGAAATTGTAATTTCATCTCATGACAACATGTATTAGCTAACTAAGTAAGAATGATTGAGTTAGCTTAGGAAATTTGAGTTGAGGGTCATAGAGGAGGCATGTACAGTTCTCCCATGATTTAAGGGGCTCCAGTTACATTTATTTGTGAGTTGTAATTAGTTAAATTAAGAAATTGAGTTAAAATTAGTTAACTAGTTCTAACTGAGAGGTGAGCTAGTGAGAGGTCTAGTGAATTAAATCTTATTTAATTCAAAAATTTCGATCAATCATTTAACTGATAATTCACTATAAATATTTGTTGCAAATCGGAGTCTGAAAGGCAGGAAATAAGTGAGACTTGTCAAATGTAAAATGTTTCAACTGTCGTGAGCATGGACACTATGCCAAAAAAATTTCACAAAAGAAGACCAACAAGAAGGCCTCAGGAGGAGCAGTAGGTGAAGCAATTTCTTCACAGTTCAAGTTGGATTTCACTCTCATCGCATGCATGGTGTCATCAGTGATAGGTTCTGTGTGGTACTTGGATAGTGGATCTTCATTCCATATGACCGAAAACAAAGACTTTTTCCATAGCTTGGAGGAGAAGGATCTCCAGATGCACATAGAGATGGGTGACGACGGGCGGTATAACACTACCAGTGTAGGTACAATTATCTTTCATAGAGAGTCAGGTAATCCACTCACATTAAGAGATGTCATGTATGTTCCTGGTTTAAAGAAGAATTTGGTTTCTATTGCTACGTTGGAAGATCATGGCTATGATGTGATCTTCAGTGAAGGAAAGGATTCCCTTCGTCAAAAAGCCACGGGACAGGTGAAAAATATTGGGGTTCGAGTAAATAATGTCTACAAACTAGATGTAGAAGAATGTGTAGCATTTAGCACGATAGTATATAAGGTGGAGAGCTGAGACATCGGTGAGTTATGGTATAGGAGGTTGGGCCATCTACACCATAACACTTTGAAGATCATGCAACAGATTTCTACAAGACTTCCAAAGGGAGAACTTGTGCAGAGAGATACATGCAAAGGGTGTACATTGGGGAAGTATACCAAATCCACATTTCACGATAAGGAAATTCAATACAAGACAATCCTTGAGAGACTTCACTCAGACGTGTGTGGACAGTTCTTGAAAACTTCCACAACAAAGTGGTAAATTCAATAATTGAAAGTGGAGAGTCCATAACTCGGTGTTAACGCGTTGCATTTGTGTTTTTCCAAGATTCATTGAAACCAGTAATTTCATTGCAAAAGCCACTGTGTGTGAAGCTTTGTTGAACAACGTATGTCTACTTCAAGTGGTGCAATGTATGAGCATTAGCGTTATTGAACTATTTTACATCAAATATATTTATAATTACATCTGTATGTTTTTTAATGAACACGAGAACCAGTACCTTCGCTCAACCTCTTGGCTCAACTATTTCATGTTGGAATAATTCGTGGGAGCTGAAATTTCAATTGTGTGAATCATAGCTTGAACTATACCATTTATGAACCTGTTCGTTGATTTGTTTCATGTTGCAGTTGTCCTTGGGAGTCATCTTTTCGAGTAGTGAAAATCACAGTCTAAGACAAATGCTAACCATCAATATAGTTTGTTTTATTAACAAGGGTGATGGGTTTTGGTAAAGTCAGCCACATCTGAACCTGAGCTATCAAGGTCAAGATATTAGCTCCCAATCAGAGGAATTTTTTAGCTCTATGCTTTGGTGTTTAAATCCCCCACGTCTTGGCATCATCTTTGCAACCTTGAGCCTCTTTGTATTAAGTTGTGCACTTCAAACTTCAATAAATGTTTGGATTTTATGGGTTTAAGTCCGTCTGAGTTTGAAAAAGTGGTCTTATTCAAGCATGGTATTAACATTGAATCATAGGATTTTTTTGACTCTATTATTTAAAGTTGGTTTAAATAATCAGAGGAAGATTTTTATTGAACTATTTTGACCTAGTACGTTGAGCGGCATTGGGTTTTTCAACGGTTTGCACTATCACAATATAAAGAATTGTGCTATTTTTTTAGCTTGATTTGTTTGAAAAATAGCCACACTTAATGGAGTATTAGAGTTACTAAATACTCTGATATTATCTACTGAGAATGGCACTGTGAAAATCATCAAAGCCTTTCTTGCTGACATTAGAATTTGTCTACAAAATACACGAGAAAAGATATAATTTTTTCAGTTGGAGTATCAACCTCAGCTAGAAGAATTACAACAGTGGAGTCATCATTTTGAACCTGTTTCTGTCTAGAACATTGAGATAGACACCCATCAGCACCCAAAATATTGTTTAAATGGCACCAAGAAATGAGATCCAAGGGGGCTTCTGATTTAATTTTCCCTCAATTAAATTGGAGAAGAAATTGTAATTTCATCTCATGACAAATTGTATTAGTTAACTAATAAGAATGACTGAGTTAGCTTAGGAAATTTGAGTTGAGGGTAGAGAGGAGGCATGTAGAGTTCACTCACACATGTGTGGAAAATTCTTGACAAATTCCACAACAAAGTGGTAAATTAAAGAATTCAAAGTAGAGAGTATATAACTCAGTGTTAACGTGTTGAATTTTCATTTTTCCAAGATGTGTTGAAACCAGTAATTTCATTGCAAAAGCCACTGTGTGTGAAGCTTTGTTGACCAAAATTTTTCTACTTCGAGTGGCACAATGTATGAGCATTAGCATTATTGAACTATTTTACATCAAATATATTTATAATTGCGTATGTATGCTTGTTATGAACACGAGAACCAATACCTTCACTCAACCTCTTGGCCGAACTATTTCATGCTGGAATCATTCATGGGAGCTTCCATTCAAGTCATGTTAATCATAGCTTGAACTATACCATTGCTCAACCTATTCGTCGATCTGTCTCATGTTTCAATTTTCCTTGGTATCCATCTTTTTGGGTAGTGCAAATCGTATTCTAAGACAAACGCTGACCAAAAATATGTTTTTATTTTATTAATAAGGGAGATGGGTTTTGGTAAAGTCAGACACATCTAAGACTAAGCTATCAAAGGCGTTCCTTCATCAATAAGCCACAGGACAGGTGAAAAATATTGGGGTTAGAGTAACGAATCTCTACAAATTGGATGTAGAAGATTGAGCAAAATTGAGCACCAAAGAAAAGAAGGTGGAGAGACGAGACATCGGTGAGTTATGGCACAGGATTTTGGGCCATCTACAACACAGTGCTTTGAAGATCATCCAACATATTTCTACAAGACTTCTAAAGGATGAATTTGTGCAGACAGATACATGCAAAGGGTGTACATTGGATAAGTGATCTGAAAGGACTGTATAAGTGTCTTTTCAGTTAAAAAACATGTACATATTTTTCTCCATTTGTTTTCTTAAGGAATGAGGAATTTAACCATGAAACATAGATGAAATTCTGAATTTTAAGCATGTAAATAAGGCTAAATAACATTGAACAACAGTTTATAACAGAGAAATTAAATCACACATAATGTTTACAGAGTAGGTATGATGAAGCAGTTCACCCCTCCTGGGCTACATCTGTTGGTCCAGCTCCCAATGGCATGCCCATCTTTCATTATGCTCAAAATTTTGCAAATACATGTGTTTACAAGTCTCCAATGGTTGTTTTCTCTACACCAATGGCTCCAGAATGCTCAAATTAGTCTAGGTAGACTCTTGTTTCACCCAAATTGGTCGATAATTGACCTGGCTATGCTTTTGCCCAATGTCCCCTACAAAACCCCCACTAAATTTGGAGGATTGCAGTTAAATTTAGAAAAAGCGTTGAATCTAGAGGGCGCTAAACTACCCACCAAGCGTAATTGTCAAAGAATTAATTGTTATGGTTAGGGGAGGGTGTGGCCACATGCTAACCCACCAAACCCCACGGTTTTAAACCTCTGCATTAAAATGTTGGCGCGGAACTGTGTATGGAGGCAGAGTTCTGTGAATCTGTCAGCATGTCCGTCAGACTGACCGCGGTTGCCAGAGCCATGTGACAAGTCCCCCAGAGTTACAGTTATGGAACCTTATATTGTAACATTATCTATCATGGTTAATTTTTTTAGCATGTGAACATACAAACGGGGCCGCTGGCGGTCCTCCCCCCCCCATTTGACATTTCAATACAACATAAAATGATGTGGAGCGCTAATAGGGTAAGATCCATAGCATAGTGAAGTTGGTGGAAAACCTTTCAGGCACACTGGAGGTCACAGGGTCGAACCCCACAGACCTACACCAAAATTTTAGACCACCATACAAGGGACATGTGGCAGCCTCAGGGTTGGCCGCGTGTCACCCAACCATTGGACCAAAAATCATTCATACAATAAAATCAAACAATCCAGAATGTGCCAGTGGCAAGATATCATTGGCTTGGAGAATGGAATATTCTCAGGAATATTCCCCTTTTTTCTGATTGTACACCTGCATGCTGACTGAGCATCCCAGTCAAACCTGTCGCAAATTTTAGTTGTTTGGGAAATCGATCAGAATGTGATATCTCCCTCATATGACATCAGTTTTTCGAACCGTTAACATCGCCGAAATCAAAACAATGAGATCTACTTGGTCACTCATGTTCGGTATAGTTTCGAGCACTTTCAATTTTGAGCAAAATTCATGAACTCCTCATCACACCTCCCCATTCGGAAGATTTTGGACCCCAAAATAATTTTATTACTTGTTCAGTAGATGAGGGTACAACTCCCTCACCTTTCCAACTTCCATCCACTTTGCCTTGCTTGGCTTACTGCCTTTGAGCCCAACTCGAAGTTAGTCAAAAATTCCCCTCTTAGATGCTTTTTTCCTCTTGTCAAGAATGGTATCCGCTTTGAGCTCATCCAGAAATTCTGGCGAGAAATCTTCAATAGAAGGCAACTGAACGTCACTTCCTTAATCATCGATCAAAGGTGGCTCATACAAACATAAGTTTTCAACATTAAAAACTGAATACATTTACATATATGAAGGCAAGTCAAGTTGAAATGCATTATTACCAACTTCCTTTATGATCTTGAATGGACCATAGTGAATGGGCTTCAGCTTTTTACCTTCTCCTTGAATCCTTTATTTGCTTATGTGCAACCATACCTCATCTCCTTCTTGAAACTTGTGATCAACTCTATGTTTTTCATGCCTCTCCTTGTATTTTCTTTGACTCTTCTCTAGCTGTTCTTGAACTTGTTGATGAATAATCTGAATTTTCTCAATGAAATTTCGAGCCTTGTCAATATCACTATGCCCATCAATTGCAAAATCCTTCTCAAATATGAAGTCTAATGGCGATTTCGGAAAATACCCAAAGCATTCTTTAAAATGTGAAGTATTTGTAGAAGAGTGCTTTGCCTGGTTGTAATCATGCTAAATGTAATGGAGTTGTTCATCCCACAACTTGGTATGTTTGCTACAGTATCCTCTCAATAGATGCACAACGGTTCTGTTCACCACCGCGGTTTGGCCATCAGTTTGTGGATGAAAAGAAATACTCTTTTTCAACTTTGTGTCCATCATCTTCCAAAGATTATACCAAAAATTCCCAATGAACCTGGAATCCCTGTCACTAAAAATAGAAGTTGGCAATCCACAATGAACCCATACATGTTGAAAATAAAGTTCAACAGTTTGTTCAGTAGTTATGGTTTTCTTACATGGCATAAGTATACACATTTTACTAAATCTATCCACAACTACATAAAGATAATCATGTTGTTTTCTTGACATAGGTAGACCTCCAAAAAATTCCATGGAGACACTCTCCCATGGCCTTGATGGTACCGGTAGTGGCATGTACAACCCAAGCTTCCTATTGCTAGGCTTTCTTCTTGCACACATAGAACAACCTATTATAAAATGTGACACACTATCTATCATGTGTGGCCAATAGCAATATCGCTATAGATGCGCCACTGTTTTGCTTACCCAAAGTGTCCAACAATAAGAGATGAATGAGCCTCTCTCATGACACTAAGCCTCTCTCCTTGTGGTATACACAGCTTTCCCAACTGAAACAACAAATTGTTATGCATGTGATAATCATTTTCCTCAACTTGATTCCCTTCACTCAAACTAGCATACACATCTTGAAATTCAACATCACGTGCATATTGTTCTATGTAACTCTCATGTACAATAGAATAATTTTTAAGTAAAGTAGAAGCACTTATGATTGGCCTTGAAAGAATTTCAACAAATTTACTGAAAATACCTTTCTTGTACCTTATAACCAAGTGAAACTATTGAAGAAATCCCATCCACCTGAAATGTCATGATTGCTGCGATTTTGTTTGCAACTGCAAGTACTCTAATGGTTGGTGATCGGTATGTATAATTGTCTCTTTACCCATCAATTAGTATTTCCACTTCTTGGCGCTTTGTACCAATGCATACTATTATTTATCATATGTAGGATAATTAGTTACAACACCATTGAATGTTTCAGAATGAAAAGCGACAGGCTTACCATGTTGCAAAAGAACTGCGCCCATGGCATAATCACTAGCATCAATTTGTATCTCGAATGACTGTCTCAAATTTAGTAATGCAAGGACTGGAGCTAAAATAATATTTTCTTTTAAAGCTTCAAAATATTGCTACTGTTTTCTTCCCCATTGGAAGCCTTTCTTCACACTTGTCACTGCATGCATAGGAGCTGCTATGGCAGAAAATTTAGTAATAAACTTTCTCCAATAATGAGTTGCACCTAAGAAACTTCTTACCTCGGTTACTGTTTTGGGAGTGGTCCAATTCACAATGGCTTCCACTTTATAAGGATCAATTCTCAACTTTCCTCCTCCTACAATGTGTCCCAAATAAACCAAATAAGTCTTTCCAAACTCACACTTTGACATCTTAAGAAATAATTTCTCTTTCTTCAAAACATCAAGCACCCTATTTAAATGCAAGACATGTTCTTCTCTTGTTTTTCTGAAAATTAGTATATCATATAAATAAACAATAAAAAATTCATCAAGAAATGGACACAAAACATTATCCATAATACGCATGAAAGTTTCTAGTGCATTACACACACCAAATGGCATAACCAACCACTAAAAGAGTCCTTGTTTTGTTTTGAATGCAGTCTTCCATATATCAATTTTTGCAATTCTTACTTGATGATATCCACTTCATAAATCTAACTTAGGGATAAACTTTGTTTCTTATAGCTAATCAAGAAAATCATTTATCCTTGGGAGTGGGTATCGATTCTTTACCGTTATCTTGTTTAAAGCTCTGAAGTCTACACACATGCGCCAAGTCCCATCTTTCTTCAAAATCAAGACTATGGGTGAAACACATGGCGAAGTGATTAGCCTTATGAGTCCCTTGTCCAACATGTCCTTGATTTTCCTCTTTACTTCAGCATTCTCCATTATCGACATATGATACATGCCGATGTTTAGAAGAGGAAAATCTTGCTGCAACTAAATCTCATGTTGAATCTCCCTTTTTGGAGGCAATCTTGTTGGCTCCTTAAACATCTCATGATGTGCATCAACTACATGCGCCAAGTCCCATATTTCTTTGGAATAAAGACTATGGGTGAAACACATGGCGAAGTGCTTAGCCTTATGAGTCCCTTGTCCAACATTTCCTTGATTTTCCTCTTTACTTCAGCATTCTCCATTATCGACATACGATACATGCCGAGGTTTGGAATAGGAAAATCTTGCTGCAACTGAATCTCATGTTGAATATCCCTTTTAGGTTCACAATCATCAAATGATTCATGATTAACATCAGCTTTAGGCTTAATCATTAGAAGAAAAAAATTCTTACTTGAATTTACCAGCCTCTTTACCTGTCCAGCATTTACCATAGCAATATTTGTCTTCTTGCGATGTGCTCTAACAATGTACTCATTGCCATCTTTGAATAAATGATATTTTTTCTCATGGCGATGGAATATTTCTTTCCTGTCATACAAGTAAGGATTTCCCAACACAATACCTGTAATATCAAACGAAACCACATCTAATTCAACCGTGTCAACAAAATGTGCAGTTATTGAAAACCGCAATATGCACTTCTTTGAAACCTGTAAATTTGCATCCTTACAAATCCAACCAAGTGGATATGGTTTTGGATGTGGAATGGTCTCAAGATTAAGTTTCTTGACCAAGTCTTCCAAGATTAAGTTTTCTTGTGACCCATTGTCAAACAATGTGTCAATATTGGTATGTTTGGATATGACCCTTACATGAAACAGTTCAATTCTCTCTTCTTCATTTGGAGCTTGTAGGTGATAGTTTGATGTACTAGTACTGGGTTTAGTTTCAATTTCTTTCCCTGTCATGTTCTTCAATCCCATGGCTATAATTTTAGATTCATTACCTAAATCCTCTCCTAAATCATGTTTAGTTGTAGCCATAGTTTTATGTTTCCCTTTGTTGTTTTGATGTTTGGGCCTCTTTTCAGGATGTAATTTCCAACAATTATTTTCATCATGGCCTTCTCTTGAACAATGTTTACAGACCAATTTTTTTCCCTCTTTCTTGACAGATGCACTCTTTTTGCCTTTACCTTTTGAGGTCTTCTCTTTGTTTTTCCCCTTAAAAGGTTTCTTCCTACCCTCATCAGTAATGTTTTTCCCTCTAGCTTCTAGATGTGTGGCCTGAACAAAAACTTCATCTAGACTTGTAGGGTTAAACATGAGGATATTATGTTTTAGGTAGCTATGTAAGCCTCCTGTTATCACAAAATTGTACTTGATTGGTTGTTAATCAGATAACTCTATGTAACTATTTCAAACCAGCTTGTGACTAAAGCTTAGCCTTTTCATTCTGAGAAGGCTCTCTCAAAGGGGTTTATGATATTATATAATGATGAAACTAGATGGATAATTATATTTGAAAAGTAACTTTATTTTGATGTATGTAGGTTGAAAATATGAAGGCTTGATACCATTGGGATATGGAGTTAGTGACAGGGATCTCAATGACAAAGGCTCTCCTTGTGGAAGCTGAGGCATGTAGATATTTAAATGAAAGTAGAATACACACATACAGGGTTTACTCAATATATAAATGTTCAAAGGAAGTCAGAGCATGATAGACATGAATTCTGAGTAATGAACATTAAGATGCTGAAAGCAGGACATCGAGAAAGATATCCAATAGTTTAGTTCTTGAAAGGAAGTCAGAGCATTCAAAGTAAGAATTCTAAGTAATCAAACATTAACATATTGATAGAAAGAAATAAGATACATAGGAAATTGTTCATGAAAGTATCAAATGAATCTCAGGTGAAGGATGAAACCAATAGCCACTCTCTATTACTGATCAAAACTTGTTTACAATAGTAGCAGTCAACCATAACATATCCCACCCCTTTCTAGCTCTAAATGTTGGGAAAAATACTGAGAGGGGGGGGGGTGAATCAGTATTTACTGCATATTCAAAACTTTTACTTTTTCTTGCTTCTAAAACCCATACGCTACTTTACTGATACAGACTCGCGTATATACACGGATACCTTTTATGAAACTCGCGTATACACCGAGATCTAATTATGTCATTAATTCTTCACTTATATCATTCCATCAGATGTTCAATAAACAGTAAACATGTGCAGTAAGAACAGAATAAACCATCACACAAAGCATCACACATGAACACCAGGATTTTAGGTGGAAACCCAAGCCGGGAGAAAACCACTGCTGCCGTTGCTCAGCCTTCAATATTTTATTATAAATAAAACATCTTACAACATATGTACTGGTGCAGACTCATACCAGTACGCAGGCACCCACCTGCGCTCGTTTACCAGCCTCTCCTAGAAAGGAGCACCGACCCCCTGCTCTCGTTTACCAGCCTCACTTGGAAGGGAGCTACGACCCCCTGCTCTCGTTTACCAGCCTCACCTGGAAGGGAGCTACAACCCCCTGGCTGAAGGCTACAACCCTCAGACTGAAGGCTACAACCCTTAGCACCTTTTTGGACCACGTTTCATCAATTTTCACACTGGATCCAACAACTTCAATATAACCCTTTACTTATCAACAATCATACCTTGCTCATTGCTTCAAACAGAACAGTGAGACCAGAGTATCAGATTTAACCCAGACTTCAGAATAGATATGCAGAAACACATTCAACCTTCATCAACCATTAGATCAGAAATCATACGCGCTTTTATTTGATCATACCCGCGTATATACGCGCTTTCCAGAAGACGAACTCGTGTATACTTCAGTGTATTTTCCAAGCAAAACCCTAACTGCGCATACGCGCTTTATCTTTATCCAACCCGCGTATATACGCGCTTTCGCTGCGACAAACTTGCGTATATATCTTCAGACATTATAGAGCAGCATACTTCTTCAGATCAGATATTCAGTTCAGATATAACCCTTTACTTCAGACAGATGTTCGCCTCATCTCAGATCAGATCTAGCAGATGCAAATACATTCCATATTTAGATTCCCTTCTTCATCATTTCTTCATTGGTGCATCATACACTCAGATCTTTCATTCAACTGTTACCCTTTCCATTCAGATATACTTTAGAGAGAAGTATTCATTCAAGCTCAGACATCTTGCACCTACCCTCATAATTTGCACAATGAATTTCTTCTCTTTATATAGGTTTACCCTTTTTCAATACCATGAGCCAAAACCACATTACTTCCGATGGTATTCCTGGACGGGGTCACATAGACGAATCATTACTCAATAAAATGGGTCAATACCATGGTGGTTACCCCTGGTTTTGCATATTATGAGCGCTTTTTGCCCATACGCGACTTGGCACGTTGTTTCCCGCGTGCATACGTGACTTCTCCTAGACAAATCCGCGTATTCCTTGAGACATACTCTTTTCATCATAGATCTAACACATACTGATTTTCTTTCTTCATTACCTTGTGTACTCAGTGTAGATACATCAGATTTACATCATTTAACAAGATTATCAAGACATATTCTATCAAGCACAACTTCATCAAGTGGGTTTCCATTCAAGGACAACACTCTTATCAAGTGGGTTGCCATCAAGGACAACACTCTGCATTATATTGACAACAATCTCCCCCTTTGGACTCGATGGCAACCACGATGGTGTTTGATCACTACAACAGATAGATACATTAAGAACACAATGACACCATGTCACTCTCCTCATTATTTGACACCATTCAAACACCATGTCACTCTCCCCCTTTGACATCAAGGGCAAAGGACGGACCAAAACCAATCACAAGGTTTTTCTCCTTTTTGTAGAAGCAAGCGATCTGCAGATCTGATGTACACTGAAGTGACCAAGCTCCCCCTGAGTTCATGCTAAATCTTCAAACATATTTTTCAATGAAGCACATAACTCTATGACCTTCCTATCACCAAGGACTCATACTTACATCAAAGATCCACCCAAGAAACTCAAATACCCAACCAAGTGGGTTTGCAAACTTTGACAAGTCCTTACATGACTGAATATTACAATTTTTCATCATGGGTCTCAACATGACCTTTTCATCAAATTACAGAAATGACTATTCAAGACTAATACCAGAAAATACCTTAAGAGAGATCATATATCAGAACCATCATAATGCCAATAATGCATTATACTAGGACTCCCCCTGAAAAAGTGCATCCAATGCATCCTTTCCATATGGCCAAGGCTCCTTCTTAACTTGTGCAACCTGAACACCTTCAACAGTAATTCATCAGCAACAAACTCTGCATGATCTGTCCACATCTATGAATCGTAAGACTTCCATCTCATCCAACAGATACTCTTCATCAAGTAACAATCCGGGCTCATCCATGATCTTCAACATAAGTAACCAAGTATCATTTCATCATTATTTAGAACTGAGAAAATAAGATGATACAGAGTCAATAATGCAGTTATTAACAGTCAGACTGATGCTCCCCCTGAACCTCTGCTCTAGATCTTCAGCTATCATATAAATTCTCTTATCAGCAATGAATACGCGACTGTGTCTCCTGGAACTCGCGTGTATACGCTACTTTTGTTCATGTAACTCGCGTATAGAAAGTGAATCATTGAAAACTTCACATTCCTTCATCTCCCCCTGAGTTTGTCCTTCCTGTACCTGTCTTCTTTACATCAAATGCTCTAACAGAGATAAGCATAACCAGAATAACCAAATTAATACCAAAAATGTCAGCAATTATCCATACGCAGATTTATGCTAAAATACTCGCGTATATACGCGACTGTGTTTCAGTAAAACCGCGTATTCAATTTAATCTTTTGAAGTTAAGCATATTTGTTCTTTTGACTGGCAGAGACAACTCCCAGTTTCTGTCTTAGATACTCGAATGCTTCCCTGGGCAGAGGTTTGGTAAAGATATCAGCAACTTGTTCCTTGGAAGGAACATACTCCAACTTCACCTTTTGTTCAAGCACTTGTTCACGTAAGAAGTGATACTTGATGGGAATATGCTTGGTCTTCGAATGCATAACAGGATTCTTTGAGATACTGATGGCACTTGTATTATCACACCTAATGGGGACAGGAGGTGTACATTTGATTTGAAAATCTTGCAAGGTTTGCATAATCCAAAGGAGTTGAGTGCAACAAGATGCGGCGGCCACATATTCTGCTTCTGTTGTAGATAATGCAATAGATTTTTTCTTCTTGCTGAGCCAAGATACCAATCGGGGTCCCATATAGAATGCACCACCACTCGTGCTTTTCCGATCATCAACATTTCCTGCCCAATCTGCATCAGTGTAAGCATGAAGAGTAAGATCAGCATTCTTTGGATACCATAGTCCAAAGTCTTGAGTTCCTTGTAGATACTTGAAAATTCTTTTGACAGCCTGAAGGTGAGACTCTTTTGGATTAGCTTGGAATCGTCCAACAATCCCAACTGCATGCATAATGTCTGGCCTAGTCCCGGTGAGATAAAGTAGACTTCCTATCATTGATCTGTATTCTGGTTGATTCACCGTGGGAGAATCATCATGAGACTGAGATTGCATCCGGTTATCATTGGTGTACTTACAGGTTTGCATTCTTCCATGCCATACTTCTTCAGAATTTGCTTAAGATATTTTGCTTGTGATAGGAATATACCAGCTGCAGTTTGATGCACTTGTAAGCCAAGAAAAAATGTTAGTTCTCCAAGTAGGGACATTTCAAATTCTTGCTGCATGACAGAAGCAAATTTTTGACTCAAAGATTCTTCATTACTCCCAAAAATGATATCATCAACATATACAACCACAATCAATAGTTTATCATTTTCAACTTTTGTGTATAAGTTTCTATCAGCAGACCCCTTTGAAAATCCTTGTTGATGAAGATATTTGTCAAGACGATAATACCATGCCCTTGGAGCTTGTTTGAGACCATATAGAGCCTTTTTAAGTCTACAAACAAGATTTTCATCATTTCCTAAAATGAATCCTTCCGGTTGTTCTATATATACTTCTTCTTCTAGATCACCATTAAGAAAAGAATATTTAACATCCATTTGATAAACTTTTATTTGTTGATAACTTGAAAAAGCAAGAAACATTCTTATGGCTTCAAGTCTAGCTACAGGAGCAAAAGTTTCTTCAAAGTCTATACCTTCTTGTTGAGTATACCCTGTGCAAACCAGTCTAGCTTTGTTTCTTACAACATCCCCATTCTCATTTAACTTGTTCTTGAAAATCCATTTAGTTCCAATGAAATTTTTATCATGTGGTCTTGGTACCAATTCCCAAGTGTCATTTTTTTCAATTTGATCAAGCTCTTCATCCATGGCATGATTCCAACATTCATATTTGCTAGCTTCATTAACATTGTGTGGTTCAATTGTGGATAGAAGTGCCAGATGACTAGAAGATCCCACAAGAGTTCTCCTTGTTCGTACACCTGATTCCTTGTCTCCCAAAATTTGAGATTCGGGATGATTCTTTTGAACATATCTGGATGGAGCTTTTTCAGATAGATCATTTTCAGGTTCTTCATTGGATCCACTGTCTATATCATTTCTATTTGATGTAGAAGGACAAAAGTCACCATCATCTTCTTTTGTTGTTTGTTTTTCTTCTTTAGGAGCTACAGGAGACTCATCAATAACAACATCAATACATTCAACAATATTTCGAAGCCTTTTATTGTAACATTTGTATGCTTTGCTTGTAGACGAGTAACCAAGAAATATCCCTTCATCTGATCTAGGTTCAAACTTGCCAAGATTTTCATCATTATTTTTGATAAAGCATTTTCTTCCAAAAACTCTAAAATGCTTTACAGAGGGAGAATTACCATACCAGAGTTCATATGGAGTTTTATCACTATTTACCTGAACATGTGCCTTGTTGAGAATGTTTGCTGCTGTATGTGCTGCTTCTCCCCAGAAAGTGTCAGGTGTTCCAGAATCATCAAGCATAGCTCTAGCCATTTTTTGAATTGTTCTATTCATTCTTTCTGCTACGCCATTTTGTTGTGGAGTGCCAGCTACAGAGAACTGTCTTTTTATGCCATGTTGTTCACAAAATTCAAGGAATTCATTTGATGTATATTCTCCTCCTCGATCAGATCTAAGACACTTGATTTTTAGATCCAATTCATTTTCAACCAATGCTTTGAAGATCTAAAATTTTTCAAATGCTTCATCTTTGTGTTTAATGAACCCGATCCAACACATTCTAGAGTAATCATCAATAAATAAGATATAGTATTCTTCCCCACGTGGTGACTTTTTCCTCATAGGTCCACATATGTCAGTATGAATGAGTTCAAGAGGCTCACATGATGATCCTTCTTTGGCATTAAATCGAACTCTGGTCTGCTTACCGAATTGACAAGATTTGCATATGATACTTTCTGGTAGATTAATATTAGGAAGACCACGAACAGCTTGAAGTCTGCTTGCTTTGTTGATTTGAGAGAAGCTCAGATGCCCCAGCCTTCTATGCCATAGCCAATTTTCTGAAGACTTGCTCAAGTAACATTGATCTTTGCAGTTCAGTACATACAGGTTGCTTGGATTTCTTTTCCCTTTTATAATAATTTTACCTGTATCAAGATCACGAACCACACATTCTTTTGAACTAAAAACAACTTTTGTTCCTTGATCACACATTTGACTTACACTTAACAGGTTATGCCTTAATCCATCCACATACATGACATCTTTAGCTTTCACCTTTTCCTTTAGAAACACTGACCCTTTTCCTTTAATTACAGCAGGAGTATCATTTCCAAATGTAACTTTCTTTTCCTTTTCTAGAGCATTATATGCAAAAAGTTTGCTTTTGTCACCTGTCATGTGTCTTGAGCACCCACTATCAATGTACCATTGATTTTATTCACCTTTTGCAAATAACGCTATCCCACAATTTTCAACTGCTATTTCTTTCTTTTTCTACACTTTAGAGCTTGAGGGAACATGTTCTTTTGGCTGGACCTTGCTCCTGCATTCAGATTCTTCATGACCAAAGTTATTGCAATAAGTACATTCAACTTCGTTTTTGTAGAGGGAAAAGTTGTTATAGGTGTTCTTCTTTGGTTCAATATTCATCCTTTTCTTTCTTGCTTCTCTTGTCATGATGGTTTTATATGCAACACATTGAACGACTTTATGACCAAATTGTCGACATGAATAACATGTCCATTAGTAGAAATTTACTGCAGTCATGAAATCTTCTGTTTTGAATTTACTGTTGGTTGAAGCTTCTTTGGAAAGATCTCCCTGTTAGTGTTCCTTGATTTGAGATGATCATGCTTTATTTGTAAAGATCCTTTGTTCCCTTGCTGAGTGGCTGAATGTAGTGAACTAGTTGTGGCTGCTTTCAGATAATCTGGTGCTGAAGTCAGGGAAGATTCCCCAGTATATCCAAGACCTGTTTTTATAAGAGGAGACCGTTGTATCTTGATAATGTCATCTAAGGTTTCTGAACCTTTAGAAAATCTAATATTGAGAGTCCTCACTTTCTCATTATCTTTCCTTAGACTTACTACTTCACACTCCAATTCCTCAATGCGTTTCTCTTTTTCTTCAAGCTGATTTTTCAGAGTTTCTATGATTATTTTACTCTCTTCTAAGAAAATTTTTAGTTGATTGTTTTCATCAAGAAAATCATTGTCTTCTAGAGCATCCAAAAAATTATCCTTTTCTTCTCTAGATTCTTTTTCAAACGCCATGAGAAGTCTAAGATCTTGTTCACATTCTTCCTCACTATCGGATAACCCATCACTGTCTTCATGAGTATAGTAACTTTTTCTAGTGCTATAACGATTATTATTCCTTCTTACTACTTCCTTCCCCTTTTTATGTGTTTCTTTGTAAGGACACTTTGCAGCATAATGACCAACTCTTCCACAATTGAAACATTTGAAAGGAAGCTTACCTTTGAACTTTCCGGTACCTAGTTGAAGTCTTCTCACAAAATTTGCTTCTTCTTCTTCAGATATATAGCTGGATTCTTTGACAACTTCCTTTTCTTTTCCTTTTGCAGATGCCTTAAAAACAACTTCTTTGATTTGAGAAGGGCCTCCTTGCCTCATTTCAAAAGCAGTCAGAATACCATGTAATTGAACAATAGTAAGAGTTTGCGGATCTTGCCTTTCTTCAATAGCTGAAACTTTAGAGTCAAATTTTGAAGTCAAGGATCTTAAGACTTTTTCCACCAGAGTAGTATCGGTTATGGTTTCACCCAAATTTCTCATTCGATTTACAATATCATCTAGACGAAGAAAGAAACTGGCAATACTTTCATCATTATGCATCCTTAAATTTTCATATTCAATTCTGAGAGTTTGGAGTTTTGCACTTTTTACCTTTGTATCTCCTTCATAGCTCAGAATGACTTTGTCCCATATTTCTTTTGCTGAATTTAGCTGCATCACCTTAGCAAATTCTGGTTCAGACTTCTTCCTAATAAGACATTCACTGCTTTGGCATTGATTTCATACTTCTTCCTTTCAGCCGCATCAGTAGGAATACTTGCCGGATATTGATAGCCTTCTTCCACGATTGCCCATACTTCTGCACCAAGACTTTGCAGATATGCTTTTGTTCGTACCTTCCAAAATATCAAATTGCTTCCATTAAATAGAGGTGGCTTTAGAGACATTACTCCTTCATGACTTCCCATTGCAATGGATCTCCTTCAAGCGATTAAGCTTCTGCAGAAGAACCTCCTCTGATACCAATTGTTGGGAAAAATACTGAGAGGGGGGGTGAATCAGTATTTACTGCATATTCAAAACTTTTACTTTTTCTTGCTTCTAAAACCCATACGCTACTTTCCTGATACAGACTCGCGTATATACGCAGATACCCTTTATGAAACTCGCGTATACACAGAGATCTAATTATGTCATTAATTATTCACTTATATCATTCCATCATTCATTCATCAGATGTTTAATAAACAGTAAACATGTGCAGTAAGAACAGAATAAACCATCACACAAAGCATCACACATGAACACCGGGATTTTTAGGTGGAAACCCAAGTCGGGAGAAAACCACCGCTGCAGTTGCTCAGCCTTCAATATTTTATTATAGAGAAAACATCTTACAACATATGTCTTGGCAGATATGCAGTGCGCGGGCACCCTGCGCTCATTTGCCGACCTCTCCTGAAAGGAGCACGAGCCCCACATTGCTCTCGTTGCCGGCCTCACACGGAGGGAGCTATGACCCCCACTCTCGTTTACCCGGCCTCACAGGAGAACGAGCCTTACATTGAGGCTGTCCAGGCCCGGAAGGCTACAACCCTGCGGCACCTTTTTGGACACGTTTTATTCAAGTTCAACACTAGATCCAACGAAACTGTCCTCAACCCTTTGCTTATCCCAGCAATCGAGACCTTGCTCGACAACCCTGACAGACGATTACGAGACAGTCTCAGTTGCTGGACTTGACCAAATATGCAGAAACACATTCAACCTTCAGCAACCATTAGATCATAAATCATACGTGCTTTTATTTGATCATACCCGCGTATATACGCGCTTTCCAGAAGACGAACCCGCGTATACTTCAGTGTATTTTCCAAGCAAAACCCTAACTGCGCATACGCGCTTTATCTTTATCCAACCCGCGTATATACGCGCTTCCGCTGCAACAAACTTGCGTATATATCTTCAGACATTATAGAGCAGCATACTTCTTCAAATCAGATATTCAGTTTAGATATAACCCTTTACTTCAGACAGATGTTCGCCTCATCTCAGATTAGATCTAGCAGATACAAACACATTCCAGATCTAGATTCCCTTCTTCATCATTTCTTCATTGGTGCATCATACATTCAGATCTATCATTCAACTGTTACCCTTTCCATTCAGATATACTTCAGAGAGAAGTATTCATTCAAGCTCAGACATCTTGCACCTACCCTCATAATTTGCACAATGAATTTCTTCTCTTTATATAGGTTTACCCTTTTTCAATACCATGAGCCAAAACCACATTACTTCCGATGGTATTCTTGGACGGGGTCACATAGACGAATCATTACTCAATACAATGGGTCAATACCATGGTGGTTACCCCTGGTTTTGCATATTATGAGCGCTTTTTTCCCATACGCGACTTGGCACGTTGTTTCCCGCGTGCATACGCGACTTCTCCTAGACAAATCCGCGTATTCCTTGAGACATACTCTTTTCATCATAGATCTAACACATACTGATTTTCTTTCTTCATTACCTTGTGTACTCAGTGTAGATACATCAGATTTACATCATTTAACAAGATTATCAAGACATATTCTATCAAGCACAACTTCATCAAGTGGGTTTCCATTCAAGGACAACACTCTTATCAAGTGGGTTGCCATCAAGGACAACACTCTGCATTATATTGACAACAATCTCGCCCTTTGGACTTGATGGCAACCACGATGGTGTTTGATCACTACAACAGATAGATACATTAAGAACACAATGACACCATGTCACTCTCCTCATTCTTTGACACCATTCAAACACCATGTCACTCTCCCCCTTTGACATCAAGGGAAAAGGACGGACCAAAACCAATCACAAGGTTTTTCTCCTTTTTGTAGAAGCAAGCGATCTGCAGATATGATGTACACTGAAGTGACCAAGCTCCCCCTGAGTTCATGCTGAATCTTCAAACATATTTTTCAATGAAGCACATAACTATATGACCTTCCTATCACCAAGGACTCATACTTACATCAAAGATACACCCAAGAAACTCAAATACCCAACCAAGTGGGTTTGCAAACTTTGACAAGTCCTTACATGACTGAATATTACAATTTTTCATCATGGGTCTCAACATGACCTTTTCATCAAATTACAGAAATGACTATTCAAGACTAATACCAGAAAAGACCTTAAGAGAGATCATATATCAGAACCATCATAATGCCAATAATGCATTATACTAGGACTCCCCCTGAAAAAGTGCATCCAATGCATCCTTTCCATATGGCCAAGGCTCCTCCTTAACTTGTGCAACCTGAACACCTTCAACAGCAATTCATCAGCAACAAACTCTGCATGATCTGTCCACATCTCTGAATCGTAAGACTTCCATCTCATCCAACAGATACTCTTCATCAAGTAACAATCCGGGCTCATCCATGATCTTCAACATAAGTAACCAAGTATCATTTCATCATTATTTAGAACTGAGAAAATAAGATGATATAGAGTCAATAATGCAGTTATTAACAGTCAGACTGATGCTCCCCCTGAACCTCTGCTCCAGATCTTCAGCTATCATATAAATTCTCTTATCAGCAATGAATACGCGATTGTGTCTCCTGGAACTCGCGTGTATACGCTACTTTTGTTCATGTAACCCGCGTATAGAAAGTGAATCATTGAAAACTTCACATTCCTTCATCTCCCCCTGAGTTTGTCCTTCCTGTACCTATCTTCTTTACATCAAATGCTCTGACAGAGATAAGCATAACCAGAAAAACCAAATTAATACCAAAAATGTCAGCAATTATCCATACGCGGATTTATGCTAAAATACTCGCGTATATACGCGACTGTGTTTCAGTAAAACCGCGTATTCAATTTAATCTTCTGAAGTTAAGAAGATTTGTTCTTTTGACTGGCAGAGACAACTCCCAGTTTCTGTCTTAGATACTCGAATGCTTCCCTGGGCAGAGGTTTGGTAAAGATATCAGCAACTTGTTCCTTGGAAGGAACATACTCCAACTTCACCTTTTGTTCAAGCACTTGTTCACGTAAGAAGTGATACTTGATGGGAATATGCTTGGTCTTCGAATGCATAACAGGATTCTTTGAGATACTGATGGCACTTGTATTATCACACATAATGGATATAGGAGAAGTACATTTGATTTGAAAATCTTGAGTTCAATCATCTCCAAAGGAGTTGAGTGCAACCAATACGGCGGCCACATATTACGCCTGCTGTAGATAATGAAATAAATTTTGCTTCTTGCTTGGATCCCAAGATACTATCGGGGGTCCCATATAGAATGCACCACCAATCATACTTTTTAGATCATCACGATCATCAACATTTCTGCCCAATCTGCATCAGTGTAAGCATGAAGAGTAAGATCAGCATTCTTTGGATACCATAGACCAAGGTCTTGAGTTCCTTGTAGATACTTGAAAATTATTTTAACAGCCTGAAGGTGAGACTCTTTTGGATTAGCTTGGAATCGTCCAACAATCCCAACTTCATGCATAATGTCTGGTCTAGTCCCAGTGAGATAAAGTAGACTTCCTATCATTGATCTGTATTCTGGTTGATTCACCGTGGGAGAATCATCATGAGAACTGAGATTGCATCCGGTTATCATTGGTGTACTTACGGGTTTGCATTCTTCCATGCCATACTTCTTCAGAATTTGCTTAAGATATTTTGCTTGTGATAGGAATATACCATCTGCAGTTTGATGCACTTGCAAGCCAAGAAAAAATGTTAGTTCCCCAAGTAAGGACATTTCAAATTCTTGCTGCATGACAGAAGCAAATTTTTGACTCATAGATTCTTCGTTACTCCCAAAAATGATATCATCAACATATACAACTACAATCAATAGTTTATCATTTTCAACTTTTGTGTATAAGTTGCTATCAGCAAACCCCTTTGAAAATCCTTGTTGATGAAGATATTTGTCAAGACGATAATACCAAGCCCTTGGAGCTTGTTTGAGACCATATAGAGCCTTTTTAAGTCTACAAACAAGATTTGCATCATTTCCCAAAATGAATCCTTCCGGTTGTTCTCTATATACTTCTTCTTCTAGATCACCATTAAGAAAAGCAGATTTAACATCCATTTGATAAACTTTGATTTGTTGATAACTTGAAAAAGCAAGAAACATTCTTATGGCTTCGAGTCTAGCTACAGGAGCAAAAGTTTCTTCAAAGTCTATACCTTCTTGTTGAGTATACCCTTTGCAAACCAGTCTAGCTTTGTTTCTTACAACATCCCCATTCTCATTTAACTTGTTCTTGAAAATCCATTTAGTTCCAATGACATTTTTATCATGTGGTCTTAGTACCAATTCCCAAGTGTCATTCTTTTCAATTTGATCAAGCTCTTCATTCATGGCTTGCTTCCAACATTCATCTTTGCTAGCTTGATTGACATTGTGTGGTTCAATTGTGGATAGAAGTGCCAGATGACTAGAAGATCCCACAAGAGTTCTCCTTGTTCGTACACCTGATTCCTTGTCTCCCAAAATTTGAGATTCAGGATGATTATTTTGAACATATCTGGATGGAGCTTTTTCAGATAGATCATTTTCAGGTTCTTCATTGGATCCACTGTCTATATCATTTCTATTTGATGTAGAAGGAAATAAGTCACCATCATCTTCTTTTGTTGTTTGTTTTCTTCTTTAGGAGCTGTAGGAGACTCATCAATAACAACATCAATACATTCAACGATCTTTCAAAGCCTTTCATTATAACATCTGTATGCTTTGCTTGAAGATGAGTAACCAAGAAATATTCCTTTATCTGATCTAGGTTCAAACTTGCCAAGCTTTTCATCATTATTTTTGATAAAGCATTTGCTTCCAAAAACTCTAAAATGCTTTACAGAGGGAGAATTACCATACCAGAGTTCATATGGAGTTTTATCACTATTTACCCGAACATGTGCTTTGTTGAGAATGTTTGCTGCTGTATGTGCTGCTTCTCCCCAGAAAGTGTCAGGTGTTCCAGAATCATCAAGCATAGCTCTAGCCATTTGTTGAATTGTTCTATTCATTCTTTTTGCTACGCCATTTTGTTGTGGAGTGCCAGCTACAGAGAACTGTCTTTTTATGCCATGTTGTTCACAAAATTCAAGGAATTCATTTGATGTATATTCTCCTCCTCGATCAGATCTAAGACACTTGATTTTTAGATCCAATTCATTTTCAACCAATGCTTTGAAGATCTGAAATTTTTCAAATGCTTCATCTTTGTGTTTAATGAACCCGATCCAACACATTCTAGAGTAATCATCAATAAATAAGATATAGTATTCTTCCCCACATGGTGAATTTTTCCTCATAGGTCCACATATTTCAGTATGAATGAGTTCAAGAGGCTTACTTGATGATCCTTCTTTGGCATTAAATCGTACTCTGGTCTGCTTACCAAATTGACAAGATTTGCATATGATACTTTCTGGTAGATTAATATTGGGAAGACCACGAACAGCTTGAAGTCTGCTTTCTTTGTTGATTTGAGAGAAGCTCAGATGCCCCGGCCTTCTATGCCATAGGCAATTTTCTGAAGACTTTCTCAAGTAACATTGATCTTTGCAGTTCTTCAGTACATATAGGTTGCTTGGATTTCTTTTCCCTTTTATAATAATTTTACCTGTATCAATATCACGAACCACACATTCTTTTGAACTAAAAACAACTTCTATTCCTTGATCACACATTTGACTTACACTTAACAGGTTATGCCTTAGTGGAGTTGGTGGAAAAAATTGTGAGCGCGCCGAAGGTCACGGGGTTGAACCCCCAAAACCTATACCAAAATTTTAGACCACCATATAGGGGACACGTGGAAGCCTTAGGGTTGGCCATGTGTCACCCAACCATTGGACCAAAAATCATTCATACAACAAAATCAAACAATCCAGAATGCACCACATGGCAAGATCTCATTGGCTTGGAGAATTGAATACTCTCAGGAATATTCCCATTTTTTCTGACTATACACCTGCATGTTGACTGGGCATCCCAGTCAAACCTGTTGCAAATTTTAGTTGTTTGGGAAATCGATCAGAACGCGATATCTCCCTCATATGACATTGATTTTTCGAACCATTCACAGTGCAGGAATCAGAACGATGAGACCTACCCTGTCGCTTAGGTTTGGTACAGTTTCGAGCACTTACAATTTTGAACAAAATTCATGAACTCCTGATCAATAAGTATACCAAAGCCACCCTTCAAGATAAAGGTAACTCGAGCCAAGGCGATCCTTGAGAGAGTTCACTCAGATGTGTCTGGATAGTTTTCGACAACTTCCAAAACAAAGCACAGGTATTATGTGATTTTTTTTTTATGATTTTTCAAGTAAGTGTTGGATTTTCTTCATGTAGAAGAAAGATCAAACGTTCTCCAATTTTTGCGAGTTTAAGGTACTTGTCGAGAAAGATACAAGGAATAAGGTGAGGGTTCTAAGGAGTGAAAATGGTGGAGAATAAATCTCTAATGAATTCAAGAAATTTTGTGCCTCAAAATGAGTTCTAAGAGAATTGATAGCACCTCATAACCCACATCATAATGGGGTTGCGTCAAGAAATACTAGAACTATTTTGGGAGCAACAAAGCTATGTTGCATGATCAGGGCCTACCATTGCATCTGTGTGTGGAAGCATGCAATACAATAGTATTTGTGCACAACAGAAGTCATCATCAGATACTTGGGATGAGTACACCAGAGGAAGATTTTTAGGTAAGAGACCAGATGTTTCATATTTTAAAATTTTTGGTTCATATGTTTATTTCCATGTAATCGGAGATTCCAGGAATAATCTAGGTCTAAAAATAGAGTTGGGGATATTTTTGGGGTGCATTGATACACCTCATAACTTTAGGGTGTACTTGAAAACACACAGGATGACAATGGTTATAAGAGATGTGAAATTTGATGAAAGAAAAGCCATGTGATTGTCCCTTGAGAGGGAGCTCGAGTTGCATGCAATTGAGGAGCTCTTGGATCCAAAGGATGAACCTCAAGATATAGAGAAACCACAAGCAGAGGAAAAAATAGTGGTAGAAACCACTCATGTAGAGCCATCTACCAAATATGGAAGGAAGAGCGCTAAAGATACTGAAATATTGTTGCTGGATGCGAGAGAGAATGTGGGAGAACCCACATCACAACACATGCAGAGAAGGTCCCTAGAGTTGTACACTAGATACATGTCTCTTATGAGTGAAGGGATTTAGATAGAACCATCCTCTTTCGAGGAAGAAGTGCAGTAACTGGTGTGGGTTGATGCCATGGTTGAGGAGTATGAATCCATTATATAAAATAGTGCATTACTGTAGGTTTTAACCTTGAATATAAATTATCTACACACGAATCTTATAACAGAAAATAAACAATAGCAAGAGCATAAAACATAAAACAGATAAACACGGAGATTTTCCCCTGGATCCCAAATTAGGACGACCAGCTTGATTTTTCATTATAATCCTTTTAGTGTTAAAACACATATATATAAATTCAAAAGCATACATAAACCCGAATCCATTAACCCTGGATTAGAACATAACCATAGTTCCCTTGACCGGATCTACAAAATACCAGGGGTCGAAAACCATCGTACCCCAAAACCATGTGCAAAATCATGCACAAAACATGGGTGGGTCCGCATATGAGTGGGACCACATACCAAAAAAAATTTCACCGGGGCGCTGCCCCCCCAGTGACCCCCCTGCTGCGCCCGGCACAACGTACAGCGCGTGGGGCTAGTCGTGGAAAGAATATAACACATACCCAACAATTACAAGTTGTCCCAAGACTAGTGGGGAAGTTATTTGTAGGATCCAGGTGGGTCGACAAGGTGAAGTAGGTATAAAAAGAGAGTGTGGAGAAGCACAAGGCCAAATTTGTGGCAGAGGGTTCTCTCAGGTGGAGGGGATTGACTATGATGATACTTTTTCATTAGGCGCAACGTACTCATCTATTAGATCCATCCTTTCACTCTCAGCATAGATGGGATGGAAGATACATTAGATGGATGTAAAGAGAGCCTTTATCAATCAATTTATTTAGGAAAAGGTGTACATTGAGAAGTTAGAAGGTTTTGAGACCTTAGACGGGGAGTCACATGTGTGCAAACTCAAGAGAGCATTGTATGGGTTGAAGCAAGCACCTTGTGCTTGGTACACTAGGATCGACATATATTTTATCGGGTTGGGATTCACCAAGAGTGAAGCAAATTAAAACCTATATCATATTGTAGTTGATGGTAAGATTTTGATTATTGCAATTTATTTCGATGATCTAATACTGAAAGGTGATGAGCAAATCATAAAGTCTTGCAAAGAGTATCTTGCAAGAGAATTTGAGATGAAGGACATGGAGCTCTTGCAATATTTCTTGGGATTGAAAATATGACAAAGATGGGGAGATATTTGTATCTCATGGAAAGTATAGCAACAAGATTATAAGGAAGTTCCACATGGAGGGCAGCAAACCCATGGAGACTACTCTAGCAATAAACTGGAGGAAGAAGGATGCTACTTTGGGTGAAGTAGTGGATGCTACTATCATTAGAGAACTTTTGAGGTCTAAAAAGGGCCTCCTAAGAAAAATTTACATCCAAAATAAAATTTATAAGAACCAATAGGATTCAATATGATGATGTCAACCATGGGGGATGATTCACCATTTTTGGGGTAAAAAAGTAAAAAATTTAAAAATATAAAAATAATAAAACCACTTTTTCAACTTATCTCCCTAAAGTTTTACTCAAATTTCGAGAGGGGGTACTCATTGGATACAAAATTTAATTCCTCATCCAAGGAGTACCCATGTTGTATAATTTCGATGGAACCAGTTACATGGGTACTCCTTGGATCAGGAATCAAATTTTGCATCCAACAAGTGTTCCTGCTCGAAATTTGAGTAAACGCATTGGGAGATAATTTGAAAATACGAGTTGAAAAAGTAGTTTTTTCTTTTTTCCCTCTAAAATTTGATGATGCAATCTAATATTATTTTAATATTTCCACTATTATTTTATAATTTCCTTAGGAGGCCCATTTTAGACCTCAAAATTCCCCTAATGTTACATGCATCTTGTGGGTTCACTCATGTATTTGGTGAACACACAACCCGACATATGCTACATAGTTAAAAAACTAAGCCAAGCTATGGTTAATGCTACCAAGATCTTTTGGAAGGAAGGGAAGCATGTGTTGAGATATCTCAAAGGCACTAGAGAGTATGGATTATGGTATAGACGAATAGAGGGAGTGAAGCTTCAAGGCTTCATTGATGCAAATTGGGCAGGGAGTCCATTCGATAGGAAGACCACATCAGGGAGCATCTTCATCATAGGATCAACAAAAATTTCCTGGTATAGCAGGAAAAAAATATCAGTTTCACTCATTTCGGTAGAGGAAGATTACATGGCGGCCAGTTGGGAAGCATGCAAGGACATCTAGATGAGGAAGATACTTGTTGGTTTGTTCGGTCATCAGATGGATCCAACAGTGATACAATGTGATAACTAGAGTTGCATCAAGATCTTAGTTAATCCAGTATTCCATGATAGGTCTAAGCATATTGATATCTGGTATCACCATCTCAGAGATTGTGTTCAAAGGAAGATTATGTCATTAGAGTACATTCCCATGGAGGAGAAGAATGCAAACACACTGGCAAAGGCATTGGCAAGAAGAAAATTTGAATTCCACATATATAGGATCAAGGTAGAAAATAATCCCTTTCTTGTTGAGAGGGAGTGTTGAAATGGGACCAATAAATGGCACCCAAGGGGGATTCTGATTTAATTTTCCCTCAATCAAGATGAAAGAGAAATTGCAATTTCATCTCATGACAACTTGTGTTAGTTAAATAAATCGGAATGACTGAGTTAGCTTAGGAAATTTGATTTGATGGTCAAAAAGGAGGAATGTAGAGTTCTCCCATTATTTAAAGGGGTCCAGTTATAGTTATTTGTGAGTTGTAATTAGTTAACTCAATAATTTGAGTTAAAATTAGTTTAAATAGTTCTAACTGAGAGATGAGCTAGTGAGAGGTCCAGTGAATTAAATCTGATTTAGTTCACAAGTAGTGATCAATAAATTAACTGATAATTCACTATAATTAGTTTTTAAATGCCAGTTCTAAGGAAGGCCCAGTTGATACTGAGGTTAAAGGGATGATAAGTATTCGTTGTATAATTAGAAAATTTTACAGGTCAGTTATAGAGTCATGTGGAAGCCTATGAAGCAATGCGTAATCAATTCTAAGGAATTTCCTATTTAATAGAGTGAAAATTCCTCACAGAAGGCATGATAAAAGCTGGTTGAGCAGAGGCTGAGAATTGGTTAAGTATTTGACTTATTTTTCCTAGATCAGAGTGAGAAAGTTGGTAGAGTGCAGGAGTTTCTCGGTGAGAGAAAAGAATTGTATTGTTTTATGGTCTTGACTTTATACAATATATAGATAGTGTGATTTCCCAAGATACATCTTGTGTTGTGCGATTGATTTTTTCTTTCTCTTACTTGTTATGTGATTGTGCAGTCGCTTTTTGTTTCCGCAAATTGTAGAAGGATTAAATATTTTGTTTTAGTACATTACAAGATCAGTTTGAATCCTATTGTTAGATTTTATACAAATATAAATTTGAGGTTGATTCATGTTCAATGCCTAATGAAAGAGAAGATTTTCATGCAGAAGCAGAAATTTAGCCTACACTTCCCAAGCTCATCATCATACCTTGGGAAGCGCTTGTCCATAACAAGCATAAAACTAGTCTTGGATATGACAAGGATATGTCCTTGCATATACCATATTACTTGAATCCCATTCAATTTCAGAGTTTTGGATTTCTTAATGAAATTTCACCTTCTTATGTTCCATATTCTGCTCCTCTTCCACATCAGCAACAACATAATGTTATATGCCAACATTTTGGTTGAGTTGCCCATATGAAAGATCATTGTTTTGATCTTCATCCATGTGAGCACTATCATAAAACCACTCATTCTTCAAACATATTCTTCAAAAACAAACCTCCTACAAGAACAAAGATTCATCTTGGATGGATTGCTTCTTGGCAATGGGCTTCGCAACCAAGAAGATGTTTTAGTCATATGTCAAAATCTCTTCTAGAATATTAAAAAGTCTTGCAGTTGAGTTTTCTCCATATTCTCACCTTGTATCTAACAATGGAGAAGTGATGATCATATACAAGCTTCAAATCCACATCAAGCGAGCATGAGCCACAACTTGCCATACAAGATTCATAGTTGTAGCCAGAGAAGTTCAACTGAGCTTGAGCCACAACCTACCATACCAGATTCAGAGTTGTAGCCTAAGCATGACTTTGGTTGGTGGTCAGCCTTAAACCATCTATGCGAGGTTGATACCTCCCTTTTCGAGTTGATATTCTCTCTTTTCAAAGAATCATGACACTTCCTATAGTAGAATAATTCAGCGTAGTTCTAGTTTTATAAGTGTTCCAGGAATTTCATTAAGCATTCTAGATTTGGTGGTCATCCTTAAACCACCATAGGTTGAGAACTCTCTTTTCAGGTTGAGGATCTCTCTTTTTATGAAGGTTGCAAACCTCCCTTTTCGAGGTTGAAGGTCTCCCTCTTCAAAACATTAGGAGCACTTCCTCTAGCAGAAGACTTCAACTTCTTGCCAGATTTGGAAGAGTTTCGGTAACTTCATTAAGTGTTCCATTGTTGGTGGTAATCCTTAAACCACCACCTTCTACCAAAATTTCAAAGAGCACATTCAACCTAGTGTTTCCATTCATTTTTGCACATTTTATATTGCAACTCTCTTCTTGGACTCATACATACCCCTTCAGGTTTTAGATAGTGTGATTTCCGAGTGTGATTTCCGATAGTATCCGCGAAAGTTTAAGATGTGGGAGTTGGACAGTCAGAGGGAGTCTAAGAGACAATGGAATATGAATCCTACAGTCAAAAGAATGTATTATAAATGTATATCTTGGTTAAAATAAATGAAATTCATGCTTATATTCATCTATTATTCATTATCATGTGTGTCTAACATATATGTAGGTTTACCATTCACTTGTCCAATTGTCACCTTTGTCACACTGATTTCATCCTTCACAAAACAAAATATTGATTTAATTTTTCATTAATTTAGTCCACCATATTATATGAATGATTTGGCTCTTATTTGTCTAGTTTGGCCTTAAGGATTTTAATACCTAAAAATGACTGTAAGAAGTGAATTCCATTCTATTGATTCTTCTTTATTCAAGATTAAGATCTTATTTTCAAAATTTAATTGCATAAATAATTGTCACTCTTCCATTCTCTATTTTATGCCTAAGAAATGAAATAAATTTAGAAGCAACATCACATATAAACAATATTTCCAAGAATAGAAAAAAAGTATTCATTTTATCTTCTTTCCATTTACTCTTTGACAAGATTGTGTTATGTTTGGTAAGTTAATTGTCTTTAATTTACTTCATTAATTTTCAACTAGGATTCATGTACTTGTGAAATGTATGTGCACTATATATGCTAGGATTTCTTAAGTACATTAAGTAAATTCTAATAATTGAAACTAATTGCAAAGATGGATAATTTCTCTTCATACAATTTGGGAACTAATGATGCACATGTTCTTTCAATCCATATTCCTAACTAGCTAAGTTGAGCTTTTGAAATAAAAGAGTTATCTAAATTGCCGAAATCCACACTTAATTCTACCTATCAAATTTAGGAAATGATTGAAAATCAAGTATGAAAGAAAATAATTTAATTTTACTGTTGCGGAATTGAACACATTCTGCACTAGTTGCTGAAAGGAAATATTTAAGCTAATTTGAAAATAAGAAAAACCTAATTTAAATGTTGTAAGAAAATTGATAATGAAATCTAATCTATAAAAAGATAAAATTGCTTTGAAAGAGAATGATAGTGAAATATTATGTAAAAGAAGTGAAATCATAACTCAATAATGGTTACTAATGTGTGCAATTAACACCTAAAGTGTACTCTGTTTAGAATATTGGAACTTGAAAAAAACTAACATAAATTGACATTGAATGATAAAACAACTAGTACAAGTAACAAAATGCATTGAGTCAATAAACTCTTTTTGGTATTTTCTAGTTTATGAGTACTCTGCAACATAATAAAAAAAATTAGAAATGCAACTATAATGAGAATAAACTTTAAGAAACATTTTGTAAACAACTCAAAACTCAAAACAAAACCTCACAGCTCACAGGGGGCCCTCCTAGAGTGCAGGATTGATTAACGATCAAAGAATCTTCAAACACGCATTTGAAAGTAATAGTGATTTTTATTATGAAAATAGAGTATCACTTTCTTCCACAAAATAACTATGAACTTAATAATAACAACCACTACTGTGTTTCTTGTCTCACTCACAACATTTATACAAATTTTAAAAATGACTTTGAAAGATTTTTAAGCCGATATACTACATGAGATTTTGACATCTACAAGACCGATAACTAAGATTCCAATCTCTTTATGACTTTCTATTGAAAAAGAAATTCATATCAGATTTTATATCGATATATAATCTTGAAAACTAAGTTAATACTTCAGTATCTCTCTCTTGATTTTCTGCTTCCCGTGTTTGATTTCTACACGCATTTTCCAAGTTTGACATGGCCTTTGACTTTAATATCTCCGATCTCGCATAGCTTGCCAAGAAATTCCAGTAGGTGGTTATCCATATGGGAGCCAAATTTCATCTTTTTATAGTCCTATATCTTCCACTAGAGTGTTTCAACATGTATAACAATGGATTATGCTGCAGAAACAAAAATTGGTTGCAGAATGTGAAAAATTCGGTCACTGCAAGAATATCTTTGTCACAATTTCACTAAAAACTGAAAATTTAAAAATGGATGATTAATACCTTCTATAAGTTGATATTGACCTTAATATGCCGAGTTTTTTGTATAATAGTAATAAAAAGGTGAAATGTAATGGCAAAAGGGATAGTAAAAAATATGCATTTCTAAGCTTAAACATTCTCCCACACCGAAGTTTTTGCATGTCCTCATCACCAAAATTTCAAAATTGATTATTTTCCTTTCTTTTTAGTGAATGATCTATGAGGCTTGTGCAAGTAAATCCAAGCCAGTACTCATTTTCTTCTTTTTAATGGCAAAAATGGTTCTTGGTTTCTTTATTAAAATTGTGCCTTGTAATCCTCTAACGATGTTTTAAAGAAACTTATTTTTAACTTTAAGTTTCTTATTATTTTTGTACCAATGACAGAGGTGTAGTAAGATCTTTTCATTCTGAGTCCTTAATATCCCATTTTTTACTTTATCCTCCTCTCTCTCCTGAATGAAATGTTTCTTAAGGATCTCCAATTCATAAATTTCTTGCTTCAGATTCTTTCCAATATTGTGTTCCTCTTTTGCACTTGGTATTATTGTTGAGGTCTCACCCATTTCAAATTGAGATGATTTTTCTTTTTACCGTGCCTTTTTTCTAGATATTATACATAATCATAGATCTCTTGTTGAACTGGATCGGTTTCTGGGGCATGTCTTGTTGGACTGACTGTGTGAGAAGGTGTGTTAAACCCTTCGTTTTCAAGATACATCATTTTTGGTGATTGAGTGTTTATTGACAATTTTGAAATTCGTTTACTCCTTCTTACATTTATTCCTCAACTTCCAATGTTTTTATTCTCTGCTCTGTTGCTCTTTTTTTTCCTCTTTTGTTCAAGTATAGGTTGGATTAGGCTATATTTATTCCTTATAAGGTCTTTCTTATCACTTTTATGTTTAGAATTTTCAATAAATTGAGATAATGGAGCTGTCCTCAAATGGATCTTCTAGAATTTTAGTCATATTCTCCTCCTGAATTTCTTCTTCGACTCTCTCTTTTTTAGGGCTAAGGTTTGATTTTCTTCTACTCCTTTTAACCCTATTGTTTGGTTTTTCCTCTTGAGCTTCTACAAATTGATTTCTTACTAAGAAATCCTTCCAATTATCCCCTTTTTCTTGCAAATGTGCTTCTAAAAAAATCTTAATAAGTCCATGATGGTACAAAGATTTATTTATGGACGTAGATTCTCTTTGAATACTAAATGCCATTTTCTTTAAGATTTGCAGTAGAAAGTAGGGTAAATTGATTTCAAACCCATCAACAAAATGCATCATAATCCTAGCATGATATAAAATAATTTTTCCAAATCTCCCTTCACATGTTATGAATTTCTAAATTACTAACAAGATATTTCACCATTTTCCTTTTAATGCAATAATTGGAATACATTTCTTGACAATGGAAAAGTCCATACCTGGTTCTTTTAAGAAGTGAACCTAGTCTTTCTCTTTAATTTTCTTATTTTTGAACCAGCTTTATCCATTCCTTGGTAGTGTTTTTTCTTCTGCTATCATTGAATCTGTGAGGATGAATTTAGTGTGTCCAATTTTGGCTTCTACTCCATCAAATCCTTGGGTGAAGGATTTAGTAATCTCTGGCTCAAACCCATTGAATTTTACGAAGAACTGAAGCCAACCCACCTGTTGTAGGTGCTCCTTAACCCTTGAATAATCCTGTAGGAATTTCTCACCATTTGATTCATAGTAGACAAGCGTACCCATAGCATGGAGAAGTTTTAGCGTAGACTACTCTTTTTTACTGGGAAATGGAAGAGAATGATGGGCTTCAGAATGAGAACAATGGATATGGAGCGGGTTTGAATGATGGAAGTGTAAGATATCGATGGAGGAATTTGTGTTGCATCCGAATTTTACTTACACAACTTCTGAGATCTGATTTCAAAGGATTGGTGTTATGCGCTTAATTCTTGATCAAAAATTTTGATGTGACAAGTGATGCGATAATGAGAGGTTATGGTATAATGGTTAAAAAATTTATAAGGTCCTCAATATTTTTATATTTCATCCATAATTTAAAATCTAAGTTCTTAAATTAAATATAACTCTAGCATTCTTACATACCTTAATGTTTCCTTTGATATTCTTCTTGCTGTTGAATTTAATTTTGGTTGTGGAACTATAAATTGGCTGCAGAAAAATAGGAATTTTTCTTGTCATCTCTTGGATTTTATTTCTTTGGAGAATAATTCCTTATTGCTGCCATTGTTGTTGATGAAAATTACTGACTTCATGAATATAGTTGACCACCTAAAAAATGACTTAAAGAAAAGGGAGATAAAAGGAAACTTGGACAAGAGAGAAGGTGTTAGGGTCCTATAATAATAGGATTCATAATTTTTGAATTGACTAAGATAATCTTGTAAATATGTACATACCTTGCTTTCTGCAAGATTGTTTTCCCATATTTTTAAAAATGAAAAATAATAAAAATAAAAGAGAGAAAAATGTCCTAAAATAATGATCAAAGGACTTAGAAAAGATAGACCCCAAAAGAAAAAGAGATGAAAATAAGAACTGAAAGTGAGCAAGTCAAAATGCCACTACCGTTTACTTTTACTGCAAGAATAATGATTATGTGCAGATTGTCAATAAATGCCATAATCTATGATTAGTTAAACAGATCAATCTTAGTTTTCAAGTTCCTGTGGTTATTGTTTACTAGAGAGTTTGCCGGATTATCCACAGTCTCACGAAACACTTGTCGATGTTTCGAATCCCAACGGGGATCCATCTTCAGGACATTGGAATCAATCTTAACTTTTCATGCTTTGAATTTCATGTTTTAGATAGAGAATAAAGATGTGTCAAACAATATAAATTTGACAAATCAGTAGTTAAGATAGAGAATAAATGAGGAGCTCAACCGTTTAATCTGAGCCCTCGGATGAAATAAGGTTAGACTTAGATATTTTTTATGCTTTGAAAAAAAGGGGTTTAGGGTTGCAAGCTTAAATTCACCCATGAAAATGAATTAAAAAATGTTAAAAATAAATATGGGTAGGTAGAAAACAGTTGTGCAAGCATGTAATAAAGTATCATCGGGCAAAAATGACTAATTTCCCCTCCCCTACAATTATTCAGTATTCTAAACTATCATTTTAAAAGGCTCAAAGCATTTCTCTGACTTCTATTGGGACCGGACCCAAGGCTCAATGACTGATTGATTAAAAATATTGAATTCCTACACAAAACCCACATTCATAATCATGTATCCTTCATTCATAATCATAATCCCTTTTTCCTAAGTAAAAACCCATTTTTACTTAGTAAAAATGAAACCCTAAATAACTAATTCCATTCCCTTTCAAAAATCATTCATAAACTCTCAAAATACATTTATCCTAAGTTAAAGTATGAAGTAATACAAACAAATACAAAGCTATGTTTATTTGCACTTTAAATTAGAGTCAAAACATGTGTTTTTATTTCATTACATTACCCCTTTATTTTCATATTAATTTCTAATTTATTTATTACTTCCCTAAAAATTATTCCCTCCCATATAGTATTAAACCCTTTATATGTAAAATAACCCTCAAACCCTCTATTTTATATTTAAACCAATGTTCAAATACTCCATGTGCGAAATATTAAATCCCGCCCTATCCCATTGGTTTAAAAACATATCTATAAGAGCTTATCTCCCCCCTATAGTTTTAAACAATTGTCAAAAGTTGAAAAAACTGTATAATATTAAACTAGCACCCATATGTATGATTGAAACATTGCCAAATGTTTAAAATAATACATAAACCTTACCACATTGCATATTATTTAAACCTAAGGTTTTAAACTTTGTTTAAAATGCTTATTTCTAAAGTTTAAACCTCCCTGTCACGTTAATATATCTCGGCCCCACTACCAAACCCCGATGCAACTTCCCCAATAAATCTGGGTCATTCACAATTGAACCCCAAGATCCGACAGTTGAAACACAATATCGCAAATAAACCTGCGCGAAATTCCCTGTCTCATTTCTACGCGAAATGGGCGGTATTGGGAATTTCTCCCTCCTCCATGTGCTTCACTTTTATTGGATCGCATTGGTTTACTCCAAAACCATTTACCACTGAAATGCCATGCGATAACCACCAGTTTCATGACTTTAATTTCCGGTGCCGTTTAACCTAGTATGCTTAATAAACATAGGATATGCATTCATTTCCTCTCCTACTGCACGTAAAATTTGTATAAGCCACCCTAATTGTAAAACAAGTGTTTTTACACCATTTTTATGCCAAATACTGCAAATTTCAAAACCTGTTACCATTGAAGACAACCAAGAAGCTTTGCATTGTTCCAAAGATCAGAAAGAAGCCATTCAACCCATTCAAAACCTTCATAAACTGTCTTCAAAGCCCAATACCTGCGTATAACAAGTATTATTCAAGAAAATTAAGCCCGATTCAAATTTTAAAAGCCCTATTAAAAGAAAAATTACATTCAGAGTTCAAATTTAACCACAGAACCCTATCAAAAAGTCCAAAAAATAGGACAAACCCTGTCAAAATTTCCCAAAAAATCCTTGTTTATGCTACGCCCTATTTTAAAACACCAAATTGAACCCGTAAACCTTCTGAAGTTATCCTAAAGCCTCTATGCCCAATCTCAAAATACTGTTTCTTGTTTTAAATCAATAAAAATCTGTAAAAGCCTATTGAAGATTGAAATTGAAGAATAAATCCAAGAAAGAGACCATAATTTTCCCATTTCTATCCAAGAAACCTCTGTTAAAGTAAAAATTACTTCTACAAACTGTCTAATCTTCCAAAAGTAGCCCAAATGCCTAAAAAGCAGAGTTCTAGCAATCCTGAAGGTTCCATAGTGCCAAAATCAAATCCAGCCATGACTTCTAAGATTGATATTGTTGTAAATCCTTTACAACCCCCTGTCATATACATTGAGCACATCCCATTTGTTGATGTTGACTACAAAATAGTAGACCCAATTGTTGAATTTAATCTGCTAGACATTCATAACTGGAGCTATGAAAAAACCTTAGATAATGAAGAAGAAGTCCGTATTTGGGAATCACACTTTCCCAAATACGTTGTTCCAGTAACTCATCCATGTTAGGAGGTCATTAGGTTATGTCAACAGTATTATGTGCCTGAGCAGAGAGCCATAGTAAATGCCAACAAAAAAGTGCTTTTCACCATTACTACTGAATCCATCAACCAAATGTTACAACTCCAACCTGATCCTCAAGCAGTCCCTTTGTCCATAGAGGCCCTTACCAAGCTATATATTAGCCTTGATTTTCCTAAGAGATTCCAAATATTCCAAACATTTATGCCTTTACATGTAGAAATTCCTCAAATTAGTCCTCCATATTCAACTTTAAAATTTCCAAAGGGTTCAAGACATGTAATTTCCATGCTTTCATTCATTCTAGGGTATTTCACTGATGAATCCACTGTTGAATCCATTTTAGGTTTCTTATCTACATTTACCCCAGGACAACCTCCATATGTTATTTTTTATTTTGCTGGATATATTGTAGACAATATCCATTACCAATTGGTTAATTTAGTAATTGAAGGAGTGTTCAGATACACTTCTTTCCTCCTCCACATGTTCTTATATTTTCAAGCAGATAAATTTCCATTTTCTCTTCAAAAGCTAAATGTAGAGGGAAATCCTCTTTCAGTTATTTTCTGGACCTCTTTGATCAAGAAAGAGTCCACAGAGTTCACATATGCAGATTTTTCAAATTCATTTATCCATCCATTGATCAAAATATTAAAAAATACAGAGCAGCCAAGGATAAGTGATGAGATGAAGAAGATTTTACAGTTGTCAGAGCAAACCAAGACTGGTGATTGGTACCTATATGAAAAACATACTAAGATTAGAGTGTTTGGATCCAATTTATTGCCCTATAAGTTGCCCAAACATTTATCCATGAGAATTTTTGCCTTGGAGTATATCAGGCAAATATTAAACTCATATTCTATCAATTTCTTGGCAGCAAAGAAGAAAATACAGTTCAAATTGAATAATAAAATAGGACCATTCATTTGCAATCATAGGGATGCAGAGGCAGAAGAAGCTAAAAAATTATTGGAGTGCAGATTTGAAGAAACTTTTCCTTGGAATTATGATCCACAAGGGATTCTAAGTAAAATGAGGGTTAAATGTAAGTTAACACCCTTCATTCATGAGACAAAACCAAAGATAGAAAAATATTCCAATCAGACTGAGTGGACAGAGAATACTTTAATAGATGTAGTGAAGAAAAGTGATACTAGTCACACTTTAGAGACTGTTGATCAAATAGAGAAAACCACTAATAGTGTAAGAGAAGAAGGTACCTATGTTGCTGAAACCACTACTGAAACAAGGTTCAAAATCAGATATAATAAAAGGCTCAAAACAGATTCAGTAGGTAAAGAAATGGTAACCATTGATGTTGAAGAAACAGATCTTATAAATACCAACACAAATGTTGCCACTGTCATCATTGTTAGTCATTAGTATTTTTTACTTGTTGGTGATGACTAGTTGTAACGGCTAAGTTTTCTAGTAGCTGATCTAAAAAATTGTCAAATTTTCCAGCTGGAAAACACCCATAAACTTTTTTCCCTCTTACCTTTCAGTCTGCCCATGATGAGAAGAAACCTCATTATCAAATCCTACCTAGCCTCAGCCATACTAGTCTGCCCATCAACTCTAAAGAAGCAATCCAAATCTGTCCAAAAAGTCTCCCCTAAGTTAGGAAGTCGTGCTTTAGGCATTTCTCCCTTGGAAAACTATCCTAAAGCCAAAGAACCTCCATTTTCTATAGACCAGTCATAACATACCTTCCCATTCTGCAAATAAAGTTGGTCACAGCCATAGGTCGCGCCACTAATACACCCTCAAGTCTCAGCAATACATGGACCATAAGTCAAACTGATTCTAGGTGTTTTTACAGTGTTTTAATGGATCTTTCAAGGACAGAGGGATACCAGCATCTCAGAAGACAATATTTGGCTCCACATGAGAAGACAACTGCTTCTCAATGTGATCTTGAGCCTGGGATGCAGCCACAGAGCAGAGAGTTTTTCATCAAGCTCTTGCGATCACAGTCAAAGCCTGAAAGGACAGTGAAAGGAAAAATAACACTGTCAAAGGACTGATGATATGACATGATGATCCGGATTTATGTAGGAACGCAACAGAATAAACATATAACCATAAATACAGAGATGCAGCGGAAATAACACTTCATTTCATTAATATCAAAGAACTGAAATTTGCTTGGTCTCATAAATTTGCTTGCTGCATTATGGAAATAAAACTAGCTAGGCGCTGGGCGCTGTAGCTATCTCTAAGAAGAGATGTATGCTACGTGCCGGCCTCTGAACTGCGTTGAGGCTCGAGGGCCTATTTATTATTGAGAAACAATGGAGAACCCTAAACATCCAAAACCTAACCCTAGGAGATGCTGTCACCAAAACTATGGGCCCCGTTTGGGTAAATTGGTGTTTCAACTTCCCAGGGATGTAACTCCTTGGCATACTTTCACGCTTGACGACATGATACATCATTAGAAAGCTCTATCTGAGGACTACAGCTGTCGGGACGAATTTTATCAGAAAATTCGCTGGCGCTTTCGTACCCAAACAACGTCGTTTAGGGCCTCAAAACGGCTCCGGAAGTTCAGGACCCGAAAACTACTAAAAAAATAGTAAGTTATGCCGAAACCTAAAAACCGAAAGAGACAATGGTGGGGGCCCAAGTGGAATAGGTGGGTGGCCACCAATATCCACCTGGATCAATCCTCCCCCCCTTAGAAGTAATGGTCCCCATTGCGTTAAGTTCCTCCATGAGATGAGGAAATTTCTGCTGAACTTGGTCCCTGGTGAACCACTTTCCTTGGTGCAGGAGTTGGCCAGCTTTGACAACTTGATACAGTTGGATCTTCTGTTGGCGAGTGTTCCTAATTTTCATGTCCATGATACAATCTGTGGTGGCCTTTTCCATGCAGTCTGGGTTTAACTCTGTTGGTGTGAGTTGTTCTGCAATGTCCGAGGTGTCCAGTAGAGGTGGGAAGTAAGGACGAAGGCGATCCACATTGAAGACTGGGTGTAGACCAAGGAATGGAGGAATACTAAGCTCGAAGGCATTGTTCCCTACAGCCTTGGTGATGGTGTACGGCCCGTATTGGAGCGGGCGAAGCTTGTGGTGGGGTCCAGTGAGGCGCTCCTTCTATAAATTTAGCCATACTTTGTCGCCCACCTGGAAGTTGTGTGGCACCCGGTGTTGATCATGGCGCTTCTTGTACTTCGCATTGGCTCTGTCCAATACATCATGAACTTGTTGGCGGATGTGTTGAATGCGCTCAATGAAGCTACTTGCTTTGTCAACTTCAGACTGGACATGAGCTGAATCAGCCTGAGCAGCTATAAATGGCATGGCGACGTCAATGGGACATAGTGGCTGGAATCCCAATTGAACTGTGGAGAGCCCTGTTATAACTGTGTTTTACATAGGGGAGGCTCTCGTCCCATGTGCGTGGATGCTTTGAATTGTACATGCGCAGAATGTGTACAATTATTCTGTTGACGACCTCTGTCTGGCCATCTGTTTGGGGATGGAAAGCTGTGGACTTGGTGAGCTTTGTGTCCAACATTGACCAGAGGCTGGACCAAAATGTGCTGAGGAACCTGCTATCTCGATCTGATATGATAGACTGTGGGATCCTAAAGTGCACCCACACTCGTTCAAAGAAGAGTTTAGCAGTGGCTTCTGCTGTGATATTCTTCTTACAGGCCGCCATGATGGCCATCTTCGAGAATCTGTCAACGACCACGAAAACACAGTCATTTTCATTCTTAGTAGAAGGAAGGCCCGACATGTAATCCATGGAGATGGATTCCCACGGTCGACTAGGGGTAGGTAGTGGAGTATATAGGCCTTGCTTCTTGATGGTCGGTTTGGCAATGGCACAAGCAGTGCAGGATCTGATATGCTTCTCGACATCCTTTCGAAGTTTCGGCCAATAGAAATACTTATGTAGTATTGCTACTGTTTTCTCGACCCCGAAATGCCCAGCGACTCGACTGTAGTGTGCTTCCCATATCATCTTGGCACGCTCGCTTGAAGGAACACAAAGGTGTCCCAGGTGACATAAAAGTGCATCTTGGAGGTGAAAATTTGGAACTTGCGTACCCCCCAAGAGTGCCTTGCAAGTGTGGCCGAATTCTGGGTCACTCTCATAGAGAAGCGGCCAATCAGAAGTCTCGTGCCCACAAGAGTTGAGCACGGTGGTGAGCGCCATGATTGGTGGTCGGCTGAGGCAGTCTGCAACATTATTGGTGCTACCCTTCTTGTACTTGATGTTCAAATGAAACTGTTGCAGATATGTGGACCACTTCTGATGGCGATCATTCTGCAACTTCCCTTGTGTCTGTATGAACTGCAGGGGCCGGTGGTCTCTGTGGATGATTGTTTCCTTCCCCAAAATGTAATGCTTCCATTGTCGACAGGCTTGCACAATGGAATACATTTCTTTGTCATAGGTGGGATACTTGCGAACTGTCTCAGACAATGTCTCACTGTGATATGCCACTGGATGTCCCCGTTGAGTAAGAACTGCCCCAATAGCATAGTCAGAGGCATCTGTCTCGATCTCAAATGGCTGCTGCAAGTCTGGTAAGGTGAGCACTGGGGCAGAACAGAGGCGATTTTTCAATTCTTTGAACGCCTTCGGTTGAGGTTCCGACCAAAAGAATTTTGCTCTCGCTCCTCCTTTGGTGACTTGACTCAAGGGCCAAGTGATATGAGAGAATCCCAACACGAATCTACGGTAGAAATTAGCAAGACCCAGAAAACTGCGAAGCTCTGTTATAGTAGTCGGGGCTGGCCAATCCCGAATGACTTGGATCTTGGCTGGATCCACATGCACCCCCCTTTCATCAATAATGTATCCCAGATATTGAACCTGGGTCATGCCAAACGTGCACTTCTCCAAATTGGCACACAACTTGTGTTGCCGCAGTGTTTTGAGGACTTGTCGGATGTGGTGAAGGTGCTCTTCCCAAGTCTTGCTGAAGATCAGAATGTCATCCAAGTACACCACTACAAATGAGTTGGTGAATGGCCGCAAGATGTCGTCCATCATCCTCATGAAGGTTGCGGGAGCATTCGTCAACCCGAAAGTCATGACTAGCCATTCAAAAATGCCTTCCTTCGCTTTGAAGGCAGTCTTCCACACATCAGAGGGTTCAATTGGTACCTGGTGATACCTAGACTTCAGGTCAATCTTGCTGAAATATTTTTCACCTTTGAGTTGGTCCAGAAGGTCATCAATCTATGGGATTGGGTACCTATTCCGAACAGTGATCTTGTTCAGTGCCTGATAGTCAATACAGAGTCTCCACATCCCATCCTTCTTCTGTACCAACACGATCGGGCTCCCACAGGGCGATGAACTTGGTCTGATGTGACCTTTCTGCAACAGCTCCTGAATTTGCCTCTTGGTTTCATCATTCTCCAGAACAGAGCACCGATAGATTGGTCCATTGGGTAGCGGCGCACCTGGGGTCAGATCAATCGGGTGCTTGACCTGAAAGTGCAGAGGAACCCCTATGGGTGAGGTGAAGATGTCCCCGTACTCCTCCACAACCTTATCCATTTGTTGTTGTCGTGAAGAGGAGCCCTGTCTAGAGGTCGTGGCCACAGTCTTATTCTTTCCCTGGGGGCGGATCATCAGGAAAACAAATTTCCTGGTTTGGGAAATGAGCTTACTGCATTGTTTTGCAGTAACCAAAGAGAGAGCCACAGGAGGTGGTACCTCTGGTATCCTATACAACTTATTTCCCAAAGTAACAATAACAGCATGAGGTCGAGACTCATACACAGTATGACGCTTCCACAAGTATGGTTTTCCTAATAATACATCAGAAACATCAATAGGAGCAACATCACATAATACCTCATCTGTGAAGGGTTTGATGCTATAGCGAAGGCGGCACTGTTGGCTGACACGGAGATATCGTCCTTGGTGAAGCCACCAGATGGTGTATGGATGTGGGTGAGTTGTGGTTGGCAAGCCCAACCACTTCATGGCGTCTGCTGAAATGAGGTTCTTTTGTCTCCCATTGTCGACAATGAACTGTACAGGGGAGCCCTTTACCCACATCTGGGAGTGGAAGAGACGTTCCTCTTCCTATGGATATTCCGGTTCCTCCTTCTAGATCTTTGTAGTGGAAAGAGTGGCATTGGGCTCCACATCAATAATCTGTTTCCCTTTTTCATTCCCCTTTTCAGGTTCTGATTCAGAGTCAGAGCATGCATCTGACTCAGAAGCCCTCATCTCGGCCACTAGTGACTGCTTGGCCTGACACTCACTTGTGTTGTGAGTGGAGCTCTTATGGAACTCACACCACTTTCCCGTGTCCTTCTTTGGATTTGCGGTGTTGTTCTTTTCTTGTGGCTTTGAAGGTTGTCTTTAGCCGCCATGCCTTAGCTCTGTCCTTTGTTTTGCGGTTTGGAAGAACCTTTCCCTTGCTTTTGATTCGCAGATCCAAAGTCTCGCTTCTTCTGTTTGAATTTCTGCTCAATTTTGGCAGCATACCGGTATGTTGTACCAAGCGAGGAAATGTCAAGGAACTCCATTTCCTCCTGAATGTATCTATGTAGACAGCTGCGATAATTTAGCACCAAATTTTTCTCTGAATCTTTGATACCCAACTTTGTGCGCAGGGTATGGAACAGATTCGTCAGCTCATGCACATCTTGATCCCTTTGTTGTCGCAGCATGGTCCATTGTATGTACTTGTCCTCATAGCTCCCCATGAGATAGAATTGTTCCTTGACGGCGTCTCGGAAATAATTCCAAGTTGGTATGGTCAAGAACAGAGAGGGTTCTGTCTAGTCCTTATTCTCACAGTAGGTTTCCCACTTGTCCTTAACATGGGGGGTAGCTTTGAGGAGTGAAAAAATAATCTTTTCCCGGTCTAAAAAGTCATGAACAGAGAAATATCCTTCTAATAGATTCAACCATCTATCTACGGCGTCTACGTCTATTTTACCCTCAAATATGGGAATTTCAAAATTTACTTGTACCTTAAAAGGGGTCGCACCGCTAGAGTGGCTGCTAGATGCAGATGCGCTGCCGGTGGGCAGCCGTTGAAGGATCTGAGCAAAGTTATCCATCATCGCGTTCCTTTGTTTTTCGAGGGCCTCCTCGAGCAATATTTTGATAGGATCTCCTGCTCCCTCATCTTTCTTTTCATCCCCCATGGGCGTCCATCGAGGTTTACGAGGCTGATCTTGCAAAGGTTCCACCAGATCAAGCCCTAGCTCCTTCTACCCCGACCTCGTTGGGGACATGTAAAGAAGGATTGAGAAAAAGTAGACCGCTCTGATACCACTGATCCAGATTTATGCAGGAACGCAACAGAATACACATATAACCATAAATACAGAGATGCATCATAAATAACACTTCATTTCATTAATATCAAAGAACTGAAATTTGCTTACAGACAGAATGGAAATAAAACTAGCTAGGGCACTGGTAGCTATCTCTGAGAAGAGATGTGGTGGCTACAGGCCTCTGAACTAAGTTACAATGAGGCTTGAGGGCCTATTTATTATTGAGAAACAATGGAGAACCCTAAACATCCAAAAACCTAACCCTAGGAGATGAAGCGCCAAAACTATGGGCCCCGTTTGGGTAAATTGGTGTTTCAACTTCCCAGGGACGTAACTTTGGCATACTATCTCCGTTTGACGCACATGATACATCATTAGAAAGCTTTATCCGAGGACTACAACTTTCACCATGAATATCATTCTAGAATAGAATGATATTTGCTGGAGGCGCGATGCCCAAAAAACTTCGTTTAGGGCCTCAAAACGACTCCGGAAGTTCAGGACCCGAAAAACTGCTAAAAATAGTAAGTTATGCCGAAATTGAAAAACTGAAAGAGACAATGGTGGGGGCCCAAGTGGAATAGGTGGGTGGCCACCAATATCCACCTAGATCACATGACTAAAAAACCTCCTTCGTCTATAAGCAGAGGGTTTGAAGACTGAAGAACATCCTTCCTTTCATAAGTAGAGGGTTGAAGACTAAGAGTGCCTCCTTCATCTATAAGCAGAGGGCCAGAGAAAGATTGTGAAAGCATATAGTTAAAAGAGTCAAAGTGTCTTGGTCCCAAACTGACCTCTGCCATCTTGTACAATGGGAACCACTAAGAGTGATGATTTTTTTTCAAAAGGTACTATCCTTCCTATTCATAGAGAACTTTCTTTCAAAATTACTCATCATACTGGACAGAAGGTGATTTGAGCTTAGTTTTCCCATAGATGCAATGCAACTGAACACATAAGTTCAAAAATGTGCAAGAAAGATCATGACATGTTTTTCAGGTTCTGGAACTCACTAAAAGCAATATATGCATGCCACTGTTACAAAGGAAGGCAATTTCCTTATGAAAATAGGTAAAACGTACTATGTTGTTACTTTTTGAATAAAGGAAAAGTTTTTAGAAGAAATGCCCTTCTTGATAGACAGAGGACAGTAAAGCTCGGGTGAGTAAAACTAGGCCTCACCCACAGTAAAAAAGAAGCATCATTTGGAGAATGCATCTACAGTCACTAGGTGGATTTGAGCCAGTTTCCCTCTAATAAGCTGATATAAGTATAAGGAGTAGAAAATGCCAAATCAAGTTTTGAAGAGATAGGTCATCTCCTTGCAAAATGGCAAAGATGTTTCACAAATCATTGGCCCTCACCAAGTAATGATTAGCTTCAGAGTGGTCTTCTCACAGTAAAAGAAAGGGTCACAAGTATAAAAACCTCCAAAACAGTCACCCACAGTTTTTTCAAAATGGCTTGGTCAAGTTTGGGTATGTTTTATTTTTGAGAAAAACACAAATGATAAAATGTTCATTTGTTGTTCCAAACCAACGTTTTTCTATCAAAAAGGAGATTTACAAAAAAACCCCACAAAATTAACTCAAGGGTGATCGACTTAATGAGATAAAGGGATCGTGGCCCATGTCTTTTTGCATTTAAAAAACACAAGGAAATACTCCTCTTTCTGTCCTCGATACCGGAAAAGGAGTTTTGAGTGAATTTCACAGAGTTTTCGGGCTCATTGACTGCGTGGCGCGCCTGTACAACTGTGCGGTGCGTTCAGGCGCATTTTTACACAGAGGATACACTACCGCGCAGTGCGCCTGTAGGAGCGCGCGGCGCGCCTGTAGGCGTTGGTCATGTCGGCCCGACAAGTGACCCAACAGGTTGTTTTGCATAGCGCTCTCTCGTTCTAAACGTGCCGCGCATATTTCAAGCCATTAAAATGCCTCCAAAGGTTTTCAAAGCCGCTCAAACCCTCAGCCAAAGCTTGCCATCGAAGTATCGAGGTATTCCAAGTGCCTCCTTGGTATTTTCAAATTTCTAAAAGGGGTTAAATGCTGTGTGTTTTCAAAAAACTAAATGTTGGTGAAAAGGGGGAAGTCTTGGTAGGAATTTCAAAGTGATTCGATTAGAATCTATTGACAAAGTCTGTCACAGTGGGAAATTGTGGGAGGTTTATTCAGTTTTAAAAGAACCCTAGAGTTACCCTCAAAAAACAGTGACAAACCATGAACTCTGTAAACTATATGTGACAGAGAAAACAGTGCTTGGGAAGTTTGATTTTTTTGGTTTAAACTCAAAGATTTGCTGCGGTTTCGGATTACTCAAGGTGAAACATAGAAAAAATGGTGGGTTCCTATTGATGTTTAAAAACCTATAAACTGCCCTCAAAAAAATATTGAAAGGTGTAAGACCGTGTCCAAAGGGAGAAACACAGTATTTGGAAAAGTAAAACAGTAGGCCTAATTTCATGAACAGAGATCACTGTGTAAGTGTTTTTGTTATTTCAAAAGTCATCTCTATGGGGTAAAAAAGGCAAAAAACCACTGTTGCCTCCTTTGATCTATAAAGCAGACTTTAGTGAGTGGAGCTACCATTGCATTTGGAGGTGTTTGTCAAAACTGGGTATGAGAAACAGTGAAGTATAAAGAGGGTATGTTGATGGTGAGTAGTTTTGCTGTTTGACTGCTATAGGTTTTTTTTTGTGCTCACATCAAAAACACCAAAGGCTCTGTGACCTTATCCAAGCTCAGAAAATCAGTTTGACTGTGTATGTATTTTAAATTGATAGTGTGATTATTCTTAAAAATTGTTTGTTGATTGGCATACAAAGAGAAATAACAATGTTTTTGAAGGAGCAGGGACCTAATAGCAAAGAAAAAATTTTACACAACATTTGAGGCAGATTTGCCTTGATCAAACAGTGATTTCAAAAGGGCAATGTTTGAGGGGGAAGATTCTTTGTGCCAAAAACAAAAGGAAACTTTGTTTTCTAAAAACCACAAATAAATCTTGACAAAGGCTTCTTTGCTCAAACATAGTGCTCAAAGAAGTGATTTTGTTTTTATTTAAACAAGAAGCTTGTTTATCAACTAAGGAAGAAGAAAAGTGATGGTATTCATGAAGAACATAACATTCTTCAAAGAGACACTAATGATGGGAATCATGACAGCCCTCAAACAAGCACTGATGAGGGCAAGCAAACAAAAAACATAGAGCATGAAGGACACTCTCCAAAGCATGTGCTAGCTGTCTCTCCTAGGCAAGGGGCCATTACTTCTTCACCAAAGCTATAATGCCAAACAACAAAGAAGAAAACCAAAAAAAGCTCAAAACTGCCCAAAGAGGGCGCCCGGTGAGAAAAAAGGAGAAAGACACCTTTAGGCTTGGAATTTTGGCCCCAGTTTCTAGACATGTTTCTAAAAGGCCTTGAGGGACTTGCTCACCAAAATTGAGCAAATTTTGACATGTTCTTGTTTTTTGTCATTTTTGGGTTTTTGGCCAAAACTCATAAGCTTCGCCATTTCAGTTCGGGGGATCATAAAAGGATGAGAATGGTATCATTGGATATCATAATTTCAAGAGCACATACTCAGAAATTTTCAATACATTTGAAGATCATTTTCTCCCCCAAAATGGTGAAAAATGCTCGCTTTTTCTACACTCTGCCCGGTCTATCAGCAAGCTTTATTTTTTGGTTTTTTACACACAGGCCTGTTTTTGGAGGAATTCTAGGCATCCGATTGGGAAATTTCAAGTTGTTCCAGAAATTAGACACTCAGATATTTCCAATGAACTATCATGAGCCTCGTTTCGACACCGGGAAGGCCTCCAAATGTTGCCGGTAAGTCAGGGAACCTTTTGCTAATGTAATTTTTGAATATTTTTGTAAAAATTGAACCTTTCAAAACTGCTTTTTCCTCATGTGTGTTTAGCTATTTTTTCACATGAAAATTTATGAAAATTCAATTTAATTCCCTCTTTTAGCATTTTTTAGATATTTTATGAGATATTTTGTGCCTTGGGCTTCGCAAATCCTCAAGGACAAGTTTAGATATTTTGAATAGGCCAATGAGAGTGAAAATTGAACTAAGAGGTTTTCCTCACTTGAGCCTATATATTTCAAAGGCTTTCATTGTAAACAAGGCTGAACTTGATGATAGAAGCAATATATGGTCATATAAGATTTGGAAGAAATACTTGTCTCATGCTTTTGGATAGTCTCTTGGATGTTCTTGGATGATGAAAGAGGATTGTTGTTGGATTCCATGACTTGGTAGAATGGTATAATGTCTCTCTCTTTGTTTTGTTTCCTAGTTTTCATTCATGAATCCATGTTTCTTGCTTGCTATAGAACAGTAGAGAACAAATTTGAGACATGCCCTTGGAGGCACCTCAAATTTCATGTTTCTTCATAGCTTCCATGTTTTCTTCATCCTTAGTCACATTAAAGAATTCTTGATTTCTCTTTAATAACTTAGGGATATTTTTGCTTATTTCATTCATGGTTTTATGCATGCTAAGTATGATTTACAGTATGCCCTGCTTACTCATGGCTAGACATAGCTCCATCCATGAAATTTCTCTTTGACTGATTAGATTGTCATTTGTTGAACCAAGGAGATCTTGTTATGATCTTTCCCTTTGTCTAAGACTATGCAATTTTGTTTTCAAAGTGCCCAATAACTTGAAGTACTGTGTTCATACATTCTGGCATAGTGATTTAAGTTGTTTTTCTATCTTAAGTGTATTTCCCCAAAGTCTGATAGCTATTTCCCAAAGTTAGAGAGTTATATATCTCTATGCATGGATTGAATGTTTATTTCTATGTATTGACTAGCTTATAGTTACATTTCTCATGATTAATGGTTTTCCCTACCATGTTTATGTCAACTATTAAACTAGTTATGCTTGAAATCCTTTGTTATTCCCAAACTTGATGTTCATTTTATTCCATTTTTCCCAAAGATCCTTTCTACCTCGAATAAAATCGGCCCTTCAACATCCTTGTATCACCATCTGATAGCTTTCTTGACCTTTTCGACCCCATAGCCCAGTTGATCTGACATCTTTTTACCTATCTTATATCTTTGATCAATTTCATCCCTCACAACCTAAAAACCAAAACCAAAAAAAACCTACTTCATAACTAGCCTAAAATCAGAACACAATAAGAAAACACATAGATATCCCTTACACATATAGAGAGAGCCCTCTCTGAGTCTAGGAAGGCTAGGTCCTTGGGCTCCAAAGATTGGTTTGATGTTACACTGTCATTTGTCTTGCCAATCAACCAAATCACGGGACCCTAACATAATGGCTTTCACGGTGGGACTCTGAGTGATATACAAAATTAGATTCCCTAAGCATTCCAGCAGCCTTAAGAATACTATATGATTGACTTATCCCACTGCTCACTAACATAATGGCGATCACGGTGGGATATTGAGTCAAAACATTCCCTTAGGAACTCTCAAAATCTCAGTTAAAATTAGAAGAGTATAATCTGTTTGTTTCACCATCCTAGCAAAATGATGACTCAGCTATAGGACACTCTTACAAACCTTAGGACTACATAAAAACTCAAAACACCCCAAAACTCCCTCAGATTGGCTTTTATCAAGTATTGGTGGTCGACCATACACATATACCTCGAAACAACTAAAAATCCACCTGGCGACTCCACTAGCCTCCAGTAGGCCTTACATACTTTACTAAACTCTAGGAAATTATCTGATTGAGCCACCTCATCGCCACACTAACATAATGGCGATCATGGTGGGACTCTGAGTAACAAACAAGCTTAGATTCCCTAAACATTCCAGCAGCCTTAAGAATACTATCTGATTGAATTATCCCACAACTCACTAACATAGTGGTGATCACGGTGGGAACTTCCGAGTTAGTGACAATCTAAGTACTCCTTAGTAACGCCCGAAGTCTCAATCAAACTTAGAAAACTTAAGTGTTGTTTGAAGAGTAGAAGCTATGCTCTTTCACCATCTTAGAAAAATGATGATTTAGTTATAGGAAACTCTTCCAAACCTCATAGGCACATAAAAACTCAGAAAACCCCAAAAACATCCCCAGATTGGTTTTTCCTAGTTATTGGTGGTGGACCATAGCTACATCTCTGTAAAAACAACCAAGTTCCACCTGGCGACTCCACAACTCTCAATATACCTAAAGACTCCACTGGAGGAAGAACCTAAAACATGACCGGTCATCCTAGAAAGAAAAAGCACTCAAGCCTTAGTTGGATTCAAGAAATTATTTTCTTTATCTATAACTATGTTCTATACTACTTTGAGCCTGATCATGAATACACCAATGAGATCTACATTGATCATTGGAAGGATCTCAAACCTTGAAAAGCGAAGCCTCAAATTTCAGACCATGAGCAGGCTTATACACCTATGCTTACCCCAGATTCACCTATGGAAAACCTAGCAAAACATGAGCCTCATGCTACCTTTCCCACTCTGGCTAAAACCTCAGATAGTCATAAGTCTCTTTTTACACTACCTATATCCACAAAGGTCCCAGAAAGATACAAGCCTCTGGTTTTACCTCCCATATTTCAAGCCCTTCCTGCAAATATTCAAAATAAATTACCTAGATTTGATGGAGAAAGCTCCAAAGTCACCGCTGAAGAGCACGTCCAAAATCTTGAGGATTTACTTGACCTTTATGAAACAGAAGAAGATGATGTGCGTATTAGAATGTTTTCCTTATAATTACAAGGAAAAATTAAGAGTTGGTTTAAAGACCTTCCAGCTGCAAGCATTACCAATTTTCATCAGTTCACTCAAATCTTCCTAGATAGGTGGGTGGTCATGGGTAATAAAGTTCTCATCATAAAGGAATACAATCAGTTAAAAAGACAACCAGGGGAAACATTACAAAACTTTTCAGCCAGGTTCAATAAAGTATACCATGCAATGCCTGCTAACATAAAGCCACCCCTCGGATGTGCTCTCTTGCACTACCCAGATTCTTTTGACCCAGATATGGTTTTCCGAATAATAAATAAAGATCCTTTGACCCTAGAAGAAATGAAAAGGATAGCAGTTTATGTAGAATTCAACATAGTAAATAGGGAGGCATAGCTAAGAATAATAGAGAAAGACAAAGAAAATAAATAGAGACTAATATCTTCAGAAGAAAAGTTGGAAAAATTAGGATGTATGTTCAGCAAACTAGAGCATCTACTTGACAGGAAAAGAGAAAAACACAAAGTTAAGGTTAACACTGCTTATTCAAACCAACCTACACTTCTTCCTCAGCATGAACACACTCGACTATTACAAGACAAGAGTTATAAACAAAATGTACCTAATGGGAAAGTTGCAAATAAAAACATAGAGGAATGCTCTAAAGAGACTATCAGCCATTTTGAAATCACAGATTCTGAAATGGAAGAAGAATCAAAACCTTTAGGTTCTCTACCCTTATGCTTTAAATCATTCCATACTTTGAAAGAAAATTTTCATCCTAAAGATCTCTCAATAGTTATTCAGGAAAACCCTGCTCAAGTTAACTCTCACCTAAATCAAGAAGAGTTGATTGAAGAGGAATTCAAATCTGAGATAGAAGATAAATCACAACCTATAGGATCTCTACCTTTATGCTGGGAGTCATTTGAGTTCATAAAAGAAAATTGGCCTCCTGAAAATCTATCAGAAAAAACTCATGAATTACATGATAACTATCGTCAACATCACAAAGAATTGGTTGAATATGAAAACAAGCAGCAAGAGAACCCACAAGATCTCTCTAAAGGCATAAGTGATGATTCATCATCTCTCATAGGTGAAGCCCAAAAAGACATTCATCCTTCAAATCAGATTTCCCAAGAGAAAGAGGATTATTGTAGAGAAATGAAAATGCCTCCCTTTTTAACTGAAGAGGAAATAAATCAACTTATAAACATGCGGACAGCCTCTAAAACTTCATATAACCAAAACTTTTCTGATCTTTCTCCTATTAATCTTGCATATCATAAGTCAAAAAATAGATTTGTAAATCAATTTGAAGAAAAGCAATCTGATAGTCCAATATGCATGGCTGGTGACATTACGTATATTAATGATTCTCCAAGGTTTGATAAATATGTTGATGATTATGATTTCCAAACAGAAGCTAACTTTGCAGAATACTCAGTTTTTTATTTTTGGGAGGAAGCTCAGTTTCATAAACTTGAGAAAAGTGAGCAGCCAATACAGGTCATCTATGACACTGATGAGGAGAGCCTTGAGAGTTTAGAAGTAAGTGAAGAGTCTCGGACTCTTTGCTCTACTTCACTTCAGTCCATCAGAGATAACATTCACATAATTGGAAATCAACAGTCTTTCAGCTTTGATGATGAGGTTGAGGAGGATGATGAAATTCTCGAGCATGTTGTAAATGAGAAGCCTTTTCCTGAAATGGTTGAGGAAATCATTTTGGACATGGAATATTCCTTAACTCCAGATTTGCAACCACCAAGTTCCATTGAGTTACAAATTTCAAATGAAGAAATAGAGGTTGATAAACACATGAGAGTTGTCACACTATCCTTTCAAGATAATTTACTGTCAAAGTGTATCCCTGCTCATCAACTTGATGACCTTCACACAGTTTTCAGTCCACTTAATCAGAACACATCAGCTTGGAAAGAAAACTACACTACAATATATGATGAGTCTAACAGTTCAAGTGATCATGAGCAAGGGGAAGAGTTGCTTTACTAGGAGAGTCCCAAATATAGCCAAGTGGAAGAAAGAGTAGTCCTGAATGAAGCCTATATATCAAATCCTCTAGATCAGGTATTATTCCAAGATCCATTTGTTTTTTTCCTTGAGAAATCTGAAGGAGTAGTGGGTTCTATCATGAACAAGTTGCTACCAAGAATGAGAAAAAACTTAAGCACTATTGTCCGAAAACAAGCCAAATGGAGGTGGCCTTTTCATTACTTCAGCATCATGAAAGAACTAAACCAGAGTCACCCATGTAATCATCTACTTGACTGGTTACATTGGAAAAGAGAGTTCACCAAAAAAATTTCTATTGTGTATAGATTAGCTTAGGATAGATAGACTGCAGTGGAAAATAAGCTCAGCCTTGTGAGCATCTTTTCAGTTCTAGATTGTTTGAAGAAAAAGTGAAAAAAGCAGAAAATACACAAACAGTAAAAAGTAGAAAAAGAGGGCAGTTTCTAAAAGCAATGGTACAGCCCCATACCCAAAAATATTCATGCTGAAAGCGAGCAAGTCTAAATGCCGCTACTAGTGCTCAAATGTCTTGTTCAGTTATCTAGCCTAATCATAGCTGAACATGTTTTAAATTTATTTGTTGATAAGTTAGTGAGTGGAAAAGATGGTCAAAATTGTGTAAGCTTGACTTATCAAAGAGAGTAGATTAGGAAAATATAGTGGTTCCACATGCTGAAAACAGAACCAAAGAGGGAAGTGGGATGAAAAAGAAATTGTGCATCTGTTAGGCTAATTTATGTACCTAAACTAACACAATTATTTATTATCAATCCGGGTTGTTTATGCTTTGAGGCAAGATCACTATATGTGAAGATCAGATATAATCAACCTTGAAAGATATGCTGAAAGTAATACATTCTACAACTCTAACTCAATTAGTTTAAAAAGAGGAATAATATTGAAATGGTTCTTGACTCAAGAAATTCATTTTCACCTCAATTACCTCTTAATGAATCAGAGATTAAAACCAAGAACTTAAGATGGATAAATTATGAATGAAAGAAGCTCTTAACTTAAGAGACATGTAAAGTGTTCCATTATAATTCATTCATCTTAATATCAAAACTCTCAACAAGAAACTGCTTGCACACAAACAAAAGAAACCAACTTTAATTCATCATTTTCATAGAAGGGATGCTCAACTTGATACATCTGTTTTTCCAACTTGATAAAGTGATGAATAAGTTATAAACTAATGACATCAATCACTGCACATGAATCATTAAACAATCTGAAATAAAGCTTTGAAAACCAGTTCTACAATCATCAAATTACAAGGAAATAAAACTAGTTAACAAGAAAGTGTACTTAGCTTGGAATGGGGGCCCTTCCACCCTTGCCTTGCACACTTGATAAATGATCTCAGAAGCTTAACTTCAGTCACACATCCATAACATTGAACAGAAAAATGATAACAACACAAGTCTTCAAATTAACTTCTCAATCCAAAATTGTCACAATATAAAAGTATATAAGTCAATAATAATCCTAATACATAAGCCATCAAAGCTTTGGCTTTAAATAAGAAGTCTCATGAACAAACTGGTCTATTTTTACTCAAACAAACCCATCTACTTCTCATCCACCTATCTAAGTCGAATTCATTATTCTTATCCCAAGAAATATGGTCAATCCCATAGAATCTCAAAACTGCCCTATTTCTATGGGATTTCTGAATGACTAGTCATGATTGACTAGAACTAAATGGGCCTAATAAAGCTTGTTCTGTTCGAACTAAGCATAGGTGGCTTATTCCTAGTTGCCAAGCTGTCCATCCATGCATTCAACTCGTGCCCAAGTGTCCTGCAACCATATCAACCATATAGCTATTACGGGAATTTCTGAATCAGCCAATTTTGCACTAAAAATCAAACTTTCATAAAAACTTTAGAATTTGAAAAATTAAAATTAAATACATGAATAGATATCAAATATATGTCAAAATGGAATAAATGAATGGAAAATGGATGGAAAATAGATGGATAAATAAGTTTCTTTGAGAAAAATAAGACCAAAACTAAGGCCCAACATCTCTCCCTTGCTTATCATCAAGCATGTCCCCATGCTTGCCTGTTCCTCTTTGACCTTCTTCTTTCTGAAGTAGATGTTGTACCTGTTGATGCTTCCTGTTGTGCTGCCCTTGCCAAACAATCTAAACCTGTATCATGTCGTTCTTTAAACAAAGCTGCTTTAACCTTCTGCTTTTCATACTTGGCCTGCCACATGTTCTTTTCCTTCAACCATTTAAATGCTTGTTTAGAAATTAGATCATTCTTCCTTTTCAATCTCCCCAACTCTTCTTTCAATTTTTCAATTGTTTTGATCAATTTAGCATTTTCTTTCTTGTTTGCTTTGTTCTCCTCTTTTAACTGTTTTTCCACAATTTTACTAATTTCTAATTGATCAGTTAAATCCCTGATTTTCCCATCATTAATTTCTTTTTCAAAATCCTGAGTTGTTTTCATTAATGATGCAGCTGCTTCATCATCATAGGCAAAATCCCTATCAAATTATTCTTGTGGAATGTTATTTTCTTCTTGTGGTCTTGGAAAATATGTTTCTTCTTCCCTGTCTAAATTGATGGGACTTTTATTTGTAAATCTTTTGGGAATAGACATCACAGATATTTCATAATCCATGGCCATGTTATTTTGTTGTTTGGCTCTTGTTCTAGGATACAAGGGTGAATTCATCACTCCTTTACTTTCCTGCTCTGTTTTCTCTTGCACCTCTGTAATCTGTTCAGTAAAATGATTTTTAACCATGAATTCTCTCCAAACTATGCCCTGCAATCTCACTTGATACTCAACTAGGATTTTAATCAATCCTTGATGATACATTTGTCCTGCCTTAAGCCTGTTTTCATGTCTTGTTGTTTCAATCATTCTTAAGAGGCTTTTATATAGGAAATAAGGTAAATTAATCCTATCTTCCCCCTTAATGTGCTGTAGAAGTTTAACATGATATAAATGGGCAACACTATATCCTCGGTCACAAGTCAAAAATTTTTGAATAATCAAGACCAATTCTCTCCATGGCTCATTAAACCATTCCCTGGGTATACCTTTTGTCCTATCAAATGTTCCCTTCCGGTTTTTCTCAAGGAAGAAAGTCCATGCTTTTTCCTTGAAATGTAGCCCTTTGTAATACTTCTCTCCTAACATTGGCAAATCTAAGGCTTTGGACAAGTATTCTTGGGTTACTGGAACAATGATTTCTCCTATTCGAGTTTGGTCTTGATTGAAATTCTTTATAAAATCTTTGGTTATCTCCTCAGAATGGCCATTAAATTTCTGTAGAAAGCCTATCATTCCTGCCTGATAGAGTTTTTCTATGGTCTCTTTTCCCCAGCTTTCTATTTGAAATTTTGGCTCTACCCTGTTTGCCATTGTTTCTGTAAACCAATCAATGTAGGCTTCTGTTGTTACTAACTTCATTTTAATAAAAATTATGACTATTTTTAAATGATCGATAAGCAAAGAAGCTTTGCTATATACGACTCAACTCAACTCTGCACTTTTCCAACATACGATATATTCCCTTGCAATAACACTCTTACGAATTCACAGTTGAATACAAACAACACACATGTACATTTATTCATCTGCGGTCTCTGTTTTTTAAATTAAATACACACACGGTATCACAAATCACACAAGCCTGATTTACTTGTGTATATATAAAATAAAATTAGAGAGTGCTCTCGACCTAATCGAAATTTTTAGCATTCGACCAAGCAAAGGTGTTTGCAAACAAAAATTTACGTGCAGACTCATCATACAAATGCAAGCGCCATATGACTATCAACCAACAGCATAAGCTATGAGCAGACTCTCCTTTTTCAACCATAATTCAATGTGACCATTAGGCATTCGATCCCTGTATCAAAACAAAGCGGAGGTGGAACAACAAAAGAAATTTCCTTCACAGATTTGATATTTTAGATGAGTTAAAAAATGCTTATGTAAAAATTCCTTTGTTAAAGGCAATTAAAGAAATACCAATATATGCTAAAACAATAAAGGAATTGTGCATTAAGAAAACTCAGAGAAAGAAGAAGGATCCTACTACAATCCAAGTCATTGGTCAACTAGCAAGTCTCATGTCTACAGAAACCAAAATAGAAAAATATATTGATCCTGGTATCCCTATGGTTACTATATCAATAAATAATTTCTCAGTACCAAACACATTAATAGACTTGGGAGCAACTATAAATGTAATGACAATGGAGACCATGAAAACTTTGCATTTGAACAACATTAGATCAACCTCTACAATCTTAGAATTGGCAGACAGATCTAAAGTTGTTCCTGAAAGAATATTGGAAGATATTATAGTCTCTTTGGATTCATGGGAGTATCCTGTTGACTTCCTTATTCTGCAACCAAAATCAAATTTGGGAGGACATCCTCTAATCTTAGGCAGACCATGGTTAGCTACTGCTGATGCCTTTATAGGATGCAGATCAGGAAGCATGATTATTTCACATGGAGAAGAAAGGAAACATATTGCTCTTTATTCACCTACACAGTCAACTTCTTTAGAATCGGTACTTGAAGCTCAAGAAAAACAGCAAACTAAATCAGTTTTAAGTATAAATAAATTCTTTGATTTAAGAGAAGAAGAAGAGAATGAAGACTTAATGGATCTTTTCATTTCAGAACCAAGTATTTCAGAGCAGCTTAGAGAAGTGCAATATGAAGCTGCAAATAACCTTTTGAATCAATGTTTTCAAGAAACCTGTACTATTCAAACTTTGCGAAATTCTTTTATAGACATCTTTCCTGTAAACACAATCTCCAATCCAACAATAAAAACAATTGAGGTAAGTCCTGGAAAATATTTAAACATTGGAAATGAGTTGCAATCAGAACAAGAACAAGAGGTAATTGCATTATTACAGAAATATTCAAAAGCTTTTGCCTGGGATTATACTAACATGCAAGGAATCCATCCTAACACATGTGTCCACCACATCTATACAGATGAACAAATTAAACCTGTAAGACAACCACAAAGACGAATGAATCCTATGATGAAAGAAATAGTGAAAGATGAACTGCAAAAATTGTTAAATGTTGGATTCATCTATCCTATTTCAGATAGTCAATGGGTTTCTCCACTAGTTATTGTTCCAAAGAAAAATGGAAAGTGGAGGGTATGTGTGGATTATCGAGAACTAAACAAAGCTACACTCAAAGATCATTTTCCTCTACCATTTATTGATCAAGTGTTAGACTCATTGGCTGGAAAGAAATTCTTCTCTTTCTTAGATGGGTTTAGCGGGTACAACTAGATTAGAATAGCAACAGAAGACCAAGACAAGACAACATTCACTTGCCCATGGGGAACCTATGCATATAATGTTTTGCCATTCGGTTTATGTAATGCACCTGCAACTTTTCAACGAGCAGTGCTTGCAATTTTTGCTGATCTAATCCATGAATGTGTAGAGGTTTACATGGATGACTTTACAGTTTATGGAAACACATATAATGATTGCTTAAATAATCTTGAAAAAGTGTTGAAACGATGCATTGAAACAAATTTGTCATTAAGCAATGAGAAATGCTATATAATGTTGACAGAAGGAATAGTTCTGGGACACCATATTTCTTCTTCAGGAATTAAAGTGGATCCAGCAAAAAATCCAAGTCCTAGTAACCTTAATGCCTCCTACAACACAGAAAGAGGTAAGAAGTTTCTTAGGCTATGCAGGCTATTATAGACGATTCATTGAAAACTTCAGTAAAATAGCCCAACCTCTGTTTAAATTATTAGCAAAAGATATTGAATTTCACTGAACAAATGACTGTCAAAATGCATTTCAAAATCTAAAAGAAAAATTATCAGTTGCACCCATTCTCCGTGGACCAAATTGGTCTTTGCCATTTCATATATCAACTGATGCATCTGATACCGCAATAGGTGCCTCCCTTGGACAGAAAGAGAACTTATTCAATTATGCAATATACTTTATAAGCAAGAATCTAACACCTGCAGAATTGAACTATACAGTCACCGAGAAAGAAATGTTAGCCGTTATACATGCAGTAAACAAATTCAGACATTATATAACAGGATATCAAGTTTTCATTCATACAGACCATTCAACAATCAAATACTTGATGAATAAACCTATAACCAACGGAAGAGTAACAAGATGGTTACTGTTACTGCAAGAATTTAATATCACAATACAAGACCGGCCAGGCAAGGAAAATCAAGTGGCTGACTTTCTGTCCCGCATACATTCACCTAATGATCCAAATCTAGTTGCAGATAACTTTCCCGATGAACATTTGTTTGCTATCACGGTAAAAACACCATGGTTTGCAGACATGGCAAACTATTTATCTTCTGGAAAGTTACCAAACCAATTCACTAAAAAGCAAAGACACAAAATTATTAAAGAAAGTTCTAGGTATAGTTGGGTAAATGGTGATTTATTTTATACTGGTCCAGATTTGATAATTAGAAAATGTGTGCGAGAAGATGAAATATTAGATATTCTAAGGGCATGTCACGATGAACCATGTGGTAGCCATTTTGCAGATAAACGAACAGCATATAAGGTGCTGCAACTGGGCTACTACTGGCCATCCATCTTCAAAGACTCTAAGAAATATGTCAAGCAATGTGACAGTTGCCAAAGAACAGGGAGACCAATCACAAGAGATGAGATGCCGCTAAAGCCACAAGTCCTCATAGAACCATTTGAGCAATGGGCGCTTGACTTTGTTGGACCCATCAATCCATCATCAAATGGAAAGAAGTACATCTTAGTATGTACAGATTATGTAACCAAGTGGGCAGAGGCTAAAGCAGTGAATAGAGAAACAGAAGATATAGTGGTCAACTTTCTTTTTAAAGAAATCTTTGTCAGATATGGAGTACCTAGACAAATTGTAACAGATCAAGGAACACAATTTACATCAAAACTGGTACGAGATCTAACAGAGAAGTACAAGATCAAACACATAACATCTACACCATATCATCCTCAAGCAAATGGGTAGGTTGAATCAACAAATAAAGTCCTAGAGAATATCATGACAAAAACAGTAAAGCTGAACAGAAAAGATTGGTCTGAAAAATTACAAGATGCACTATGGGCCTATAGAATTACATGGAAGAATACAACTGGTTTTAGTCCATACCAGTTAGTATATGAAAAAGAGGCCTTATTGCCTATAGAGTTTCAGATACAAACATACAGACTAGCAGCTGAATTAGGACTAGACCTGACAGAAGCACAACAGCAGCGGATCATGGAACTGAATCAATTAGATGAGCATCGTCAACAAGCCATAGAACATACTACATTGGTGCAACAACAAAGAATGAAGTGGCACGACAGATATATCAAAACAAAGACATTTCGTAAGGGAGATTGGGAATTACTTTTTGATTCCAAGTTCAAAGATTTCAAAGCAAAGTTCACAACACACTGGCTAGGCCCATATGAAATTGATGAAATCTTCGACAATGGAGCAGTAAAAATCAAGACAATTGACCAGGATTCCACCTCCTTTATAGTGAATGGACATAGGCTCAAAGTTTACAATAGGCCTATCAGTAAAGAAGCATTTATGAAACAACTGACAGAAGATACAGAACTGGAAGTCATGGCACACCAAGTTCAGCCATCTTCCAGTCCTGTAGTTGAATAAAAATGAAAATAAAAAAATAAAAAAAAAAATAAAAAAATAAAAAAAATAAAAAATAAAAAAAAAACATAAAAAAAAACATAAAAAATAATAATTTGTTTGCTAGTGAAAACCAGGCAACTGGCACTATGCAAACATGAATTCATAGGGGAAAATCAAGGCAACTTGGACTCTATGAATTCCTTTTCTTGTTCTACTGTTCTCACATAATTTCAATACAGGTACTCTCCATCAACAACTGACTTGAGGACAAGTCATATCTTAAACAAGGGGGAGACTTGTATTAGATCTTTAGCTGGAAAGCTGAAGTATAGAAGGAACTTGTATTGTCAATAGAGGGACCTGAAAGAAGAAATCAATACAGAGGGACCTGAGAGACCTGCCAATGTCAAAACAACATGTGCATATTATGTAAGCAGTGCAGAGGGACCTGAAACAAAGAATCATTACAAAGGGACCTGATTTTCAATTCAAGAACCAGAGCATGAAGGACAAGGAGCAGCAATAAAATTCACTTTTTGATTCATCTACAAAATCTGACTTCATTCCACCTGTACAAACATCATCCAGGGAAGTATATGTATAGTCATTTTGTGCTTGAAATTCAAATTTTTCTTAGGAATTTTTAGTTTTTGTTAAGTTAAAGTTAGTACCTGAGGATATTCAATATTCCCTATACATATCCTATATTCATAATTCCCTATACATATCCTATCTTCATAATACCCTATACATATTCCATTTCATTCATATACACATTTCTTATACATATTCCCTATAATCACATTATTTTCTTGAGCAAAATAAGACCAAAACTAAGTTGTGCATCCTAGCCCCGTTTTTCCTAGTTTCCATTTTTGCAAAATAATATTTGTGTGCAGCTTGTCTTTCATACCGCAAGTACATGAAAAATCAGACTATCTAACCCTAATTTTATCATTTTAAATTTCATGTTTTAGATTAGAGAAAAAAATCTTGTCAAACAGCTTAACCTTGACAGTTGATCTAGCATAGGTAGAGTAATGAAGGAGTTCATCAGTTTAATCTAAACTCCCAGCAGATATAAGTGTAGAATTAGATAGGTTCATTTTTTAAAAAATAAAAAATATATATTGTCAAAAGGGTTGCTAGTCCAAATGCACCAAAAGGAAGAAAAAATTTTAGGAAAGATAGTGGGGTAGGTAGAAATATCATTGATGTTAATCACGCTGTCATTTTTTAGAAGTAGCATCAAGGAAGAATGAAATTTGTGCCAATGGGTAAGGCACTGGTCTTCATAATCCAAAGATCTAAAATTCTAGACACCTCCTGAAAAGGAGTTGCCCTCCCCAAATGGAGCCACTGTTAGTCATCAGTATTTTTCACTTGTTGGTGATGACTAGTTGTAACAGCCAAGTTTTCTAGCAGTTGATCTAAAAAAATTTCAAATTTTCCAGCTGGAAAACACCCATAAAATTTTTTCCCTCTTACCTTTCAGTCCGCCCATGACGAGAAGAAACCTCATTATCAAATCCTACCTAGCCTCAGCCATACTAGTCTGCCCATCAACTCTAAAGAAGCAATCCAAATCTATCCAAAAAGTCTCCCCTAAGTTAGGAAGTGGCGCTTTAGGCATTTCTCCCTTGGAAAACTATCCTAAAGACAAAGAACCTCCATCTACTATAGACCAGTCATAACATACCTTCCCATTCTACAAATAAAGTTGGTCACAACCATAGGTCGCGCCACTAATACACCCTCAAGTCTCAGCAATACATGGACCATAAGTCAAACTAATTCTAGGTGTTTTTACAGTGTTTTAATGGATATTTCAAGGAAAAAGGCATACCAGCATCTCAGAAGACAATATTTTGCTCCACATGAGAAGACAACTGCTTCTCAATGTGATCTTGAGCCTGGGATGTAGCCACAGAGAAGAGAGTTTTTCATCAAGCTCTTGCGATCACAGTCAAAGCCTGAAAGGATAGTGAAAGGAAAAATAACATTGTCGAAGGACTGATGATATGACATGACTAAAAAAAATCCTTCATCTATAAGCAGAGGGTTTGAAGACTGAAGAAACTCCTTCCTTTAATAAGTAGAGGGTTGAAGACTAAGAGCGCCTCCTTCATCTATAAGCAGAGGGCCAGAGAAAGATTGTGAAAGCAGATAGTCAAAAGAGTCAAAGTGTCTTGGTCCCAAACTGACCTCTGCCATATTGTACAAGGGGAACCACTAAGAGTGATGACTGTTTTTCAGAAGGTACTATCCTTCCTATTCATAGAGAACTTTCTTTCAAAATTACTCATCATACTGGACAGAAGGTGATTTGAGCTTAGTTTTCCCATAGATGCAGTGCAACTGAACACATAAGTTCAAAAATGTGCAAGAAAGATCATGACATGTTTTTCAGGTTTTGGAACTCACTAAAAGCAATATATGCATGCCACTGTTACAAAGGAAGGCAATTTCCTTATGAAAATAGGTAAAAAGTACTCTGTTGTTACTTTTTGAATAAAGGAAAAGTTTTAAGAAGAAATGCCCTTCTTGACAGATAGAGGACAGTAAAGCTCAGGAAAGTACAACTAGGCCTCACCCATAGTAAAAAAGAAGCATCATTTGGAGAATGCATCTACAGTCACTAGGTGGAATTGAGCCATTTTCCCTCTAACAAGCTGATATAAGTATAAGGAGCAGAAAATGCCAAATCAAGTTTTGAAGAGATAGGTCATCTCCTTGCAAAATGGAAAAGATGTTTCACAAATCATTGGCCCTCACCAAGTAATGATTAGCCTTCATAATGGTCTGCTCACGGTAAAAGAAAGGGTCACAAGCATAAAAACCTCCAAAAAAGTCACCCATAGTTTTTTCAAAATGTCTTGGTCAAGTTTGGGTATGTTTTATTTTTAAGAAAAACACAAATGATAAAATGTTCATTTGCTATTCCAAACCAACGTTTTTCTGTCAAAAAGGAGATTTACAAAAAACCCCCACAAAAGTAACTCAAGGGTGATCAACTTAATGAGCTAAAGGGATCGTGGCCCATGTCTTTTTGCATTTCAAAAACACAAGGAAATACTCCTCTTGCTGTCCTCGAGACCGGAAAAGGAGTTTTGAGCGAATTTCACAACGTTTTCGGGCTCAATGACTGCGTGGCGCACCTATACAACTTCGCGGCGTGTTCAGACACATTTTTACACAGAGAATACAGTATCGCACAACACACATGTAGGAGTGCGCAACGCACTTGTAGGCGTTGGTCACGGTGGCCCGACAAGTGACCTGACAGGTTGTTTTGCGCAGCGCTCTCTCGTTCTAAACGTGCCGCGCATATGTCAAGCCATTAAAACGCCTCCAAAGGTTTTCAAATCCGCTCAAACCCTCAGCCAAAGCTTGCCATCGAAGTCTCGAGGTATTCCAAGTGCCTCCTTGGTATTTTCAAATTTCTAAAATGGGTTAAATGTTGTGTGTTTTCAAAAAACTAAATGTTGGTGAAAAGGGGGAAGTCTTGGTAGGAATTTCAAAGTGATTCGATTAGAATCTATTGACAAAGTCTGTCACAGTGGGAAATGGTGGGAGGTTTATTCAGTTTTAAAAGAACCCTAGAGCTACCCTCAAAAAACAGTGACAAACCATGAACTCTGTAAACTATATGTGACAGAAAAAACAGTGCTTGGGAAGTTTGATTTTTTTGGTTTAAACTCAAAGATTTGTTGCGGTTTTGGATTACTCAAGGTGAAACATAGCAAAAATGGTGGGTTCCTATTGATATTTAAAAACCTATAAAATGCCCTCAAAACAATATTGAAAGGTGTAAGACAGTGTCCAAAGGGAGAAACACAGTATTTGGAAAAGTAAAACAGTAGGCCTAATTTCATGAACAGAGATCACTGTGTAAGTGTTTTTGTTATTTCAAAATTCATCTCTATGGGGTAAAAAGGGCAAAAAACCACTGTTGCCTCCTTTGATCTATAAAGCAGACTTTAGTGAGTGGAGCTACCATTTCATTTGGAGGTGTTTGTCAAAACTGGGTATGAGAAACAATGAAGTATAAAGAGGGTATGTTGATGGTGAGGAGTTTTGCAGTTTGACTGCTATAGGTTTTTTTTTGTGCTCACATCAATGTTTCGGGGAATTAACACCCTAGAGGTTGGTTGGGATACAACCTCCACAGAGCGGGGGCGTACTACTTAACAGAGACTCAGACAACCATGCATGTTCAGAAAAACTAAATAGGGCAGAATGAGAGATTTACCCGTTGGTCCTACGTTTGAAGTAGATCCACATGGAGTCCAAACTCCCTGCAACCTTCCTTCCTTCTTAACCTGAAATACAAGAAGAAACCAGCACAAAGGACAAGTTGTACAGCATATATCTATTCTAAATGTCAGTGAGATTCATATAAAACATTAAATAAATCATAATGAATGCTTGTATAACAAATATTCTCATACATAAAAGCATACACTAACACGTTTATTTCGGGAACAGCATGATACTTCTGTATTATAAATAGTACGTACAAAATTAATCAAGTGGAGAGATCACCTGATCCTTCCAAGGCCTTCGCAGACCGTCGTCCGGATCCGTCCAGCCCTTGCCTCGCTAAGACTCCTTCCAAACTGGTGCATAGAGATAACATATATAAAGGATGTGTATCTCAAGGAAACAAGGGTTTCCTATGATGAACTGGGAAAGTGCAGGAGGCACGGGGAATCAGACTTGGATAGGGAATACCAACAGAGTATAATATCAATAATTCTCTCTCTCCCATAGGCCATACACATGAGGGCTTTTTATAGTCCCTCCAAGTAGTTTCAGCAGTTGGAAACAGTTGGCCACGGGCTGGGGTGGTTGAACTACCTGAGTAACCATCAACCCAGCGCGAAATTAGGGATTTTTTATATATTTTTTAATCATTTTAATGGCATACGCGGAAAATTCTAGCTGAACTCGCGTATACACGCGGAAAAGTATGGGCATAGTCGCGTATGAGGGATTTTACACTGTTTTTAAGTGAATTTGTCCAAGTCTGTAGGAATGGGTGCCCAAAAGCCATGTAGCAATCATGAATCATGTCAAGGTGAGAAATGATGCTATAACAGATGCCCCCTAATATATGAGGTCAGAAAGGGTACATGATGGCCGAAATGTATTATGCACATAGAAAGAACTTCGCGAGGACAAGAGAGGACTTCACCAGATTTCAGCCTGCCAAAAACCAATGAAAGAAACCAGAGAGTCAACTCATGCTGAGGCGGGCATACCCATGCTCAGTCAAAATACATCATATGGGAAGTACTGAAATAGATCCAACATGTATACAAGTATAACTGAACTGAAAGTACATAGTGAATCATCTGAGCAGGGCCCGGAAATACAAGTCTGAATCAATGTCCAAGTATCACATATAGAAAGATGATCAAAGATGGTGCAACTGGATGTCTGATCAAATAAGTAACTGAATCTCCAAGTACCGGATCATAAGAGGTGGATCAAACGGTACAATCACGCAACTCGGGGACCAACATATAAGATGCTGCTGTGCTGAAATGCAACATATAAGGGTGGACGGCATCACTGGCAGATACTGAAAGGACTGTCAAAAGTGAACCGAAAAATGCTGATGCAACCCGAGGTCTTCACCGATCACTATGGCACAATTCTACACAATGGGAATAAATGAGCTGAAGTCGATCATGTGAGAAATCGTTGGTTAGGGCATTGATGTATCCGTTAACCAACGCGAGACAACCCCACGATAATGATAATGAGTGTCGAGGTACCAAGGTACAGAGCAGCTCATTTCAGTCTGAAACAGACAGTTGAAAGTGAGGTACTTAGTAATCCTAAATAGGCCAGCAGCCAAATGAATCCCCAGCATGACAAGAAAGTGCATGCTGACAGAAGCACCTTCTAAGATCTGAGCTCAAAAGACTGAACATGTAGAAACAAGCAGTGAAGTCGATGGGAAAAGATCTGCTGGAAGGAAGACATTAAGGCATCCCACATCAGTCCAGCGCGAGTGTAACCCGCAGGCCAAGATTTGGAAGGAATCGGACGAAGTAGAGTGATGGAACCAAAACCGAAGTACGTTTCTGACGTGCACAAGATGAAGCTAGCGCACGGAAGAAACCCTCTGAACCAACCAATAATGAGAGCTGACACAGAGGCGAGAAATCCACCGATAGGGTCAAATGGAAATCAAGGTACTGCACGAATCCCAAGTGTGATAATGTGTGCTGACGTCGAACACAGGGGAAACCACTCAATCAAAGACCCATGATGATGATCAAATGCTGAGCACGAGGTCACCTATCAATGATGGAAATAGGCCCAAGGTGCAGCTCTAGGTTTGCTCTCAGAGCAATGTGTCGTAGTTGATAAGAGACAAACCCGCCGGCAAGAAGTCAATGGGGACCTTCTCAAACCAGCACGAGCAGAAGATCAAAACATCTGATGTGATAGAACATGATACTGACAAGACCGGGAAGGCCGAATGAATAATGAGTCAAGAGACACCGCAGAATGGCCGACTCAGGCTAGACTTCCCTTGAACAAAAGCACGACTCTGTGATGACCATGGCAGTAAAAAGTGACACTGTATAAGTCTGTCCTGCGGGAGGCAAAACAAACTCTCCATATGATTGGAAGAGATAACCAACCGGGGGAGAACTGACAAGTGAAACATGGTAAAGGCTGAACCTAGGTCAAACTAGAACCATCCCAAATGAAGAAAATATATATAAGTATATGTGCTTTGTTCAAGGGCGACAAACTGACTCTGTACTGCCATCAAAATAACGAAGATACATCCCGTTCCCGCTCTTTTTGTTATATTTGATTTTTTGTCTTTTTCATAATAAGCCTGAAAAAGAATAAAAGAATGCTATGGTACAATGGATAGAACGAGTATCAAGAAAGCAGATGCACTAGTTCCTGGGATTGGAACAATCCTATGCTCAATGCAAGGTGGCGAAAACTGGTCAATGATACTCAAAGGAACGTTCCATCCATGGGTACAAAGGTGTCAAGTCGTGATAGCTAAGTGCATGCAATGGTTAACTTGTACAAAAAGTCAAGGTCAAAATTTGGCTTAAACATCGAGTCCAAATGAAGCCGGCTAAAGGCCAGGATAAACAAGTAGCCAATATGCAATGCAGTAATACAACTTAACGACACCAGGGAGCCTCTAGGGTATAAGCCAGAAAAATGATAAGTGATGAAGAAGAAGAATGAAGCTTCAACACAAAAGACATGGCGGGACTAAAGAGGACTCCCGAGCCTATAAAAAGCAGCATGGGCAACAAGTGATAGCGAGGAACTAACTAGGAAGCCCATGTAAAGGAAGGCTCTACCATCAAGTCATGATTTAAAAATCGGCGAGTGAAATGGGTGTAATGCTCATGAACTGATGGGATCGACCCTAAGGCAAGTGATCAGTATGGAGGCTAGTATGCAAGATGCAACAGAAAGTGATTCCCTAACCTATATGCCAGTGAAGATCATATACCTGCCGTGAAGAGTCAGAAATCATGGATCAAAAACCGGGAAAAGTCTCAAAATCGTCAAAATGTACCTGAAAACATACCAAACTGGGCACTTCCAAGCAATCGAGTTATACAGCATAAGATAGATCGAAAAAATAAGCATAAGGAATTTTTTGCGAAAATTTTCAATTTTTAGCCATAAATACACAAATTACCTCTCAATTGGTTCATTATTGCATAGCTGATTTGGAAAAAGTGCTCTGGAGCTAAAAACTTGTTTCAGCAAATCAGGAACAACCGACCGTCGGAACTCAGCGAAACTTCAGGTAGGCTCCTTAATCATCCTGTTTATTCATTTTATCCGTTTGAAAATTAAAATTAAGTGATTTTTTTCCTGGAAACCCTTCTTAAAAAATGCGTATCTGCGCATACGCGGGTTCAATGAAGGCAAGTCGCGTATACACGCGACTGTGCACAGGGAAAGTAGCGTATGCGCAGGTCCGATTTCAAAAAAAGCGTTTCTAATGCAAATTTTGATGAAATTTCTCAGGATGACCATCTCATGGAGGGAACGTGAGCATAGCGCAGTAGACCAAGAGGTCATGCAGGACCGCGCATCGCAAAACATCCTCCGAAATTGCGGATTGTTGAAATTCTTTAAAATGCCCAATATGAAAAGTAATGTGCGATTGCTTGAAATGCTCGTAAATTACTGGGAACCAGATCAGGATTGCTTCATAATTGATCGGATGCCACTACGCATAGAAGTGGAGGATATATATTTCATCACTGGACTCTCCAGGAGGGGAGAACCAGTAGACTTGCACGGAAAACCCCTGGGAGGGTTAACCGTGGAATATTATGTCCACGTATATTGCGTAGATAATTCCAAAAAGGTTGGAACGCAGATTGCAATTAGAGATATCAGGGATTTGCACATGAAGATCCTCCTTTTCACCATCAGCAGAGTGGCAGGATCTGCCTCACTACATCAGGCGTCCAGGACGCAAATGAGTATAGCTGTAGAGTGTTTGACTCATGTTTACGATTGGTGCACAGCCCTGTTACTGAACATGAAACAACAGCTGACCTCTATTCGCCAAGTAAAAACTAAACACTTTGGCTATGGGACCATTTTGACAACATTATTCTTTGAGAGGATTCCAGCTTTGAGACCCAGAGTCATCTCGACTATCAGCAGCCCGCGGGACCCAAGAATTGCCCGTTGGGCAGACATGATGAAGAGACTGGGGGGCAGCGAGGTACCCCGGACCACGTGGGACGATGAGTTCTTCCTGTGGTGGGGAGAACAGATCATCGCAGTGGACGACTATCCCTATGCTGGGATGGACTTCCGAGGAGATCCGGATCTAGTACTTCCACCCGGCGCAGCATGGGGAGCAGTCGGTAAGTTTTTTGCAAAATTTTTTGACTTATATGATTTTTTGGATTTTTTCAAATATGTATGAAAAATGAAAAACAAACATGTTTTTTGATTGGATTCATAATGACTGACAATTAAAATGATCATGTTTCAGATGTTGGACCAGTTCGTCCTGAGCGCCTACCGCGCCACAAGCGCCGCAGAGGTGAGGCGGAGACAGTGGATTGAAGCGGGACTCGAGGGCGTGCGAGAAGAAACACGGGCCCACAGCCTGCCCAAATCCCTATGGCTGCCATGGAGGACTTGCCGGAAGCCATCCAGAGACGAATTGTAGGGTACCCCGGGTACAGGTTAACTGATAATCGTGTAGCATTGCGGTTATGTTCTGCTGGAACCGACACGAGCGGGGTTCTCGGGGTAGTGAATTTTATGTGTTAGATGAGTTTGTATGTTCTTTTGAGACTGAACATGATGGGGCATAAGCCCAAGTTTTGTACGAGATTATGGATCCAAATTTTGTAAAGTTTTTTGACACTCCGATGATATCGGCGATATTTTGATGTGATGTGATAAATGTATCCAATGTATGATGTTTTTGATGATTAGATTTTATTGTATTGAATGATTAATATGCCAATCTAAAGCTTGATTAGCCAATGAGTCAGCAAACCAATTGTCAGCTCGAGGAATATGAATGAATGTTAAAAATTGAAATGACCTTTGTAACAAACGTACCCTCATGAACAATCGTAATAAAAATGGATCTCGTACCCGATAAGTGTTGTTCAACTGCGACACCACCAGCTGGGAGTCCAAGAAAACTACCAACGAATCAACACCCAAAGATATTGCCTTCGAGAGTAGATGAATGACTGCAGTGTATTCTGCTACATTATTGGAAGCAGGACCAATGCAGACTCCTCTTGATACCAACAGCTGACCGGAAGGATAATGAAGCACCCAAGCCGTGGAAGCTAAGTTCTGGGTGTGTCTACTAGCACCATCGGCGAAACCAAAATGACTCATGACATCCAACACAACCTGCCAAAGCAGATCAAAAACATCACCACCTCATCAAAAATAAAAAATCAAACAGATATGTACAAAGCAAAAAACTACTATATACAAAGCAAAATGCCAGGCCAAAGCCTAGGCATAATACTTCTTCAAATAGAGCCCATTTCGGGGCTCCGGCAACTCGTTCCCTTCGAAGTCAACCAAGGTATACGCTCCTTTCTTAAGGACCTTTTTAACGATATAGGGGCCATACCACATCGACTTAAACTTTCCTGCCCCCAAGGCATCCTTTTCTTGGGCATAGACCAAAACAAGGTCACCTTCGGAAAAGACCCTAGGCTTAACCGCCTTATCGTACTGAACTTTGACTCGGTTTTTATGTGCTTCGTTCAACGTGGCGGCATCTCGACGCTGCTCATCAAGATGTTCCAGATGAAGAAGCCGCTCTGCCAGACTAGAAGTGTCGGGAAGAAGCTCAACAGCCAGTTTAAGGGAAGGAATCTCGCATTCAATGGGAAATACGGATTCCACCCCGTGGACTAACTGAAACGGAGTAAAGCCAGTTGCAGTTTTCACTGACGTCCTGTATGCCCAAAGTGCAAGATATAGCATAATATGCCAGTTGGATCTATGTTTATCAATTGTCCTTTGAAGAATTGTCTTCAAGGATTTATTCACGGCTTCCACTTGCCCATTGGCCTGAGGATAATATGGAGATGAATGCTCCTGCCGGAAACCCAATTTAAGAGCCAACTCAGCCATCATACTATTCTGAAAGTGACTGCCATGGTCATTGACAATCTCTCTAGGTATACCGAAATGAGAAATAACTTGGTTGAAGAAGAAAAGAGCTGCAGTCTCACCATCGTTCCCAAAAGTAGGCATAGCTTCGACCCACTTCGTAAAGTAGTCTACTGCTACGATAATGTACTTGTGACCTTTTGCCGAAGGCGGGTTACAAGTAGTGTAATCCATACCCCACTTTGTGAAGGGTCCGACAGTAACGACTGGAAAAAGCGGAGCTGGATGAGCGCGCATTTTTCGAGTATACACCTGACAAGGATGACACTTCTTGACCGATTCAATACAATCTTTGAAAATCGAGGGCCAGAAGTATCCAGCACGCAAAATCTTTTGGGCTGTAGCAAGCCCAGATAAATGACCCCCATAAGCTCCACTGTGAGAATCATTGAGCACAGCCTCAGCTTCTTCGAAAGTTAAGCAGCGTCTTAGGATTGAATCAACCCCTCGACGGTACAAAGCATCACCAATAATCAGATAATTCTTGGCTAAGTGACGCAGCTTACGACGCTCATCTTTCAAAAAAGAAGAGGGAAACTTCGCAGTCTGGAGATACACAATGATATCCCCATACCAAGGATCTTGTGGAGAGATTAGAAACAAGTGTTCGTCCGGAAAGGACTCATCATAGATCATCTCCTCTCCACAAGGAAACTCGGAGATCAATTCCGCAAAGACTAATGACTTCTTGGATTTGGCGGACATGAACTCTAGATCAAATTCCTGTAATATCACAATCCATCTATTATATTTGCCCCCAATCACTCGCCTGCTGAGGACAAACTGAAATGGATTGGCAGCTGCCAAGACATAAGTTTTGCGAAGAATAATGTAATGCCGAAGTCGCTGTACAGCATGAACTGCTGCTAAGGCTAACTTTTCTATCGGGGTGTATCACAGTTTAGGTCCTACTAGTCCTCCACTAAGGTAGTAAATAACATGCTCAACAAGAGCATCATCCTCCTGAACCAGAACCATACCGATGGTAGATTCTGCTGTAGCCAGATACAAAAGAAAATCTCTGCTATAATCGGGTGGACTCAGTAAAGGAGCAGAGGTCAATGCCTTTTTCAAGGCATTGAATGAGCGTTGAGCGTAGTCGTCCCAAAGAAAAGGAACTCCTTTCTTCAACAATCTCATATATCCCTTCGTGATCTCAGCATAGTTAACGATAAACCTCCGAAGAAAGTTAGACTTCCCTTGGAGACTTTGAAGCTGACGAATTGAAGACGGGGGAGGCAACCGAAGTATTTCCTCAACCTTGAAGGGATCTACCCTTATCCCTTCCCTAGACACGATAAATCCCAACAGCCGACCGGATGTTACCGCGAAAACGCACTTGTTCGGATTCAAATGAATTTTATAAAAACGACATCTGTCAAATATTTGCCGGAGGTGACCTGGATGATCCATCCTCTTTCGAGAATGAGCAGCTAGATCATCTAAGTATGCCTCGATAATTTTCTTGATGTCGTGGAAGGCGTAAGACATGGCCCGCTGAAAGGTGGCTCCAGCATTTTTAAGACCAAAAGGCATTTTCTTATATGCAAACATACCCCAGGGACAAATAAATGCGGTCTTATGTTGATCTTCTGGACGGATAGTAATTTGATTATAACCAGAGAAACCGTCCATGAAGGAGAAAATCTCGTTACCGGCACACTCGTCAATAATCTGATCAATGAAGGGTGTGGGGTAATTATCTTTAGGACACGCCTTATTCAAGTCTCTGAAATCGATGCACACTCGAATTGTTCCTTGCTTTTTATCAACAGGAACGGGGTTTGAAACCCATTCAGTCAGAGGAACTAGGAAAATGAATCCCGCCTTAAGCAGCTTTTCAACTTCAGCTTTGATAGCTGCTGCCTTCCTAGGATTAACCGGACGAAGTTTTTGCCTGACCGGCTTAGCATTTTCATACGTCTTGATCTCATGCTAGACGATAGATGGGTCTATGCCAGGCATTTCCTCATAAGACCAAGCAAAAACATCCTTGTAATCTTTGAAGAGCTCGGTATAGATTTGAATCTCTTCACGGGAACATTCAGCTCCAATGAAGACGTTCTCGACAATGTTGGGATTCCTGGAGATGTTCACCGGGATAGTAGGAGAGATCACAGCCATGTTCCCTTCAGCATAAACCTGTGTTGGTGCCAAAGGACTTAAGACTGGGTCAACAGGTCCAGGAGACTGAGGACTTGGAAAACTTGTTTCGACTTCGCTCAAGTCAGGTAGGAAGTAAGACCGATGATGCAAATCATCCCACGGTCTATCTATACCTGTCATCGCTTCCAGGATGGCCTCTTTAGATGGAAGAGTGGTATCTAGACAATCCTGGGCAGAAGAAGAAGTAAGCGTCCAAGCCGGAGCCACATCACCATCCAACTCTTCCAGCGAAAGAGGAGCTGGATCAAATTCTGCAGTGTTAACAACAGACTGATATGCAATCTCAGCTGCAGAAATCGGGAATGCCATTCCACCCACTTGCCCTTCCTCCAATGTGGCTGTTGGGGAAGGTAAGGTCCAAGGATCCGAAAAATAATGAGTTCGAAAGAACTCTCTTCGAAGGGGAGCCTTGGAGGATGAAATAGCATTAATAGACACCTTAGGAGGAGGAAGATCAAAAGAACCCATCGGGGAAGAATACATTCCAACTCCTAGATTCTCGACAGGCGCCTTAGTATTATCCAACTTAGGCACAGATGAGTCAGAAGGCGCATCCAGGTCTACAGGAGGACAGTCCAGTTGATCCACTGTAACGATCCTCCCTTCGTGGGGGAAACATACAATTCGAAATAGTGAGGATGCAATGGCATCCATCTCATAAATCCAGTTCCTCCCCAACAGAAGGTTGTAGTCCAAGGCTACATCCACTACCTCAACCTATATGTTAACGGTTTTGCCCCCAACACGGATGGGCAAAGCCAAGACAATACCATGGGGTCTGTGAGAATGACCATCGAATGCAGTAAGAACAGTGCTAGATGGAACAGCTTTGGGAGATCCAAGTGTCTTCCAGCATGCGAGAGACATCACGCATGTAGAAGCACCCTCATCAACAACCGTTCGAAAGATATTGGTCTTTCGATACGACGATTTAATGTGAAAAGCCATGTGATGAGGAAGTCTCTTCTTAAAATTAGTCATATCGAAAGTAATCAGAAGAGAATTTTTCGGATCAACAGCCCCAATGGCAGTGAGCAAAGCACTGCGCTGAGCCGGACAAGACTAGAGTACCTCTAAAGCTGACATAGCACAAGGACTCTACACCAGATCTTCTACAATCGAGTAGTTCTGGGCAGCCCTCGCGTTCGTATTAATCGTTGACCGCTTAGAAGATGCTTTTGGCATCCGAGGCATAGACTCAACAGTTGGCTTCATTATGTGAAGCGGCTCAGTAGCATCAGGAACTTCCTTAGCCTTCGAAGATTCCTCTCCGCCATAATCACGGGATCTCGTAGCGACATCCACGTGAGCACTCATCATAAAGATGTTCGATGGAATTTCCCCTTCCTGGGCACCTCCAGAGGAAGCCCCAGGATTTTGGTTCGCGCCAACAACTAATTACTGCCCTTGGGGAAAAGGGTTTGTTAGCACAGCCTGGGAACTAGAAGAACCCTGCTGAGATAACAGGCGCTGAGCATCCTGAATTTTCGGGCAAAGGTGCGTGAGATGGTCTCCAGCACAAAGCTTGCATGGAAACTTCACTTTCTTTTTCTCCTTTTGACCCTCACCAACACGCTCGTTGGTTTTATTTGCATTGCCCTTCCCGTTCTTGCCCTTCTTCTTGTTGTTTCGTCCCTTCTTCTTCCCATTGGATTGTTGATTTCCTTTGGGCTCAGAAGATTGGACAGCATTTATGGACAAAGACTGGGAAGGTGATGAATCAGCAGGCACAGCCTGACCAGAAGGAGCAGATTGTAAAGACAACTGCTGCAATTGAGAAAGCAGGCTGGCTGCACTACTATTGACCGATCCGATAAGCCCGTCACCATGCGGACCAGGTTTGGGTTTCGATAAATCCAATTTGGAGCGAGGAGCATTGGGCAAATACTTATAAAGTACCCCAGACTGAGAATAAATCAACTCTAACTGCTGGGCCCTAAAGATGGCCTGCTCCTCGGAAAATACCCCAGATAGGGATACATCCTTTTAAATGTCTGACTGCAGAGATTTCAAAAACCACTCGAGAAGGAACTCACCTGGAATATGGGCTTTGATAAGCCTCTTCCTTCTCCTCCATTCCTGAATGTGATCAGATATGTGAGTTGCCTCATCCTGCTTAAAATTAGCCAGGAGTTCGGTCCCAGCCTCATATCTGACAGGCAACTGAAAATGGTTAAGAAATGTGACAGCTAGTTCTCCAAATGTGGCGAAACTGCCCCCAGTGAGCTCTATATACCATTTGGTAGCATTTCCAGTTAGGGTGCGTTGAAATAATCTCAACCTAATCGAGTCATCGATCAGGGAGTTCGATGAGCACCATAAGTGGAAAGTGGTGATGTGGTCCGCCGGATCCTCTCCATTCTTACCTTCAAACTTTGGAATGTCTGAAGGAATTTTGGTCGGGACCGGAGGCCACCCCGGACTATACCGAATCGGGTCATTAGTTAACTTCGACAAGTCTGGCAAGTTTAACGTTGCCAGAAATGGTAATCGAGGCGGAGCTTGAGAATTCCATCCTTGATGGGATGGATTTCCAACATTCTGAAAAGAATAGCCTGGATTTGATGAGGCACCAGGCTGCCAGAAAGGACTCGTAGAAAACGAAGAAGAACCTCCTCCCCACGCCGAGTTACCAAAACCCAGACTAGTTCCCCCCGCTGAAGTATTAACTGAAGAGGAAAGCCCCTGGTAGGGGTTCCATGCATTAGACAGAGGAGAAAAAGACTGATAAACACTCGATGAAGGGAAAGAAGCATTCCCTTGATGACCGCAGAAAGAGCGGGTCCTAACATTGGTGTGGCTACAGAGTTCCATCTTTCGTAAAGTAGTCGAACTTTGCCCCCGGACCGAGGGTTGAAACTGCGAGTACGAGAGCGTAAGCAAGCTTTGTTGAGCCTAGAGAAGGATTGGGCCCAAGAATATGCCCGGTCCCAGAAACTTGACGAAGCAGAAGGTGGAGTCCACTAGCCATGTTGAACATGAAATTTGTGGAATCAAGTACACAGACAGAAAAAGAGAAAAAAAGAGGGATTTCTAATAGTGTCCACCAAACAGAAGAACCAGAATAGAAAGCATATGCTTGGGTGAACCGAGCCAAACATAGCAGTGCTAGAAGCAATCGAAGATAGAGCAAGAGTGCCCCCTGCTTCAACAGAAACAGGGGTTTGAATGCCTGCAGCACTCACGGTAGAAGCCGCGTTCCCAGTCGTGGCCATCGAAAGATAAGAATGATATGGAAGATCCGGCGGTCTCTCAGACTCCGGTCCGATGTACTGAATAACAAACGGATGATCAGGAGGAAGAGGAGATGGACCTGTAGCTGGAGGCTCAGGTATATCTTCTATCTGAAAATCTTCTTCCTGAGGAAACAACACGCGCGAGGTGAGCGGAACGCTCCTCTCGGAACCGACACCGGAATCAGCAACGAAACCTTCAAACCTTGGTGGAGGATCTCTCTCCACAGCGTCAGACTCCACAGGGTGGAAACCACCTGCTAAATCGCTCCTACGCCTTCTCGAAGAAGGCTCTGCACTCTCGGGAGATAACCCCCGGATTCTCCTCGAACGTCGAGGCGCTTGATCAACCACTTTTATAGATTTATTATATTAGACTCAAAAAAGTGAAAAGCTAGGCAAGCTAGGAGCAAAGAGCACTCACTAAAAATAAAATCCCTGAGAAACAGCAAGCAAACAGCCTCCAAGTATTTCCATTCCGGGTGATGAGGACTGGACACCAAAATACAGGAAAGCGAAGTATAGGGCCTTCCGAAAGCAGTCTGGGATGATTAGGGCCCAGAACAACTAGCGAAGGTATCAGAAACAGTTACGCCGACCTCCTAACGACGGCCTTTGCCGGCTCAAGCACCCAAGCTTCGCAAGGGCACCCCCCAGAAGTACTGCTGAAAGTGATGCGACGTCTGCCTCAGGTACCACGGGTATTCCCCCCCGTAGTCACCTGTGTGGAACCTAGGAGAGGCAACTATGGACACCAATCCGTATCAGAAGCTGGGCGGAACGGTCTTGAGGTCAGATTCAGCTAATCGGAGGGGGGTATCCCTCTTCTCAACCTTCACTTCCCCTCGCGCTTGACTCTCGGATGAGAGCTTTCCCGGTCCACCTCACGGAGTTGGATTTCGCTCAATTAATCAACTTCTATGTTTGTTTGAGCGGCCTTGGAGAGTTAACTCTCCACTCACCTATTCCAAGGCCCTACAACCTAGCTAGTTGGTGATTGGCACTTAGTAAAACTTGCTAGTTGATTTTAGATTAAATCGCTTATTTTAAGGGCTGTTGTATTAAGTCACAAGGATATGGAGATGAAACCAATGGTGTTTTGACGCAAAAGAAATTAATAAAACTTAACTACATGCACATGCAGTTCTTTGTCTTTCGATGAAAAGTAATCTCTATACAGGTTCTACGAGACTAAAAAATTGTATTTTTCTTTTCGAATTACAAACTCACACTCACAAAAACTAAGAAGATAACTAAATGATTCAATGCACCTAATGCAAATCACTACAAGCATGTAAATCCTAAGATGCAAAAATCTCTTAAAACAAGGTGAAATTTCCCAAAAAGCTCCTTCAGTTTTAACTCATCTTTTGTTGTCCAGAAAGCCAATTCTTGAAAACAAGAACTCTTAATATAAGACACCAAAAATACTTAACAACAAGAAGAAGAAATCAAATGACAACTTCTCCTCAAAATCAAGCCGAAAACTAGAAGCAAGAAACTTCACAAAAGCTCCAAAAGATATGGCCAAACGAAAATGAAAATGCAACAACAAAAACAAAAACAAGAGACAATGTTTTTTTAAGTTTTTGATATGCAAAAAACAAAAAGCAAAACAAATTTTTTTTGGGCTTTTTAGTTTTATAAAGCAAGAGCTCAAAAAGACCAAGCACAACTATCACAATCCAAGCCAAAACGAGACCGAATTTCAGGCACAAACTTCAATAATGCTCCCAAACCTTATAAAGCTAATGATAGCAAGATCAATAAGAGCAAGAGAAGACCAAAACTCAGCCAATCAGCCTAGACAAATAGTGCAAACTTGCTGCAACAAAAGACTCCAAAGAATCAAGAAAAGTTCTTCGAAAATTGCAACAAAACCCTAGCCTATGGAACTCAAGAAAACCAATCGAAAACAAAGAAAAAATCACAATGCAAAGCACAACACAAAGATAGGAGCGAGTCAGTGAGCAGAAGCTCTCTGTTCTGATAAAGCAGAACAGCCAAGAATGCTCAGAAAGCGATCTTGGAACTCAATCCAGAAGTGCCAGCACTAGAAACAACACTTTGCCAAAAGACTAGTTTCCTACTCAAACGAAAGAGAGAAAAGACATGAAACCACTTCCTTCACACTCCAGTAAGTACAGAGACACTGTAGACACAGGCCTCCACAGCCAGAAAGGACCAAAAACTCCAGAATCCTAAAAATTCAAAAGCCACTGGTGTCCAGCAGCTTCTGTTGTGCGACCGAGCGTGCTTGTGCGCGTGCGTTTCTGAGAAAGAAATACGGCCCTCCGCGTTTCCCCTTCGAAGAAAAACTCGCGTGTATGCGCGGCCGTACAAAAGAAAGCGTGTGCAAGAGTAAGTCAACAAAAAAAAACAAAGAACAAACTTCAGAAAAGATACCGAACCGGACGGGCGCGAAAACAAGGCTGAATTTTGCCAAAGATAAGGAAAGAGTGTGTTACGCCGCATACAATGATGGTATTAGCAAGGAGAATCACAAAAATGTGATCCCCAGCGGAGTCGCCAGTTCTGTTTCGGGGATTTAACACCCTAGAGGTTGGTTGAGATTCAACCTCCACAGAGCAGGGGCGTACTATTTAACAGAGACTCACACGATCATGCACAGTCATGAAAACGAAATAGAGCAGAACGAGAGGTTTACCCGTTAGTCCTACGTTTGAAGTAGATCCACGTGGAGTTCAAACTCCCTGCAACCGTCCTTCCTCTTTCACCTGAAATACAAGAAGAAACCAGCACAAAGGACAAGTTGTACAGTATATTTCTACTCTATATGTTAGTGAAATTCATATAAAACATTAAATAAATCATCATGAATGCTTGTATAACAAATATTCTTCATACATTAAAGCATACACTAACACGTTTATTTCGGGAACAGCATGATACTTCTGTAATATAA
>CM076581.1:26721113-26917308 GCA_034641835.2 Pinus albicaulis
GAAGTGCTCTTCCGGTCCGTTGGACTCCCTGCCCAATCTGCATCAGTGAAACCAGAAAGTTTCACTCCATCCTCCTGTCTGTACCATAGACCATATCCCGATGTGCCTCTGATATAGCGCAATACATGCTTGCCCGCCTTCCAAAAGATCTTGGTAGGCTTAACCATAGCTTGCGAAAGCTGGTTAACTGCATAGCATATATCGGGTCGTGTATTGACCAGATACATAAGCGACCCCACCAATTGTCGATAGACAATGGCATCCACTACCTCCGCTGAAGTAGCATCCTCCTTCCTCCAACCACCAGGAAGAGGAGTGTCAACAGGCTTGCAGCCTTGCATGTTGAACCTCTCCAGAATCTCCCGGGCATACTTGCCCTGAGAAACAAACAGTCCTCCACTGCGCCGCCAAATCTCCAATCCCAGGAAATAATGAAGGATGCCCAGGTCCTTCATCTCAAACTCTCGTGCAAGATCCTCCTTGCATGAAAGTATCAACTCCTCGTCGCCAGTCAAAATCAGATCATCTACATACAGTACGATGATCAACAGCTTCCCCTCCACCACAATCTGGTACAGGTTTGGATCCGCCTCACTCTTGGAGAATCCAAGCCCTGTGAAGTAGCTGTCTATCCGAGTGTACCAAGCACGAGGTGCTTGCTTCAGCCCGTACAGTGCTCTCTTGAGTCGGCACACATGCGACTCACTGCTGAAGATCTCAAAACCTTCAGGCTGCTCTATGTACACCTCCTCCTCAATAACTCCATTGAGGAACGCAGTCTTCACATCCATCCGATGAATGTGCCACCCCATCTGCGCTGAGAGAGCAAGGATCGTCCGTATGGAAGAGTACCTTGCGACAGGTGCAAAAGTCTCCTCATAGTCAATCCCCTCGATCTGTGAGAAGCCATGGGCGACAAATCTCGCCTTGTACTTCTCCACACTCCCGTCAGCTGCCTGCTTCACCTTGTAGATCCATCGCGAACCCACCACTGATTTCCCAACCGGTCTTGGGACAATCTCCCATGCACTGTTCCTGACGATCGAATCATATTCTTTGATCATGGCATCAACCCATGCGGGTTCCTCCACAACTTCCTCAAAAGAGGATGGCTCCGTCACAACACATTGAATCACAAGAGCCATGTATCCAGTGTACCGATCCGGTGACTGTCTCTGTCTGCGCTGTGCTGTAGGTGGTCCTACAACCTTCTCTGCATCCCGAGCCAGTCGCTCAGCTTCTGTAGTGCGCATGCGCCCTCTGATGGTTGGCGCTGCCTGGGTGGTTTCTTCCACTTCCTGAACCTCCTCTTGTGGCTGATCCACATCCGGAAGCTCCTCCTTAGGAACTAACAGCTCCTCATCTGCATGCAAGTGTGGCTCCCTCTCAAGCGAACACCGCATGGCTTTCTCCTCCTGAAATTTTATATCCCGTCGCACAACAGTCTTGCGACTGTCTGGCACATACACCCGATAGTTGTGAGGTGTATCAGTGTACCCCACAAATATTCCAACTTCAGCAGTTGGATCCAGCTTCCTTCTTGCATCCTTCGTCACATGCATGCAGACAGGAGATCCGAAAATCCGCAAATGGGAAATATCAGGCCTCTTGCCAGAATAAGCCTCCTCTGATGTACTCATGCCAAGAACCTTGTGAGGACAACGGTTCTGCACATACACTGCTGTATTGCATGCCTCAGCCCACAAGTGAAGGGGTAGGCCCCGATCATGCAACATCGCCCGTGCAGCACCCACGATCGTTCTGTTCTTCCGCTCAGCCACCCCGTTCTGCTGTGGGTTATGGGGTGCGATGAGCTCTCTCCAAATCCCTTCTGCGCTGCAGAACTCCTTGAATTCAGCCGAGATGAATTCACCACCATTATCACTCCTTAGAGCAATCACCTTCTTCCCCAACTCCTTCTCGACCAGTGCTTTAAACTCACAGAACTTCGCGAATGTATCGCTCTTCTTCTGCATGAAGAAGATCCAGCACTTTCGAGAGAAATCATCAACAAAGATCACATAATACTTGTGCTTTGCTGTCGAAGCAACCGAGAAAGGACCACACACGTCTGTGTGAACTCTCTCAAGGATCGTCGTGGCGCAACTATCCTTCTCGTGAAAGGTGGCTTTCACATACTTCCCTAAAGTACACCCCTTGCACTGATCTGACTGCGCAAGGGTGCCCTTAGGAAGCCCAATAGAAATCTACTGCAGAATCTTCAAAGCTCCATGGTGAAGGTGGCCCAATCTCCTGTGCCACAGTTCGCCCTCATCATCCCGGCTCACCACTTCTCCCGCCTTGCATGCCATTGCTGCGCAACCATCTACCTGCAACTGATAAAGGTTCTTGGTTTGAACCCCTATCTTCCGGGTCTCTCCAGTAGTCTTACTGTGCAGGAAGGCTTTTCCTTCGCTGAAGACCACATCATACCCCTTATCCTCCAACATCGCCACAGAGATCAAGTTCTTCTTCAATCCAGGTACATGCATAACATCCCTCAATACAAAGGGTTTACCAGACTCCCTCTGAAAGGATATGGTACCGATACCAGTCGCACTGTATCTACCATCATCGCCCATCTCGATGTGCACACCCAGATCTTTGTCCTCCAGATCTGAGAACAAATTCCGATCTCCCGTCATATGAAATGACGCACCGCTGTCCAAGAACCACACCGACCCCATCACACTTGAAACCAAGCATGCGATCAGTGAAAAGTCAAGCTCGAACTGCGAAGCCAAAGCTTCTCCATCTGCAGATCTTCCCGCTTGCTTGTTTTTCTTCTTCTTCGGACAATTGGTAGCATAATGTCCGTGATCATGGCAGTGAAAACACTTCACTTTCGCCATATCCTGCTTCTTGCCCTTTGCACCGGAATGAGAAGGTTTCTTACCCTTCCCCTTCTTTGCTTTGGCAACCAAAGCGCAGTTTTCTTCATCAGCTCCCTTTGATGAAGATCCATCACGAGTAGTCCTCCTTATCTCCTCCTGCATGAGATCCGCCCAAAGGCGCTCCCATCCCGGCAGCTTCTCCCGACCATTGACACTATCTTGATATGAGTGCCAAGCCTTCTGAAGACCAAGGAGAGCCAGGTCGACCATGTCCTCTTCATCGACAGTAACTCCCACACTTCCCAGCTCATCTCTGCATTGAGTGAACTTCGTGAGGTATTTGGCGATACTGTCGCCCTTCTCCATCTTGATGTTCCTGAGCTTATCTTTGAGCGCCAGCTTCCTTTGGTCACTCTTACTCTGGAATAGATCCGTCAAAGCTTTCCACATTAGAAATGGAGAAGCCTTTCCATGCAAGCTGGATACAATATGATCCTTGACGCCCTCCAACAGGATCCTTCGACATTTCGCCATCTTCTTTTGCCATGCATCGACTTCAGCAGGATCAGTGGGCTTTTGGACATCCGTATCTACGAACTCCTTCAAACCATTATCTTCTAATACTGCTTCCATGCGATCTTTCCATGCAACATAATTCGAACTGCCTTCAAGAGCATATTCGAGTCGCAAACCGTTGAAAGACATTTTCAACACTGGCACCAAGAAAACAAAACTGCTGCAAAATTTCAAATTCCACCTCAAAGCTCAACCACTCTAGATCCTGAGAACAAATTATTTCTAGCACAGAGATCAAATGCAAGGGGCGTTTACCAGACCTTTCACTTTCCGAAGAAAGATGAATCCGGAGGCTACCTGGCCCGCATGCAGACTCTGTCTACCAAAATAAGTTTGTAATCACTGTGATGATCAATCTCTGCTTCAATAGCTCTGATACCATGTAGAAATTTGCTGAATAATGATTAATTATCCACCGAGACTATCCTGATCACATATCAATTCGAATTCATATGCAACACATAATCTCTCTCACTCAGATCACCACACATGCGAAAATAAAACAAGCGATATCACATCAATTCATCATACACATTAACACAGTATGTATGGGGAAAGCTTATAGCTGAAAACCCCACATCTATTGTGTATATTATAATGGAGAAATCATGTAACAAAATCAGTACAATACTCCTCACAAGTACTCAGTACTTTCTCATAAAGTTACACACAAACTAGCTTGGTTTTGAACAGGTTACTGGTTCAAAACTCACCACTAATTTCCTTGCCTCTATTGCGCAATCATGGCCTGTCTAAATAGAGATCCAAGGTTCGAATCTCCTTGGCTTGACAGCGCAATCATCATGGGCAATTCCTCCAAGTGTGGTGCAAATCTCATGCACAACCGATGTCGCCATTGATAGCTAACTCCACCCTTTCATCTACCTCTTTCACTGGTCTCCACTGAACTGTCCATGCACTGTAGTGAACTGATGTGTTCTTGAGTTGAATAATGAGTTACTAATTAATGAATTAAATAATATTTAATTCACTCCACTCATAACTAGTTGATTAGCTAGTTAAACTAATCTCAACCAATTCAACTAAGTTAAACCGAACACAACTCCACTAGCTGTCCCATTAACTCCACCAAACTTCTGCCACTGAAGTCCTAACTGAAGTCAACCATGCATGAGCTCACCAAACCCCTAGGAATAGCGTAATTCCTCTGTCATATGCATGAGCCACTTCCAAGGCTTGAACTGAAGTGCTCCAAGAGAGTAAACTGAAGTTTAGAGTCCAAATATTATTAAGGGTAAATAATATTTGACTTCCCTATTTTAAGGAGAGGCAGTCTAAAAATAGAAAACTTTTCCCACGATCACCTCTGTGAGATGAAATTCAGGAGCCTGAAAAAGCACTACCTTCCACAGATCATATCTCCAAAAATATTGCGAACCAAGTTCTGAAATTTTTTGACGAATTTCCTCAGGATTTCAGCTTCATACCATATGAATTTCAGACTCTTACCCTTCGTACAAAAAAAATTATAGCGCAAATTCCACGATGACCTGTTTATGAGCCTGAAAAAATACCTAACTTCCACAGATGATATCTCCTCAAATATTGCGAACCAAGATCTGAAATTTTTAGACAACCTTCCTCAAGATTTCAGCTTCGCACCCTAAAAATTTCAGCGTCTGAAGCTTCGTAGAAAAAAAGTTATAGCGAAAATGCCACGATGACCTGTTTGGAGCAGCGAAACCCTAGAATCCAAAGCTCTGATACCAAATGTTGTGTAACCAGCTCCAAAAAGAGAAGAAAAGAGATATAAACGCTTTAGAAATGAGCCACTTCGAGGGGGAAACCTCCAATACATTACATAAATGAACAATTCTTGGATGATACAATTCACAAAACCTCCTTTCTATATATAGGAGTCCATGGGGCCATAATGTAATCCTAGTGGGCTACAATGTAATCCTAGTCGACCTAACAATAATAATTTAAGGGCACAATAATAACAAAATGGGGGTTACAAGGGTACAATAATAACAATAAGGGGTTTACACTAACAATAATAAGGGTCTATACTAGTGATATAGGGACCTGGGTATAGGCCAATGATCCGATCTAGAGAGGGGCAGGATTGAGGCAGAAATATCCCCTCCTAGATGTATGGCGTTATCATAAATTAGGAAGCAGTCTAATTTGGAAGCTATTTGTTGCTTTCCTGCTCTACGGTTACTCGAGGTATAGATTCCATTGATGAACTGCAGATCAATTAACCAATTGTTTTGTATAAAATCCTTGAAGTGGCCACTTTCTTTCTCTATATTGGCTCTTTCCCCTTGATTTTCTTCAAGTCTGGTTATCATGTTGAAGTCACCGCCTATGATCCAGAGAGAATAAAGTCTACTGGATTTGAGCTCTGCTATAGTGTCGAGCAGTGCGATCTTACTGCCGGCGTCCTGAGGAAAATAGACATTGGTAAGATGTCCATGAATATTAATTCCTATAATGTGGAATGTGGCTTGAATGATATGATGAGATGCATGAAAATATTTGAGCGAGATAGCTTGCGTATTCCACACTATAGCTAACCCTCCTGAAGCTCCTGAGGCGTCCACTGCAACTGAGTGACATCCTGGCCACACTTTCGAGAGAATGTTACCAAGTGTAGTACTGTTACATTTTGTTTCTTGCATGAAAAAAATTTGAGGTTGCTCCTGCGTTATCATTTTTTTTATCATTCTATGTTTTCCGGGGCTGTTTAGCCCTCTTAAATTCCATGAAGTGAGCTTCATGATTCACTATTAGGGAGGGGTTTGTAGTAATTTTTCAACTTGGAATATCTTCCTGACTCCACCAGGATCTGATCAATGATGATGGTTATTTGTAGATCTATCTTTCTGCCACGCTTTTTGGAATCTTTGGGAATTTTTGCTCCATCCCATTGACTACCTGGTTGTATTCCTAGTTTTCGCTGCTGATATGCTCTAGAGATGATAACCTCCAGGTTGGATACCTGGTTTTCTGGAATTTTATCAAATTATTTCTTTCTACAGGCTTGCTCAAGATTGAAAATATCTAGGCCTCTTAAGTCGATACTTTCTGGTTCCTCTTCCATATTTTGGGCCTGACTTCTTCCTTCCATGGAGTCATTTGAGTGAAAAGGCTGTTGAAGAAAGAAATCAATATCCATTCCATTCAGTTTCCAATCGAGATACTTAAGAGGCATTGCTTGTGGGTTATGGTTGTCATTTAATGGCAAGAGAATCAGGATTGAGTCAGAGGGTGGGGGGCTTTTGGATGGTTTGGTGGGAGATGCATCTTGCTTGTGTGGTTTAGGGTCTTGCACATTTTCCTTGGCTAGAACATCAAAGCTATTGCTGGTGGAAGGTGTGGAGGAGTTATCTTGGATAATATTTTTTCCAGAGGCAGGCTTTTCATGATTCTTTTTTCGATTGGTAACTTTGGTAAATCCTTCAGAGTTAGGTTTGTTTGAGACATCAGTATTATTGGGATGAGCATTTAAAGGGCAGTCACGGAATAGATGTCCATGTACATGACATTTTCGACTTCTAAAAGGTACATGTTCATAGTCTAAAGGCTGAATCCATTCAAAATCATCATGTTAAAGAGTTACTGAGTCTGAGAGAGCTTTGTCTAGGTGCATATAGACACATATGCGAGCATATGAGGTATATCTTTGGAGTTTTGTTTCTTTAGCAATCGTTATGAACTCGCCCAGGCCATTTTCGATGTCTTTCAGTGATTCTTCATCCCAGTATTCCAATAGAAGAGAATACATCCAGATCCACACAGGTGCCCAACTGAAGTCCTCCTTGTCTGGGTTAAATCTTTCAATCCAGTCCCGTAAGTACATACCAGCTGAGTTAAAAAATTAAGGACCACCATCTAGGACTCTGTTTCGTTCTTCTATACAGTTGAAGACCGCCATGAAGAACCCTTTTGGGCCTAGCTGTAGGGTAACATGTCCTTTAGGTTTCCATTTTGCTGCTATCCAACCCTGCAGAGTTTTTTCAGTCAGCCAGAAGCCAATAAATTTGCTTATGAGGGCATGGTCCTTCATAAACTAGATTTTTACATTTATCCTATGACTTAGTTGGTATTTTGTTGCACATCATGTAATATCAGTTGACTAAACTCTTTGGTATTTTCCGGTTCATTATAATGTCTGTACTCGTTATATTGCTAATTTTGTGCATATCTTGCCTCTGTGATTCTACGCGCGGATGTCTTGCATATCAAAATTGTCAAAGCAACAGGGAATAGAAAAAGATATTTCGTGCTTCTGATTCACGAACCCGGTGGGGGAGGTGTTGAACCTCCCGTTGGGGACGCCATTACAGGGAGTCCTGTTGCAGTGATAGGCTATCGTTCTGGTGCATAGTATTGGCTGTCAGAAGGCAGGTTAGGACAGAGTCCTCTATTGCAGAGTCTAACAGAAACCCTAGACGCTCAGGGTTGACGAGCCATCGCCTCAAGATCGTGTTTTCGAAAGGTTCTTCAAATGTTATGGTCATCATGTGTTTCGAATTTGGTTGAAAAATGTGTAAAAGGGGACATAGTATTTATGGACCTAGATCTAAGGTTTCCTATGGTGAAATACCCTATGAAATGTAAGTCCTATTCCTAAATACCTCAAAACCCTAATACCTAAAATCCTATTCCTAAAACTCTAACCCATATGAAAAGGTACTATGCATTAATCCCTAATGCTAAAGTCCTAGCGCAAATACAAACCATATTAAAAATATTACCAAAAACCTTATTAAAGGTTCGGAGGATGAATGGTCAAAAACCTTATTATAAAAAGTTTCAGATGGGGTTTATAAAACCTATGATATAGCGCAATGGTGTAAAACCTTTTTATAAGGTTTAGACATATATATTAAGACATATATAAAAATTTATAATAAAAAAAAGCCACACAGTGTTACATAACTACGTGGCATTAGACCGTATCGGAGGACTTAAGCAATGTGTGAATAGTGGGAAACTGCGTCGGAAGTTTTAAGCAATGTGACTAGAACTATTGGAGTGACCACTGGAGCCACCCTAACCACCGGGATTCGACTGCCAATATAGCCCTGTTCACATGCTGAAAGTTTGTCACCTCCGCCTAGTTTGTACTGTCCGCCCGGTTAATAAGCAGTTTGATATATCATAAAGTTTATTTATGGGTTTTTTCATTTAATTTAGTGCTAAGGTCAACACATGATCCTAAGGTTCATGAATGGAGATGGATTCTACCCCTTATCACAAATTATTCTCAACAAATTGCTAAATTAAGGTTCGAATGCAGCCTCTTTAAACGAGGGAATTTTCTCATGAAGTTCAACTTGGATTTTTGGAAGACATAGTGCAGTTTCAAAAGTTGAGAGGCGATTTTGTTTGCAGCATTGCTCAGCCTTCGCTGGTCGGAATTGAGCATGGAGACAGGCATTGGAAATGCGATGAAGAGTACTTTCTGTTTACAGGGTTTAGAAGTGCCTGTGAGCATAGTCATTATATTCTATTTCAGTGTAAACATTCCTCTTGATGAATCCTATTAGAAATGGACGCCCACTTAAAAGCGGACCTGGAGATGTAGTCCAGGGGGGACAAACTCCATCATCAAATTGTTTGCCTCTTCTTCTCTCTGATTATTGATGTTATTTAATTCATTTATGCTACTAGTTTATGTTATGTTTCATTAAAGCATACTTCAGTTAATAGTCAATATAAAGGACAAAATAATCAAACTACCTCAACACTTTATTCGATCAATTTCCGTATTTTCAGAACATGAGTATTAACTTCAATTCATTCTAAAGACAGAGTCTGTAAAGGGCTAGGTAGCCTCTAGAAATCATCCTTTTATCAAAGGTGATATCTCTAGTAAATGCCCCTACAGTCAATCTCTGTAATAGAGTTAAGAATTTAATCGTTCAATTTCAGATCATACCTGCTCTAAGAAAGTGTGGAACGTGAATAATTTATACAAGATCATGTAGTTTCATGAGAAATGATCCAAAATGGGTTATAAAATATTTCTCATATTTTCACTGATCATGTAGGCAATTATATACATGATCTTTGTGTCCAAAGTTATCATTATTTGGTTGGATGATAGTCTGAAGATAGAGTTGATAATGATTTAGTTTGGTATACATTTTTAATGTTTTGTCCACCAGTAGTCTCATCACATTTATCACAAAGGTCTCAAGAAATCTTGTAGCTTTATCATGACTGTTTTAAGTTGAAACTTCAGGAAAGCACAAATGTTGGGAAAATTTTAAAATCAAGGTACAAAGACTAACTAGAAAAGAGCAGTAATGTATTGATCAGGAGATCAAGTCATAGCTAAAAATGAAAGTGCTTGAAACAGGTTTGAACCTGAGCGAACAGAAAGGTCTCTTCATTGCAATTTCGGCACTGTGAATGGTTCGAAAAATCGATGTCGTATGAGGAAGATATCGCGTTATGTTCATTTTCCCAAATAACAAAATTTTGGTGACTGGATGCCCAGTCAGCTTGCAGGTACACTCAGTAGAATATTCTGGGAATATTCCATTTTCTTCTGAGCCAATGTGGTGGTGCCATGTGGCACATTTTGGGTTGTTAGATAGGATGGTATGAATTCGTGATATGGTTGTTGGATTTGTTTATATGTGGGCGAATGATTGAGTGAGACGTGGCAAGCCCGCAGGCCGCCACGTGTCATCACAAGGTTAGTGCAAAACTTTGTGGAGTCGACGAGGGTCAAACCCGCGACCTCCTCTCCGTACACAAAGGCCATTTTCCATTTCATCTACACATGTTACTTAACATACTAAGGTGCGAATACATATTTTAAATTTTTTTAAAAATGAGTTGAGGGTTTGGGAGGCCAGCCCCGAAGGGCCAGCCCCCCTCGCATGTGACCTTAGCACCAAAACCTTAGCTTTGTATTAAACTGCAACATCAAAGTTAAACCACCGGCGAGTGGTCAGACCTGTTCACATGCGGAGGTAAACAGTAAATCCAACGGTTTCAAAAGGGTTTGGAACTGCGTACTCCAGGTTCTAACCTCATCCAGAGGGTTAGTTTCAATGGTGATCACATGATTGAATAAATTTTTGTTGTAATGGTTAAATTTTATGGAACCCGTAACTCCCGGTTCCGTCAAATGCGGCAGAGTCGAAACGGTTAACAGAGTATTCGGCGGGGGTGGCATGTGACCACCCGCCACTCATAGTTAATGTCAAGGTTATCCGCCCGGCAGTTTTGGAGTGCGCCCCCAAATTTGGGGGTAAACTATCAATTTATCTGCAGTTAAACTACCAGTCTCCACATTTAGTGGAGTGTTTCTAGCTGTCATAGGGAAAAATGCATTGGGAGGTCAATTTTCGACAAATTTATTGAAACAAGAGTCTACCTAGACTAATTTAATAATTTTGGAGCCATTGGTTCAGAGAAAACAACCATTAGAGGCATGCAAAAATATGTAATCTATAATTTTAAGCATAATTACAAAGAGGGACATGCCATTGGGAGTTTGACCAGCAGATGTAGCCTAGGAGGGGTGAACTGCTTCATCATGCCTACTGTGTAAAACTTATGTGTGAATATTTTTCTCTGTTATGCACTATTGTTCAGTGTTTTTAAGGCTTATTTACATGCTTAAAGTTCACTAATTCATCTAATTTTCATGGTTAAAACTCTCATACCTTAAGCAAAGTTATGGAGACAATTTGTACATGTTTATTTAACTAAAAGGACACTTAGCACAACAAAAATAATACACTCCTTTCAGATCAAGTTGGTATCATAGCTATAGTTTTATCTCTGGTGTTTTTTATGTGCAAGGATTTGTTAACTATTTTCAAGGGTTTTCATGCTTTCTAGGCTCAAGCTTAAGAGAGGAGAAGGAAAATTGGTGGAAGCAAGAGGTTCTCAAAGTGAGCCACAAAAAAGGAGGGAAAGATTGCCACATTCTCCACCACCTAGTTCACCTCCAAGAGAAGCAGAAGTAGCATCAAGCATGCCTCTAGGAGAAGACGAAACCCATGAAGAGATGGATCCCAAAGAGGAAGAAAGAGTGTTCAGGAAATCATTCCTTGACATGACTGAAATGGTGAGAGTGCTTTATCAAGAAAGGAATGAAAGACTAGAAGGAGAAGGATCCAAACTTCACAAGGAAGGTGAGGGATCATTAGGAGGTCACAATGATGAAGAAAAATCAAGGAAGGGTAATGGAGGAAATGGAGGCAGTAGAAAGTCACCATTGTCACCCTCATCATCATCATCCTCTACTTCATCTTTAGTACACCAGTCACACAAGTCAAAGAACACTGGTAAAAGTACTTTTCTAAAAATTGATGTTAAGTTTGAATTGCCAGTGTTTAATGGTGAAGTCAACGCAGAAAAGCTTGATAATTGGATTAGGAAATTGGAGGTTTACTTGAGAATTCAGAACCTTCATGATGATGACACCAAAATACAACTAGCTTCATTGAGGATGGAAGGTGAAACTCTTGTTTGGTGGAAAGCTAAGACAAAGGAGGAGATCAAGAAACATGGTAAGATTATTCTATCATAGACTGATTTCATTACTGCAATAAAATAAAAGTTTTATCCATTTTCTCACATGTAGAAAGCCATAATGAACTTGCAAAATTTTAGACAATTGAAAGGACAAAATGTACAAGACTACACCCAAGAGAATATCTCTCTTATTAGGGGTAGATTTGCAGAGTCAAAATACTTTGATCAAGTACATAGAGGTCTTACATATCTACCTTAGACATAATATTCTCATGTTTAATCCTACAAGCCTAGATGAGGTATATATTCAAGCTACACATTTAGAAGCTAGAGGGAAAAATACTTTTGAAGAGGGTAGAAACAAGCCTTTTAAGGATAAAAACAAAGAGAAAACCTCAAAAGGAAAAGGCAAAAAGAATGCATCAGTCAAGAAAAAGGGAGAGAAAGTGGTTTGTAAACATTGTTCAAGAGAAGGCCATGAAGAGAAAAACTGTTGGAAACTACATCCTGAAAAGAAACCCAAATTTAACAATAACAAAGGGAAGCAGAAAACTACAGCTACAAATCAACATAACTTAGGAGAATATTCAGGTGATGAAACTAAAATTACAGCCATGGGATTGAACAACATGAAGGGGAAAGAAATTAAAACAAAACCTAGTACTATTACTTCAAGCTGTCACATATAAGCTCCAAATGAAGAAGAGAGAATTGAATTGTTTCATGTGAGGGTCATATCTAAACATACCAATATTGATACATTGTTTGAGAGTGGTTCACAAGTGAATTTAATCTCTGAAGAATTGGTCAAGAAAATTAATCTTGAGACCATTCCACATCCAAAACCATATCCACTTGGGTAGATTTGCAAGGATACAAATTTACAGGTTTCAAAGAAGTGCATATTGCGCTTTGCGATAACTACACATTTTTTTGACACTGTTGAATTAGATGTGGTTCTGCTTGATATTACAGGATTATGTTGGGTAGTCCGTACAGTGTACGATAGGAAAGCTATCTTCCATCACCATGAGAAAAAATACCATTTATTCAAAGATGGCAAAGAGTACATTGTTAGAGCACATCGCAAGAAGATGAATATTGCAATGGTAAATGCTGGATAGGTAAAAACGTTGGTGAATTCAAGTAAGAATTTTTTTATTCTAATGATTAATCCTAAAGCTGATGTTAATCATGAGTCATTTGAAAATTGTGATCCTAAGTTGAAATCAAATTTATATGATGTAGTTGATGCACATCATGAGATGTTTCAGGAGCCAACATGTTTGCCTCCTAAAAAGGAGATTCAACATGAGATTAAGTTTCAACAAGATTGTCCTCTTCCAAACATCGACATGTATCGCATGTCGATAATGGAGAATGTTGAAATAAATAGGAAAATTAAGGACTTCTTAGACAAGGGACTCATAAGGCCAAGTACTTCGCCATGTGGTTCACCTATAGTTTTGATTACTCAGAAAGATGGGACTTTCCGCATGTGTGTCGACTTCAGAGCTTTGAAAAAGATAATGGTAAATAATCGAGACCCACTCCCAAGGATAGATGATTTGTTAGATCAAATGAAAGAAGAAAAGTATTTCACTAAGTTAGATTTACAAAGTGGATATCATCAAGTAAGAAGTGCAGAAAGTGACATATGGAAGACTACATTCAAAACCAAATAAGGACTCTTTGAGTGGTTGGTTATGTTGTTTGGTTTGTGTAATGCACTTACGACTTTCATGCGTGTGATGGATAATGTTTTGCGTCCATTTCTTGATGAATTTTTGATTGTGTATTTAGATAGTATACTCATTTTCAGAAAAACAAGAGAAGAGAATGTATTTCATGTAAAGAGGGTACTTGATGTTTGGAAGAAAGAAAAATTATTTATTAAGATGTCTAAGTGCGAATTTGGAAAAACTTATTTAGTTTATTTGGGACACATTGTAGGAGGACGCACATTGAGAATTGATCCTTCTAAAGTGGAAGCCATTGTGAATTGGCCCACTCGCAAATCAGTAACAGAGGTAAGAATTTTTTTAGGCGCAACTCAATATTGGAGAAAGTTTATTGCTAACTTTTGTGCCATAGCAGCTCCTATGCATGCAGTGACATGTGTGAAGAAAGGCTTCCAATTGGGAGGAAAACATCAACAATCTTTTGAAGCTTTGAAATACAAGATCAGTTCAGCTCCGGTTCTGCATTACCAGATTTGAGACAACCATTTGAGATACAGACCGATGCTAGTGATAATGCCATGGGCGCGGTACTTTTGTAGCATGGTAAGCCTATCACTTTTCATTTTGAAACATTCAATGGTGTTTTAATCAATTATCCAACATATGACAAAGAGTTGTATGTGTTGGTACAAGCATCAAGAAGTGGAAACACTACTTGTTGGGTAAAGAGACGATTATTCATACCAATCACCAACCACTACAATACTTGCAGTCACAAACGAAATTGCAGCAATCATGACATTTTAGGTGGATGGGATTTCCTCAACAATTTCACTTGGTTATAGGGTACACGAAAGGTATTTTCAATAAAGTTGCTGATATGCTTTCAAGGCCTATTATAAGTGCTTCTACTTTGCTTAAAAATGATTCTATTGTACATGAGAGTTACATAGAACAATATGCATCTAATGCTAATTTTAAAGGTGTGTATGCTAGTTTTAGTAAAGGGAATCAAGTTGAGGAAAATGATTATCACTTTCATAACAATTTGTTGTTTCATTTGGGCAAGTTGTGTATACCACAAGGAGAGAGACTTAGTGTCATGAAAGAGGCTCATTCATCTCTTATTGTTGGTCACTTTGGGGTAAGAAAAAAAGTGGCACATCTACAAAGGTATTGTTATTGGCCTCACATGATAGATAGTGTGTCATATTTTATAAGAGGATGTTAAATCTGTGCAACAAGAAAGCCTAGCAATAGGAAGCTTGGGTTGTACATTCCACTATCGGTACCATCAAGGCCATGGGAGAGTGTCTCCATGGACTTTGTTGGAGGTCTACCTATGTCAAGAAAAAAACAAGATTATCTTTATGTAGTTGTGGATAGATTCAGTAAAATGTGTATACTTATGCCATCTAAGAAACTCATTACTGCTGAACAAAATACTGAACTTTATTTTCAACATGTACGGGTTAATTTTGGTTTGTCAACTTCTATTGTTAGTGATAGGGATTCTGGGTTCATTGGGAATTTTTGGTCCAATATTTGGAAGATGATGGACACAAAGTTGAAAAAGAGTACTACTTTTCATCCACAAACTGATGGCCAAACCGAGGTGGTGAACAGAAATGTTGTGCATATATTGAGAGAATATTGCAGCAAACATCCCAAGTTATGGGATGAACAACTACATTACATTCAACAAGCTTACAACCGGCCCAAGCACTCTTCTACAAATACTTCACCTTTTGAAGCATGCTTTGGGTATTTGCTGACATTGCCATTAGACTTCATGTATGAGAAGGATGTTGCAATTTATAGGCATAGTGATATTGAAAAAGCTCGAAATTTCATTAAGAAAATTCAGATTATTCATCATGAAGTTCAAGAACAGCTTGAGAAGAGTCAAAGAAGGTACAGGGAGAGGCATTACAAACATAGAGTTAATCAGAAGTTTCAAGAAGGAGATGAAGTATGGTTGCACATGCAAGGATAAGGTAAAAATCTCAAGCCTATTTGTTATGGTCCATTCAAGATTATTAAAGTTGGTAATAATGCATTTCAACTTGACTTGCCTTCATATATGCAAATGTATTCCATTGTCAATGTGGAGAATTTACATTTGTATGAGCCTCCATTGATTGATGATCAAGGGAGTGAAATTTAGCTTCCATCAATAGAATATTTCTCGCCAGAATTTTTGGATGAGCTCAAGGAGGATGCCATCCTTGACAAGAGGAAACACACTTCTAAAAGAGGAAGTGTCAATTATCTTTGGATTGGGCTCAAGGGTAGCAAACCAAGTAAGGCAAGATGGATGGAAGTGGAAAAGGTGAGGGAGATGTTTCCTCATCTTCTGAATAGGTGATTAAAGTATTTTGGGGTCCAAAAGCTTCCCAATGGGGAGGTGTGATCAAGAGATCAAATCATATGCTCAAAAATGAAATTGCTCGAAACAGGTCCGAACCTGCGCGACCGAAAATGTCTCGTCATTGCTATTCTGGCACCACGAATGGTTTGAAAAACTGATGTCGTATGAGGAAGATACCACATTTTGTTAGTTTTCCAAAAAATAAAATTTTGGTGACTGGATGCTCAGTCAAATTGCAGGTACAGTCAACAGAATATTATGGGAATATTCCATTTTCTTCTGAGCTAATGTGGTGGTGCCACATGGAACATTGTGGGCGATTGGATGAGATGGTACGAATTCATGATCTGGCTGTTGGATGTGTTTATATATGGGCGAATGATTGAGTGAGACGTGGCAAGCCGATGGGCCACCACGTGTCCTCACAAGGTTAGCGCAAAATTTTATGGAGTCGATGGGGGTCGAACCTGCGACCTCCTCTCCGCATGCAAAGACCATTTTCCATTCCTTATATAGATGTTACTTAACATACTAAGGTGTGAATACATATTTGAAGTCTTTTTAAAAATGCACTGAGGGCTTGGGAGGTCAGCCCCCCTCGCATGTGACTTTAGCATTGGAACCCTGGCTTCGTATTAAACCACAACATCAAAGTTAAACTACCGACGAGTGGTCAGACCTGTTCGCATGCGGAGCTAAACAATAAATGCAACGGTTTGAAAAGGGTTTGAAACCACATACTCCAGGTTCCAACCTCATCCAAGGGGTAAGTTGAAATGGTGATCACATGGCGGAATAAACGTTTGTCATAACGGTTAAAGGTTATGGAACCTGTAACTCCTAGTTCCATCGAATGCGGCAGAGTCCAAACGGTTAACGGAGTATTTAGAGGGGGTGGCATGTGACCACCCTGCTGCTCACAATTAATGCAAGGTTATCTACCTACCAGTTTTGGAGCAAGCCCCCAAATTTGGGGTAAACTATCAATTTATCTGCAGTTAAACTACTAGTCTCCACATTTAGTGGAGCTTTTCTAGCTATCATTGGGAAAAATGCATTGTGAGGTCAATTTTCGACCAATTTTGGTGAAGAAATATTCTACCTAGACTAATTTGAGCATTATGGAGCCATTGGTGCAGAGAAAACAACCATTAGAGGCCTGCAAACATATGTAATTTACAATTTTGAGCATAATGACAAAGATGGACATGCCATTGGGAGCTGGACCAGCAAATGCAGCCTAGGAGGGGTGAACTGCCTCATCATGCCTACTGTGTAAAACTTATGTGTGAATTTTTTTCTCTATTATGAACTATTGTTCAGTGTTTTTAAGGCTTATTTACATGCTTAAAGTTCACTAATTCATCTAATTTTCATGGTTAAAACTCGTATACCTTAAGCAAAATTGTGGAGACAATTTGTACATGTCTATTTAACTGAAAGGACACTTAGCACAATAGAACTAATACACTCCTTTAAGATCATTTATTAGATGGGCTGGAAATTAATATGTATTCCTATAAATATCATTTTGTAGCATTCTTGAGGTCAGCTAGTGGGCTCATGCTTTGCAATTTGATTAAGATTCAATCTATTGACAAGTTTTCATGGGATTTTCCTTTCATTAGTTTTCCCTTTTTCTCATGAGCAAGAACTTGCGGAGAATTCAATTAGAAGAAAAAATTCTTACATGGTTGCATGGGTTGTTCCATTTCACTTGATCAGGTGATGTATGGATCAGTTAGAGTAGGTGTGATTAATAAGTTGAATTCTAAGCATTTGTTTTAAATAGTATCTTCTAGTAAGGTTTGCAGTTAGTCTACAATTTAGTTTGTCAGTTGGTTTGCAATATAGAGTCTCGTCTTTCGTTTTTGACTCCATGCCCAAATGGTAAGGCTACTTGTTCTACTATGTTCTTGACACCTCTAAGGAGTTTCCATCCCTAGATGGAGCCAATGTTAGTGTCATTATTTACATCCTATCACCAGTGATCAATGGGCTCTTATCATTTCCTGTTAGAGTCTCATCATAATTTTTTTTTCATTTCATTACCTCTTCAAGCAAAAATTGATCACTGGGTATTAGGTCTAAAACTATTTTCCATTTCTTCCAAAATTTTCACATGCTGGTCCATGCCATCACACAGCTGAGTGTCTCATCATTCAAAGATTATCACATCATTTTAGTTATCTTCAATATTATTTCATTCAATTTCGTGTATCCATTAGGTCATTAGGGTTTCTAGGTCACCAAAAATCTTATTTCATGCATAAAATCCAGCAATTGGAGAAGTGGTAATCAGAAACTTTATTCAATAAATTTTGATTTCAAAATGTAATTTTATGTTTCTATATATAATAAGTACTTCATGTTCCTAAAAGTTGTAGTAAAAATTCCAAAGCGATCCAATATTCCAAAGAAGCCACAAAAATTTCAAGGTTACAAATTTAAAAGGTTACAAAGTTCAAAAGAATGAAAGTCATGCTTGAAAAAGACATGTGGGGCCCATCATCACTCAAAGGGAGTCATTCCATGTTTATAAAAGGCAAAAAAAGACACAATATTATTTCATTTTCAATCTTATTACTTCTCATCATCGAGCTCATCCTTCATTTGGCAAGAAAACACGAGTTTTTCTAATCTCAAATTGGGAAAAATTGGTTGGCACTGCACATACAGACACTGCATTGTGCTTCTGGAGGAAGGTGCTGTGCGTCGAAAGACTTTGCTACACATAGGCATTGTGCACACCTTGCGTTGTGCATGAGGCAGCATTGCCCAAATTTCTAAATTGACCACTAAAATCAGTTTTTCAAGTTTCCACTCAGGATTTGTTCACCTCTAATCTCCATAACAAGTAATTTCACTCATATTTATGCCTTCTCTTGCTTTGGAGACCAAGAAATTGATAAAGAGCTTAGTCTTCTAGGGTTTACAAGAATTTCATGGTTTTGGTCTTCAAAAGGATGGATTGATGCTTTAAACCCTAGTTTCATTGTCCCTACACCTATGTTTGCAACTTATACATCACCTCCATCCATCACAAAGCCATATCCCATCATTGTTCTTATCTTCCCTATAAACCCTAGCCCTATTCTACCAATTTGGGCAATTTTCCTAGCTAGGATTGTGTTTAAATTTCCTAGCCCATTTCCCTCACCCATTTCCCTTCATTTCACTCCCTAAAGATCCCTAAGACTCGTGCACATCTCCCTAAATTTTCCTACTCCAATCTCCCTTCCCTAACTCCCTCATTTCATCCCTTTACTCTTTTTCCCTGTTATTTCCCTCCTATCATCTAGGGTTTCAATCATGTAAGCATATTATTCACCATTAGAGAAAATAATACACAAAAAAGGGGGGAAGATACTGAGGTATGAGCCCTCAATTTGTAGTGAAATCACTTCCTCACCATTCATTAGAAAATTCTTTAAATATGTCAACTGCCTAGGGTTTTGTCAAAGAGTGGAGGAGGTAGGTTTCCATGAGCAGCTTACACATTTGTTTGCCACCAATTTGAAGGGAGAAAAGGCCACCATTGCAGTGATTGATTTCACATTTTCAGTAGATGCTATCTCTCTTGTTGTAGGAATACCAAATCATGGTGAATATTGGTTCAAAGGCATGAACCTAGACCTTGAGCAGTACAAACCCTACATAAAATCACAGTACAAAGAGTCTCATACACATATTTTCCCATTCAAATACCTGCTGGAGAAGTATGCACCATTGATGAAGGTTTTAATGAAAATTTTCACATGTGAGGTTAGGTTTTCCAGATTGTACCAATATCACATTAGACTGCTCATGCACTTCACAATAGTGAAGACTCTCAATTTATGCAATTCCTTGTATAGAAGTGTGACCAAGATGTCTGAAAAGGTGCAAGTAAAAAACACAGAACATTACCCTAGCCTCTTTCACTACAGCTTAGTGAAGGTTATAGTTCTCCATTAGTTGGCAAAGAATAACATGACATGGGATACCTTCATTGAGGCAACCTTGCAAATGCAGACAACCACTACACCAACTCAGTAGGAAAACATATCACCTACCATGTCATCACAGCCTATGGAGGTGGGATCATCAATCAAAATTGATAAAGTTTAAAAGAGGCCTAGGCTTGAGGTTATTCACACCTATTAGAGAGGCAGGAGTCTTGTGTTTGCTTCTCAAATTGAGGAAGGGGCCAAGCCTACTTCACCAGAACAAGGATCACCATTAGTGTAGCATGACACATCCATGCATGAGGAAGAGCATGATTTTGACCTAGTAGACTTGGAATCTACTTATGATCATGAGAACCTAGAGGGGCTAGTCAAAGACAAGGATGCTCATATGAAAGAGTTCCAAGAGAACTTGAAAAGGAAAAACTTTGTCATTTCACTTTTAGAGCAAGAAAACCATCAGTTGAAGGTAAATCAGCTACTTTCTGAGAGAAAGTAGGCTAAGGCTAGTAGGCATGTTGTAAAGGGAAAATAAATGGTTGACCATGATGAGAATGAACAACAGGTAAGGAGGAAGAGGCCAATGACCATGGGTCTCAAAAGAACATTGCAGAACGAAAAAGAGAAAAATCCACCACATGAAGAGTTGACTTTTGAAGAAATAATGGCCAAAGAAATCAATGAGAACAAGGAGTTTTGGCTTGATAGAGTGAACACACATCTAGAGAAGCTCCTTGACAAGGCCAATAGCGAAAATCAGATGTTGAGGCACATGGCTGACCATTACCACACAAGAAACAAAATTTGTAATGTCAAGATCAAGCAATTGCAAGACAAGCTCAAAGAAACCCTAATCAGCCAACAGGAGAAGGGTAAGTTATATATTCTTACTGATGCCTCCATGATAGCATAGAGCACCTCATTTGGCATTTTTGGACCAATTTTGGGAATATTTGGAGCAATTTTTGTTTTGCACTGTGCTTTTTCCTCAGAGATCCAAATGACAAATGGTTGACATTTCTAGAAATTTGATGGCCTCCTCTCAAAACCCAGTTTCTCAGATTTTTTATTCAGGGTTTAAATTTTGAGACAAATAAGAAAAAGGGGTCAAAAATCAACATTCTACCCCTCTTTTTGACTGACACTGCGCTTCTGGAGACACCTTGGGAGAATGAGTTTGTGAAGGCCCACCATTGGTCATTTTAAAAAATTCAATATGTTCTGGAAGCTAGATAGACAGGGCTATTTTACCATTCTTTTAGATTTCAATGTTGACTTCAGGAAGGTGCCTAAAAATGACCTCCAAGATGGCGCTACACTTCTACAATTTTCTGATATTTTAATTAAATTTAACCTCTGTAATTTTCTCCAATTTCTAGTTTGAATTTTGTAAAAGTCAAAACGTGAAAGTAAATGAATGTAAAAGTCAAAACGTAAATGTAAATGGTAAAAATGGAGTTGAATAGGTGTCTTACCCATCATTTATTTCTTTTAGGATATGTCTCTTAATGGCTAGAATTTAGCTTGGAACACTAGTGTACATTGTGAATTTGGTAGGAACTAATAGACAAAATTTGCAGCTAATGTGGTGGGATTCACATGGTATGTTCTTTAGTAGTGTTTATTCTTCTGTGATCATATGTTTTAATATATGTTACCTTCCATATTCATTCCCATGTCTTATGTCATTGATTTCTAAGTTTGATAAATAGAATTCATTGATTTTGATGCTCTGTTCTAGAGAAGCTTTCACATTTATGTTCATTTCCTTCTGATATAAAAAGATTCATGATGTTCATGCTCATTTTGAAGCCCTATCAGTCTACCATATTCAAAAATATACCTCTAAAGTGATAAAGTGTGTGCCTACCTTACCCCATTACATCTCTACAAATTTGATTTTTAGAGCCCTGACCTAGTCTTTCCTATACCTAATTCACCATCCAGCACAAACCTTAAAAATAAAATCAAACCATAATCTACATACCTAGCCTAATATATTTCATGATCCAGTAAAATTGGTTGTGATCTCATTGAGAGAGCCCTCTCCACCTATTAGGGCTAGCTACGAGGTCAAAGTGGTATGTGGTTACCTTTGATGTTCTCCTTCTCAGCCTTTGGAGAATTGGTGGAGTGCTAATATAAGAAACATAAGGAATGGTTTATAGATGTGATGCTACCACATATTAGGTTTCCATTAAAGAAAAAAAATATAGAAACTCAAGCTGAAGCTCTGGATATTGCGATGAAGTTGAAAGCTTTGCCTATAGGAGACACTAATGCAGGTATGCAGTAGATTCAAAGTCACTTGGCTAACCTGACCTTGCAATTGCAAGATATAAAGAAAGGTAAAGAAGTCAGAGAAGAAGTGTCGTGTATAAAGTGAAAATTAGAGGGCCATTCTAAGGAAAATTGCCATGTTTTTAGGGATTACATGGCTAGTGGAGCACCTAATCCTTTGAATATGGGATCCATCATGTGGTGCAAAATATGCAGGAGGAGAGGCCAACATCGCTCTGAAGAATGTTACTTGTTGTAGAAATATGTGAAGATCCCAAGGAACCTATTTTACAAATTTTGTAAGTCATTAGGACATGATGAGAATCATTGTTGAAGTTATGATCTAATGATGGAGCACAGTGTTGACACTTACATAATACAAGCATAGGAGCGTACGTGGTGGTAGAGGAGGTTATCAAGGAAGAGTTCGAATAGGTGAAGCTGGTCGAGGATGTGGAAAATTCATTTTCTATAACTGTGGTCATGCAAGTCATTTTGCAAGAGACTTCTAGAATCCCACTACGACATGTAAGTATTGTAAATCCTTTGATCAAGTAATTGAATATTGTCCTGTGCTTATGGCGATGATGTAAGAAAAAAGGACCTAGCATCCCATACAAAAAATCCAAATGATGAAGGTTGAAATAAGGGCCAATGAACTTTGTGTTAGTATTGTCACTAGAAGTGGAACTGCAACTGGAAGTCTTAAAGAAGATGAAAAGAAGGAATTTGAAAATATAGGTGCATGGGTTAGAAAGATGCTGGAGAAAGTTCCTATTTTTGATGTTCACATAGAAAAGAAAATGTTATGGAAGCAAATCGAAGTTTTATGGATACAAGAGCTTCGAATTCCACTGCACAACCACGACCTAGTAACAGTGACATGTCAGTAGTTCCGACACAAAACCAAGCCGAGACGCAGGATCATGCTCTGACACATAATTCAGTAGATCAAGCAAGTGTTTTGAGATCTTTTCTGCAGACTTTTATGAAGTTATTAAAAGATCATAATGTTTTAGAAGGGCTTCAGGAATTAATAGATTCCTACACATAAAAAGAAACATTGCAGAGTGAGATGCGCGCAATTAATAATGTACACCGATAGAAGAGAATTGGAAAAGAAATGAAACTTAGTGCGCAGATATGAGAATATGAAATGGATCAAGTTATTTTGGATTTGGGATTTGATGCTAATGTCTTGACAAAACAGACATGGGAATTAATGGGTAAGTTGGATCTACAATGGTCAAACATTCAGTTAATATTGGAAAATCAGTAAAAGATGTTTCCTATGGGAAGACTACTAGGTGTCACAATAGATATTGATGGAGTTCACACTGTTGTTGATTTTGAAGTAATATAAATTTTTGATGATAATAATCCTTACCCTAATTTTCTTGGAATTTATTTGGAAATGGACAATATGGCCATAATCAATATAAATAAGTGACAAATGATATTTGAAGGAAACAATATGAGGGTGATTGTTCCTTTAGATCCATCCAAAGGAGTAATATATATAGAGCCAATTAGAGAAGAATACATCACATCTAACATAGATAATATCTACCAATTGAAAACTAAGGAAGAATATTTATATTAATCCTACTGCAGATGGAAAGTTGAATTGGGATCACGATATCTCTTGCACATCAGATTTAAAAGAAGAATTGGAAAATTGGCAGAACAGGTAGCATGAATTATCTACGAAGTGTTATCCGAGACTGAAAAAAGTAGTTCTCTGTATGACATCTTAGGCATGTAACCTACCTTCTTATGATGGTTTGAGAAATGTAGATACTTTTCTTACTACTTATGAAGAAGAAGTGCCAGAAAATCAAAGATTGTCAACTTTTGATATAGCCTTCAGAGCTACCCCTGCTAGATGGTGGGGCACACAAAATAAAAAATATAGGAGATTGGAATGTATGTCGAAGATTAATGTGGATAAGGTTTGGACAAGTAGAAACATAAATGCAGAAGAAATATGATGGTGAAGCCGACACTAGAAAGCATAGCCAACTATGCATTACAACATGGAAGGAGATTCCACAACACGAATGGGTACATGGATTTATTCACACATAGGAGACAATGCTTAATAGTTTGTACCTAGAAACATAATTGTAACATGGTACTATAAGTTGGGTAGACTTGGTTGATGGTTTTATTTTAACATTCAACTTCGAGGATGAATGTACAAGCATAGATTCGACCCTTCAAGTAGTAAAAGAGAAGATTTTTGAGGGATTAGCCATACTAACATGGAAGCAACCTAATTGGGTTGCACATATAGAGTATGCATTGGAGTGTTATAACATTATTGTAGAAGGGTAAGAAGATCCATGCAACATCGACATTGCAGAATCAGAAGGACACTGCAAAGTACAATGACCTAAGATAAAGACACTAGAAATAACAAAGCCATCGAATACCAAGAAGGTGAATATAGGATTAGAAGAAGAGCCCAAGTTTGCAACAATAGGAGATTACTAGGATGAGGAGATAGTAAGTAAAGTTACAGAGCTAATCCATGAATATAAAGAATGGTTTCCCATTGAATTTTCAGATATGAATGGAATATTAGGAGATATAGGGGTCATGTAGGTTCCCCTGAAGGCTTATGTGAAGCCAGTCAAGTAGAGACCTTATAGGTTGAACCCAAAGTAAAAAAAGAAAGTGAACCTAGAACTTGATAAGATGATAACACCAGGGATTATTTAAGTTGTCGAAGAGACAGAATGGTAAGTCCTATGGTGGTGTAGGAAAAGACTCACTCGAGGAGAGATTAGGATTTGTGTTGACCTAAGGAAGTTAAACTATGCATGTTTATATGATACTTTTCCTACCCCTTTCAAAAATGAAGTACTAGACAATGTAGGAGGTCAGGAAGCCTATTCATTCACATATGGTTTCTCAGGTTATCATTAGATCATAATTGCACCTGAAGATTGACATAAGATCACATTTGCTACATAATGGGGCTCATATAAGTACATAGTGATGCCTTTTGGGTTGAAGAATGCCCTTGCTATATTTGTTTAGAGTGGTGGTTGTATATTTTAAGGAGTACATTCACAAGTTTTTGGAGGTATACACTGATTACTGGATAGTATTTCGATTGTTGAAAAGGATGTTGGAAGTTTGAGTCTTATGCTCAACACTTGTAGACAATATCAAATCTCTCTAAATTTGAAGAAGTGCATGTTCTATGTACCCTTTGGTATCTTGTTGGGGCATATTGTTTGTAGGCAAGGATTAATGGTGGAACGTACTAAGATTGTTGTCATTGTAAACTTGGATCCACCTAAGCCAGTAAGACAGTTGTGCACTACATTGGGACATACAGGGTATTACATAAATTTTATTAACGGGTATGCGTAGATCACTGCGCCCATGGAGAAAATTATGAAGAAGGATGTAACTTTTCAATGGGATGAAGATTGTTAGAAGAGCCTTAACATATTAAAGGAGAACATGGTAACTTTGTCTATATTAATATTCCCTGATTGGAAGAAGGAATTCCATTTGCATGTGGACGCCTCTTGCATAGCTTTGGGATTGGTATTGACACAACCAGGTGAAGGAGAAATTGATCATCCTATAGCTTTTGCAAGTAGGAAGTTTTATAAAGCTGAGAAGAACTATACCACCACATAAAGAGAAGTATTAGCTATGGTGTATGCTCTGCAGAAGTTCAGACATTATTTGTTGGGATCATAGTTTAAGATGTTTACAGATCATTCTGCATTGAAGTATTTGGTTAATAAGCATGTCTTAGGAGGGAATATTTACAGATGGTTATTATTATTTCACGAGTATGAATTTGAATTCATTGTTAAACCAATAAGGCTGAATGCATGACCTAACCATCTGTCAAGATTAGAAATAAGAGAAGGGCCAACCAGCATAGAAGAAAATCTCCCTTATGCACATTTATTTTCAATCAGAGTAGAAAATGACCATTTTATAGACATTATTAATTTTTTTATCACAAGGATGGTTTAGGTTTTAACCCTATATAGAAATTATCTACAAATGAATCTTAAAAACATAAAATAAACAATAGCGAGAGCATAAAACATATATAACAGAGATTTCCCCTGGATCCCAAATCAGGATCACCAGCTTGATTTTTCATTATATTCCTTTCAGTGCTACAACACATATATATACATGTCGAAGCATACATAAACCATAATCCATTAACCTTGGATTAGAACATAATCGTAGTTCCCTTGACCGTATCTACAAAATACAAGGGTCCGAAAACCATCGTCCCCCAAAAAACATGTGCAAACTCATGCACAAAACCATGGGTGGGTCCGCCTATGAGTGAGTCTGCGCCACTACAGACTGTCTTTTACTCATCCAACTGACTGCACCTCCATATAAGATAAACACATACCCACTTGTAGATATTCTTTGGTCCAAATCTCCAGCCCAGTCTGCATCAACAAAACCACAAATTTCCAACACTCTTTCCAATCCTGGTCTTCCCTGGTAGCACAAGCCATAATCACTAGTGCCACGTAAATATCTGAAAACCCGCTTCACTGCTGTCCAATACTCCTTCCCTAGGTTTGAAATAAACCTGATCAATGCTCCCACTGCATGTGCAATGTATGGTCTAGTACAGACCATTTCATACATCAAGCTACCCACTGGACTTGCATATGGAACACGGGACATATCATCCTCTTCTTCTTGTGTCTTGGGACACTGTTCAGCAGACAACTTTACACTTACAGGAATCAGAAAATTCACCATTTTATTATCCTGCATATTGAAACTCCACAATATAGTCTCTACATAATTCATTTGGTTTAACCAAAGCTTCCTCTTTTCCCAATCTCTCTTAATTTCCATGCCCAAAATATAGTTTGCAGCACCAAGATCCTTCATGTCAAATTCGGAGAACAATTGGGTCTTCAAATCTTAGATAATTTCTTTGTCATTTCCAATCAACAACATATCATCCACATACAAGACCAAATAAATAACACGGTCACCAATTAATTTAAAATAAACACAATGATCCTCCTTACTTCTGATGAAGCCAATTCCCCATATATAGGTATCAAATTTTTGATACCACATCCTTGCTGACTGTTTTAACCCATAAAGAGAATTCTTTAATCTGCACACTGATTATTTCTTCCCCTTCACCATAAAGCCTTCAGGTTGTTTCATGTAGATCTCCTCTTCCATATCCCCGTGAAGAAATTTTGTCTTCACATCCATTTGTTCCACCTCAAATTCAAATGCAGCAGCAACAGCTATAAGTAATCTAATAGAAGTAACTTTGGCAACAGGAGAAAAAATATCACCAAAATCAATTCCCAGCCCCTAAGAGTAACCTTTTGCTATCAACCGATATTTGTATTTCTCCACCTTTCCTTCTACATTCATCTTCTTCTTAAATACCCATTTGCTCCTGATGGGCTTCCTTCCATCTGACAACTCCACCAGATTCCATGCCTCATTTTTATGCAAGGATGCCATTTCATCAACCATGCCCTCCTTCCAAAGTTTTACATCCTATGAATCTACTGCCTCCCTGATGGTTCTGGGATCATCACCAGTTGTAGTTAAAGAAAAATTTGAAGAAAAAGCAAATGGACTATACCTTTCTGGTTGTCTTCTTTCCTTAATTGATCTTCTCACAGCTGGAGTTTATGGCTCTTCCTCTTTTGAGTCTTATTCTGTTGTAGAGTCTGATTCATCCTGCTTTAGCTCAAACTCTATCTTCTTAGGTTCCTTTGGTATGAATTCATGTTTAAAAACATCTTTCACCTCTCTAAACACCACATCTCGACTATACATAACCTTCCTTGTTTCTGGGTTCCAAAGCTTGTAACCCTTTAAACCATCCTTGTACCCAATAAAGATGCACCTTTCAGATTTATTATCCAACTTGGTCCTTTTCTCCTTTGGAACATGTACATATGCATCACATCCAAATACCCTCAGATGTGAAAGAGAGGGTTTCTTATCAATCCATACCTCATGTGGAGTCTTATCCTCCAATGCTGATGAAGGTAATTTGTTAACCAAGTAACATGCAATCTCCACTACCTCTACCCAGAATTCTTATCCTAACCCGGTACCACTGAGCATGCTTCTTGCCTTTTCCATCAGCGTTCTGTTCATTTTTTCTGCAACTCCGTTTTTCTGAGGTGTGTATGGAGTATTCTTCTGTCGTGCTATACCACACTTCTTACAGAACTCTTCAAATTCCTTCTTACAAAACTCCCCACCATTATCTGTCCTCGGCACCTTTATCTTCTTCTCTATATGGTTTTCCACTAGAGCCTTAAATTCTTTAAATCTGTCAAAGACTTCATATTGCTTCCTCAAGAAATATATCCATGTATTCCTCTAGAAGTCATCTATGAATGAAACATAGTACACAGACTTACCCAGTGATGGAACTGACATAGGTCAAAACACATCACTGTGCACAAGCTCTAATATCTTGTTCGCCCTCTTAGCACCAGAAGGAAAACTCACCCGATTCTGCTTCCCATATACACAATTTTCACAGAAATCGAAATCTAGAGAGCTATTAGACATACCTTCTACCATACCATTTCCATGCAGTATCCGAAGGCCCTTCTCTCCAACATGTCCAAGCCTTTGATGCCATAGCATGGTATTTTCTCCAGAGACCACTAGGCTTTCTGCTCCACTTTTGGGAACCACAGAACTGTTACACCCATCAATAATAGTGCTACCCTAAAGGTTGTACAAAGTTCCAATCTCAACTCCCTACATTAATACTAGTGCTCCCTGAACCATCTTACAGTTATCTTTCTCGAACAATGTCTTTACACCTGCATCATCCATCTTGCTTACAGAAATAAGATTTCTGGCCAATGCAGGAATGTGCAGAACACCAAGAAGTGTTATAATCCTTCCACCTTGCAGCTTTAGCTTGACTTTTCCACGTCTGATGATTCTGGCCTTCCTATCATCCCCTAAGAAGACATCATCGCCATCATATTTCTCATACTTGCAGAACCACTCCCTATGGGGAGTGAAGTGAAAGGATGCACCTGAGTCAATCAACCATGACTCATGATCTACATGTGTATTTGAAGAAGAAGAAGAAGCCAAATACACATCCCCACATTCATACGATGTGGTTTTTGCCTTTGCAGAAGGAGCATCATCAGATCCCTTTCCTTTCTCAGGAGATTTAGATCTATAGTCCTTTTTGTAGTGCCCTTCCTTTCTGCATTTCCAACACAACTTTACAAAATTTCCAGGAGATTTAGATCTCCCACTCGAAACCTTATTCTTGTTTCTTTTCTGGGACCTTCCTCGTACAGATAAGGCATCTCCATTCTGATCCTCCATATTTCTCCGTCTCATTTCCTCCGACAGTAAGGCTGAGACAACGTCATCAAAATTCAAGGTAGTTGTATTGCTACCTATTGCAATAACTAGACTGTCCCATGAATATGGTAGAGAAAACAACAAAGTGATGCACTTATCTTCATCTAAGATTTTAATATCAACATATGATAGCTGGCTTACCACAGTATTGAAGGTGTTTAGATGCTCTATCACCGAGTCTCCATCCTTCATCCTTAGGTTATACAACTTTTTCCACAGGAACAATTTATTCACCAAAGACTTAGATTGGTACAAAGTCCCAAGTTTATCCCAAAAATTCTTCACTGTAGCTTCCCTAGATACATTCAACAATACCGAATCTGAGACACACAACCGTATTGTGCTCTTTGCCTTCCGATCCAACTTCCTCTAGTCCTCATCTAACATTTCCACTGGTTTAGTACCTGAATCTACTATGATCCATTGATATTTATCCACCAGCAGGTCCTCCATCTTGAGCTTCCACAACTCAAAACTCTGACCATTAAACTTCTCAATATCTATCTTTCCATTGCTCGCCATCTTCTTTCACTGCAAGAATCAATCCCGTAGATCTCCCACTGAACAGGGTCTACCTCAGGCCCGAGAAAAATACCCCTTAGCAGCAAAGGCGACCCCTTGAAACCAAAAAAGCTATGATACCAAATGTAGGTTTTAACCTTGTACAGAAATTATGTACAAACGAATCTTAAAAACAAAAACAAAAAAATTAGTGAGAGCATAAAATGTAAAACATATATACATAGAGATTTTCCCCTGGATCCCAAATCGGGATGACCAACTTGACTTTTCATTATATTCCTTTCAGTGTTACAACACATATATATACATGCTGAAGCATACATAAACCCCAATCCATTAACCCTGGATTAGAACATAACCATAGTTCCCTTGACCGAATCTATAAAATACCAGGGTCTGAAAACCATCGTCCCCCAAAAACCATGTGCAAACTCATGCACAAAACCATGGGTGGGTCTGCACACCCAAAAAAAAATTTCCCGAGGCGCTGCCCCAGACCTTGACAGGGGGGCTGCCGCCCCCCCTGTGACCCCCCTACTGTGCCTGGCACAACGTACAACGCGTGGGACTAATCGTGGAAAACATATAACACATACCCAGCAGATGGCTCCTTCAAATTATACTACACAGTAGAAGAAATAATTTGTGGTAAATGCAGTTGTTTTTTCATTAATAGTAGGACAATTATATAACATGAGATACTGCGTAGATATGTCCATGAACATGAAAGAACGACGATTCTAGTATAATATCATGGAGGAAAAACTAGTGGACATTATGCAGGAAAAGATATTTCATATAAGATTTTAAGAGCAGGATTTTGGTGCCCTACACTACATAAGGATGCAAAGGAATATTGTAGAGGATGCGATGTGTGTCAAAGAACAAGGAAGCCTTCTAAAAGGGATGAGATGCCATTAGTTCCACAAGTGACATTGCAGGCTTTTGATAAGTGGGTTATTGATTTTTTTGGACCTATCAATCCACCTAGGAAGAAGACTGGTATGAGGTACATAATAACTGTGACTGATTATCTGACAAGATGGGTCGAAGCACACCCAATAAGGAACTACATTGAAGTTCATATTTGAATAAATATTGTCTAGATTTGGGTGTCTGAAGATCTTGATGAGTGACCAAGTCTCACACTTTCCGAATAAGACTATTGAAGCATTGAATGAGGATTTCCAAGTCTATCATCAAAATAGTACTCCTTATCACCCTCAAGCCAATGAACTAATGGAGGTATTTACCAATATTTTGGAGAATGCACTCACTAAGGTATGCAATGTGAATAGAGATGATTGGGACCTTAGAATTCTAGCCATATTATGGGCTTACAGGAGCACATGCAATAAATTGATAGGAAAAACACCCTTTAGGTTGGTGTATGGGAAATAAGCTATCATGCCCATGAAGTATATTGTGTGTAGCTTGAGGATTGCAGCCTGTACAGACATGGTAGACCCTGAAATAATGGAGGAAATAATGTCAAAGTTGATTTGCTTGGAAGAAGACATATTTTTAGTAGGATTCTATCAGCAGGTGCAGAAAGCAAGAGAGAAAGCATGGCATGACAGACATATCAAGTAGAAGCAGTTCAAGGTGGGAGACCTGGTTCTCCTTTATGACAGTAAGTTTGTGAAATTTCCAGGGAAGTTCAAGATGCATTGGTTGGGCCCGTATATTATCAAGCGTATAACTTATGGAGGTGCAGTTCAATTGGAAAAGTTAAATTGATTTAGGTAAGGGTAAATGGCAGTATTTCTAAGTTGTATACGGTCGACCATACCCCTACAGCTTCGATCTAAAGAAGAACGGAGGAAATTCTTAGTGCTCCCTGCAGTTGAAAGTTGGAACTAGACTATAAAATACTTTGAAAAGAAATATTTGACATGGGAAGATACTCCTCTATATTCTGGATTATATCGAAGATCATAGGAACTATGACATACAAATAATTGTGCGCTCTTGTTCGCCGAAAAAATATGACCGTTAAAAGAGAAACTTGTCGTTGGAGGAGCGAAAATTCACATTTATGGAGACAGATTGGCAAAGATCCAGTGATAGATATGTAGTTAATGAGAAAAATATGAGCAAGATATAAGCTAATGATGAAGTTATAAGTTCAATATCGCTATAAAAAGTCACATCTCACCAAGATTATGGAATTTGCTGTCTGAGAGCTCAAAAATCACTAAATGTTGAGAATTTTTAGAAGTTGTGCAACTATATGAACAACAAAAAATTCATTCACATTTTCGAAAATAAATTTCTAGAAGGACTCATGGAAGCCACAAAACCGTCTAGTACACTTGCAGCATCACCTTCACCCAAAAATGTATCGCCTCTCTCACAACGGAAATATCCGAGTAAGAAAACATCCAAGGAGCATAGAACAAAACACAAGCAAGATAAGAAGCTCATCAGACTACAACCAAAACCTGAACCAGTCAGAGATAGCAAAGAGGAATTTGAGCAGGAATACATGGAAATAGAAAGCGCAACACTTCCATCACCTCTTCCACCAATAATTCCACCTAGGAAATCTAATGCAAAACTAGTCAAGGATTTAAAGGGTATGAAGTTTGGCACATTTACACCGTTGCTACCTAAGAAAGTTCCATTTGAGGGAGAATTACTGGGAAAGATTCCATAGTTAAATTTCGCAGACTATGACTTCAACGATATAACCAAATATACATATTTCGCACCAGGAGGATACCTGAAGTCAGTCCACTCTCCGGAGAGTGGTGTGAAAAGATTGGAGTTGCGTCAATGGGCGAAAGGATTGGAGTAGTCTAGATTAATGAATGTGATAAATGTGTCACATTTTGGAAGAAGTACACCTATTACAACCTGTGTATGATAGTTTCTCATGTTGGTTCACGATGAATGCCTTTGGATGGGAAATAGGATCCCCATTAATAAAATTCGAATATGGAGAATCACTAGGTTACCATATCAAGGACGAGACCTCACAGAAGAGTTTGTGGGAAAATATCAGGACAAAGCAGTAGCTTAAAAAATGAAGGAGAAGTTTGGTCTAACAAAAGACAAGCAAGGCTATGACATCAATTCGATTAGTGACCAAGGAGTTCGCTTCGCTACACACATTTTAGCTAGGAAAATTATGAGGAAGTGTTGAGAAAATGAAGTCCTCGCATCATTAGTATCACTGGATGCGCATTGTAAAAATGGGGTCTAGTATAGCTGGGTTGAATACCTTTGCAAGGAGTTTTTGGATGACTATCACGAAGCCTAGGAGAAAGGTACAACCTTTCACTATGCATGGTTGATCTTGATAATAAAAGTGCTAGCATGGAAAGAATCGGAGGAATCACAGTTTCCTATGGTAGAAGCGGATGTATGCAAAGCCACAGGGTATGCCTCTCTCTAGTATACCAATGAGCCATTGCGTGCATAGGAGAACAAAATATTTTTTGTTTTATATCATATAGATTTTCACATGCCGGTAAACTAGCATCCTCGACTGTCACCAAGATTGTATGAAAAGTATAATGTTGTTATGAAGTTAAAGGCTAACCTTTTGCAGAGTGTATGTGAAGGCTCGAAGAGATAAAATGAAGACATGGAATCCTCTTTCATGCTTGGTCACTGAAGATGATCACCCTATGCTAGTACAACAATGGCCCATAGAATGGATGACTGCACTGGAGGAAGAGGTAGAAGGCATTAAGACAAATGAAGAAAAATCAGAGCATGGAGGCTTGAGTGGCAAGGATAAGGACACAGATGAACAAGACAAATACCAGGAGAGGGAACATGATGAGGGTAAAAAAGATCCTCCTGGAGGCTGTGAGTAGGATAAGGAAAAGACAAGGACATAAAAAGTAAAAATGAAGATGCACAATGAAGTTTCCCCCATGATAAAGAAGAAGAAAAAGGAAGACAAGTCGAAAGTAATAATGCCATTGGTCCTTAATAATTGGGACATAGACAAAACTAGTGAAATTTTTGAAGAAGTGGCGGAGGAATCATGGGGTAAAATCAAGGAATGCTACAGCACACTCTTGATAGGTGTTGAGCAGAGCATTACAAAGCTAAATCTTTTAGCACAAAGAAATAGACAACGAGTGTCGATAAGGAAAGCACTCCAGCTAGAGAGATTATGCAGATACCTGGCAGAGCTCTGCAGTTTGACACAACTGAAGCAAAGAAGCAAGCGAAAAATTGGGATAAGGTCAATATGAACATTGCAGCACTACCAATTCCAGTATTGCATGACCTGCAAAAAGGTATAATGAATGAGATAAAGGAGTGGGAGAAAAACACATCAAAATTAAATATTCATGTGGAACAAGAGAGAGTTGTGCTGAAGAAACAACTCGACCAAGCCATAAAGGAGAAGGACTGAACAAAACAACAACAACAGAGGTTAAAAGAGGTAGTCGAAGCCACTTGAAGAGAAGTTCTAGACATGGATGTCCACAAGGAGGAATCAATAGAAGACAAGGTTGTGAAGCTCAACCTTGCAGTCAGGGAATCAAGGAAGAAGATTATAGACATGAAATTTTATTATGAAGTAAAGATAAGTGAGTTGTAACTGAAGCTACAACTAGCCACGCCACCGGAAGTACAAGAGAAAAGGGATATTGACCTAAAAGCTGCAGTGATAGGCATCTCTGGAACAGTGGAAGAGTGTGGAAAATTACGGGATGATACCTTGCAGATTTGGATTTCGTTTGCAAGAAGATCCAAATGTACAGAAGATAGAGGAAGATATTCAATAGAAGCAGAAGCAGTTGGAAGAAATCAAAACAACATCGAAGAACTTTCTAGTTTTGTAGAAGCTCACAAGGATTAGTGAAGGAAATGTCCTTCAAAAGCAGATAAAAGAGCTAAGGAAGAATCTTCCAAATTTGAATATTAGTATATGTCTAAGTTAACATTGACAGGGTCAAGAGCTCAAATGATTTTTACGTGATTGAGATAGTGGATGATACATACCCATATCTGGAATTACTTGGCATTGAATAGGCCTTTGAAAACCAAGGCATCATTAATATGAAGAAGATGCATATGACATTTGAATCATGGGGCTTACAGGTGATCATGTCCTTAGATCGCAAATAAGGGGAACACTATGTCAAACTTGTGATGGGGTACCTTGACTAAGTAAACCTTGAAAATTTATATAATGTTACAATATGGTGCAATGACTACGTCAACCCGAAAATGGATGACACTCTGAATTTGTGAAGTATCAAGTCATGTTCATTATATTTACACGATGGCTTGAAGAACTTGTAACAATTCCTCCATGAGGTGTCCACTCCAATATGTGTGTATGTCACCCACATAGTAAGATGGATCAATATAGAGGTATGGAACTAGCCATGTTTGATGGTCTTGTATATGTTTGTACATTCGTAAAATAATTTGAGGCACAATTTCCTAAGTAGCTTAGGCTACCAACATTAGAAATATTCCTAAGAGCCACTCTGATGCATTGGTGGGTGATACACAAAGAGTAGGTCAACACCTAGAAGAAATTTAGACATTTCTTACAAATCAAATTTGGCTTGGGTGTAGGAGATACTGAGAAAAAATATTCTTGCAAGAATTGTTTGATCACCCACATGGGTAACTCTGTTGCAAATTGGAGAAGGGAGAAATTTCTACAGGATGAGTGGGTCCATCACTTCATAAATATTTTAGAAACTATACTCCACAACTCGTATACACAGCTGGAACTATGACAAGGTATAGCAAAGTGGGAGAGGATGGTAGAGAGTTTTATGGTAACATTTTAGTTTGAGTCCAAATACCATTTGATAGATGGAGCATTGCAAAAAATGAAGGAAAATATATTTGCACCTAAGCCAAGCATTGGATATACCTCTCTTCTCATTGTATAAGCACTCTCAGAATACAACGGAACTAGTAGAATGTTACAATGTTGTAGACAAAGTCTAAGATAATGAGGACCCAAGGAATCTACATGTTTGAGAGTTTGAAGGAGAATTCATGGTGGTGGGACTGCTATGAGATTCTTCTACACTTAACTATGGAAAATCTATCCAAACCACAAGGTGAACATTGGTATGGAATAAAATATGAAGCTCACATTAATTGGGGACTACTAGGATGAGGACATTGTTAAACATATTTCTAATCTATTGCATGAGAATCATGACTTTTTCCCTAACACTTCCTCCTAGATGAAGGGTATAGCTGATGATTTGGGTGAAATGAAGATTTTTCTAAATTCTTAAGTGAAACCAATAAAATAGAGGCCATATAGGTTGAATACCACTTTTTACACCATTTTTTGGTCATCTAACCTATTATCATTAGATGAACCCAAGTACACCATGTAAGACCAATTTTACCCTAAGTAAAATTTCTTTCACCACATGAAATAACTTATTCGTTTATATTTCCCGGTCATGTTTAACCCAAAACAAAGAAATTAATTAAATAAATCCTTATTTATTTAATTATTTTTTAAGAATAAGTTATTTAAATCATTATTTAAATAATATTCTTAGTTAAATTTGACTAAATCACATATAAATAATTAAATAAACCATTATTTATTTAATTATATTCCCATAATTTCCATAAAATAATAAATAAATCATTTATTTATTTTTTATATATAAATAAAGGAATTGACCCAAGTCAAAAATCCTTTTCCCTCCAACAAATATAATAAAATATTCCTAAAGGGTGATTCTAGAATTCGATTAATAATATTTTATTCATGCACTGAGTTCTAGAACGCCCCAATATTTTGTTATAAATAGAAGGGTTTTCCCCATTCATTAGTCACCTCCATTGCATTAGATCACTCTGGATCTACTCTTGGTCACCTTTTCCATTTTTTTCCTTGTGAGCTCCCATTGAGTTCTATGTTTGTCTGGGTTTTCTACACCAACAAGAGAGAGGAATTTTAGATCTGAAACGTTGAGGACTTTCAAGAACCCATCCCATTGAGGAGAACCGGAAAACACCTTTCTTGTTTTCCTCTCAGGTGCCCCTTTTTAATATAATATAAAAATTCTTTCAAATACATTGTTCTTGTCTCGTCTATTGGATGCATGGAGCCATATTTTACTTTATCTGCTTAATGTCTTTTATGCTTAGATCTGGATTTGTGCAGCATTATTTGGATCACCTACTTGCAGATTTAAAGATGTTTGGTAGCCAAAATCGATGTTAGGGCTATTTGTTATGCGTAGCTAAAGTGATCTTTTACGACGAAAGATTCATACTAACAATTGGCGACTCCACATGGGTTTTCTTTTGCGACCGCTGTCGTTTAATATATTCCTACATATCCAGCTGTTTTAGACCCTAAGGTTTCTCTTCAGTTCTCTATTATTCCTATTTTTATGGTACTTTTAACCTCTAAAACCCTCAAACTTTCAAATTTTTAACTTCCGCATGTTTCTGGCCCTATTGCACAGGTGACTGACATCAGCCGCAGCTGAGACGACAATTTTTTCTGAAATCTGCCGCCGAGAGACCCGGATCTGCAGGTCTCACTTATCGGTCCAAAAACTACGACCTGGCCTTCAGGTCACACTTTTCTTCCCCAAACCTGCGACCTGGACTGAAAACAGGTCAGAACCTACGACCTGCACTTTTTTCTGCAATTTTCCAGCACTTTTTCTGGGTTTGTCTGAAGCTTTTGTCAGGGTTTTCCAGCCTCTGTCTCCTCCCGTTTAGACCTATTTCTGATCTGTTTCACTCAACTAAGTGGGAATATTTCCCCTTAGGGCTCTAGTACCCTCCACTTTTTGTGGGAGAGTCTTTGCTGTTTCAGAAGTCTGAAGTTCCAGAGTTTCAGCCTTAGTTCTTTCAGATCTGATACCTCATTTTCAGATCCCTACATATCAGCTCTTCTCCCTTTCAAAACACCTCATATCACTTTGTTTGGGTTCATTTATAGGGCAGCCTCCTAGTCCCCTCTACCTTTAGCTGATCCCCTCCTTTCTAGCAGCAACCTTTCCTCTGCCTCTTTGCTGTTATCTGCACCTCTTTTCAGCAGATTTCTCCTTTAGATCCCTGTCCCCCCGACCTTAGATCTACTGGCCTCTTTTTAGCATGCTTTTCCCTCTTATAGACTAGTTTTGAGAGACCCGCCTTCTTGGGTTAGATTGATGCATTTTTAGCTGTTAATTTTCTGCTCTTTGAGTCTTATTTACTGCAGATTTATTTTCAGTTACGCAGCACACTTTTTCTTTTACTCTCAAAACGTCTGGGTTTAATCAATTAAAGTTAACGCATGCCACACACTGACCCTAAGCGAAGAAGAGCTTGGTTAACACCGCCTGGAAAAGACTTTAAAATCAATTGACACTGCACCTCGCTGCCCTTGTTTCGACATTGACCTCACTTGATTTTGCACCTCCTTGTCCTTGTCGGTTTTTCTTCTTCCCGTCATCATTGTGCCTCCAAGGCACTTATCTCGGAGACTTCTTGGCCTTCACCCTCAGTTTCTGGTTGGTCGACTTCCTCCTTCCCATCGTCATCGAGTAAGTCCTCCCCCGAGTCCGCACTCTGACTCTTCCTCTGATTTTTCGGGTTCTCCCCCTACTCCCAGTTCTCCCCTTGTTACCTTCACCATGTCTAGTTCAGGGCCTAGCACTAGTGCAACCTAGTTCTACTGCCGGGTCCGTTTCCAGTGGAACCACTACGGGACTTACCTCGACTGCCCCGTTGCTCCCTTATATGGCCGGTCTCAGTCTCCCTGACTTCAATCAGCTGATCAATGATCCTATTCGCCATGATGTCAATTGGCCTGCTATGCCAACCAAGCTCCCCTCCGACATTGCCAAGTTTGAAGGCCTTGCTAGTGAAGATCCCTCCAACCATATCCTATCTTTCCACATGTGGTGTTCCTCCAATTCCATCACCAATGACTCCATCCGTCTTCGACTGTTCCAATGCATGCTTACCGGCGAAGCTTCTAAATGGTGTGTTGATCAAGCCACCTCTTCCCATACCACCTTTGTGACCATTGCCCAAGCCTTTTTGTCTTATTTCTAGCTCCCTCTCCGATACAACACTAGTACTGAACTCTTGACTTATTTTCATAAATTCTCTTTGACCCGCCTTTCCGCTCATGTCCAGGAATTGCGACGAAGACAGAGCTTATGTCGTGCTCCCCCCTTCGAAGATCGGGTTTATATGGATTGTTTCCTTCGCTCTCTCTTACCTCCCATTAGCAAAGATGTCACATCCCATTTTCCCCAAACCGAAGAAGCCACCCTCCAAATAGCCTTGAAATATGACCTTATCTATGCTTAATCTGGTTATGTTTATACCGTCTTTCTTGACCTCCCCAAGCCTGGTGGCCCTAATGCCTCATGGGCATCTCATTCTACCGACGGTATCGTTGGAGCTCTGTCACATACCTCTGCTCAACCTCTTCTGGGCTATGGTTTCCCTCTACGAGGGGCCAGCCCCTCTGGCACTTTTCCCCCTCCAGGCAGCATGTATCCAGGATATGGCATGCCTCCTCCTTTTTCCCACTCTCCTGCTTACATCAATGTTTCCCATCCTACCCCTTATCCTTACCCATAGCCTGGTGTCCCAGCTCCTCCAGCATTTGGACCTCCCACTCCCTTGCCTTCTCTACCCACGCAACCACACTTACTACCCCCTCCAGGGCAAGTATTTGCACAACAGGGTGCAACTAATCCTCTTCCTTCTCAAAGAAAGAGGAAAGGCAATCCATCCGCTTCTGGTAATCGTGGATCCAATCCTTCTAGTATTGATTCTAACGCTGCCAACCAGCCACAGGGCTCTCAGCCCAACCTGGATAGGCTGCTTCGCACCAATAAGCCCTTTTTGTGTTGTGGTGTTTATGGTCATTACACTCACGATTGTCCTCTATTACCACAGATGAGGCAGATGTGGGAGTCTCAGGCCACCGTGCGGGGACAACACTCCTCTCCTACTACCCCTCCCCATATGGCTACTTCTCAACCCGATGTGTTTACCGATCCTTTCCCTCAACAAGGATTCGTGGCTACTCAATCACCTCATGCCCCGGTAACCACTCAACCTTCCCCTTCTGGTTCCTCTGATTACCAGATTCTCATGATGGCCTCTGACCAACCTCTCACCGTCGATCTTAACCTTCAAACTCGGTCTCGTCAGTACTCCACCCCTCCCGTCCCATCTGTCTTTGAGTCCCCATCCTCAGGTCCTACAGAGCCTCTGTCGACACCCAATGGTCCCTTGCAAATCCCTCTGCCCAAAGCTAAGGTTCATACCACAATTCCTAAGGGCCCATTACACCAAAATGCTACCTCTGGTCGGGCTGCCCATTCATACAGCATAGTAGATGATCTGGCACAATCTCCTGCTGCCATTTCAACACTGGAACTCCTCCAGTCATTTCCTTCTCAAAAGAAGGCTCTACTATCTGCCGTGGGTGCTGTAGATCCTGCTGATGACCTATTAATTGTTTTCGATGCCCGTCAGTCAGACCATCCCCCCCTTCCTACTTCTGTTGCTTTCCAAATCCCAGTCAAAATCTGAAATGCCAATTTTTCTCGGTGTATTATTGATGAGGGGGCATCTACCTATGTAATGTCTGCTTCGGTTTGGAAACAACTTGGATCTCCTGAGCTGGTCCCTTCCACAATCACCCTTCGTGCATGGGATGGCCATGCCTCCTAGCCCATTTTACTATTCTATAACTATCCTATTACCCTTGTGGGCAAGACTGTTTGCGTCGACGTTGAAGTTATCGATGCCCCCCTTGACTACAACATTCTTTTGGGGTGTAGTTACACCTATGCCATTTCTGCCATCCCATCCACAGTCCACCGCAAGATGTTTTTCCCTCATAATGACAAGATTGTCACCATTGACCAGTTGACGTATCATGAACCAAAATCTCAAACCTCCCCTGAGTCCACCATCTCTACTGTCACCAATAAGCAAACTGTTGATTCTTTGACTAGTGTTTCCCCTGGCGTCTACAGAGACTCCTCCTTGCTTGGAACCTTCCTAGGTCCTCCCCCTCCTCTTGTATCTGATCCCAGCTTAGCGAATGTTTGCATGATGCAATCGTCTCAGGCTGCCCTTCAACAGCCTGCTTCGGCTAGTCAGCAACCTCAACGTCGTCCACCGCACCCTGCTCCTAGCCCTTCGCCTCAGCCGACTGACCCTCTCCCACCTAGACCTTCCCCTCCCCCTCACATTCAGGAACCTCCCTACCCTCCTGAGTCGGTTCCCCCAGGTCTCCACCATATGGGAGTCGTCCCTCCTGGCCATTACCCCGCTCGTCAGATACCTTTCCTTGGTCCCCCCCCTGGAGTCTATTCGGTTCCTGTCATGGTCACTCTTTCCCTCCCTAAGTTAACCTTGGGAATACAAGTATGGTATCTTACTCCTCCCGCCGAGACCCCACCGGGCCACCCCAAACCATACATCACTGTGACACCAGTGCAACCGATTCCCTTCGCTACTTCCACCACTACCGTGCCCCTAGCCCCTCCGTAAGACCATCCTCATGCTAGGACAGCTACGGGCAAGAAAATAAAAGCTCGCAAAGGGGCATCCAAGGACAAGGCCACCGCACCCGAGCCTACCCCTCCCCAACCCGCCAAGCCTTGTGCCTTGTGTGATGGTATCGGTCATGCCACCCATACTTGTTCTGAGTTTCCTCGTATCCAACCCATGGTTAAAGTCGCGTTCCCTGGATCGACGGCCCCTGAAACCTCTGTTTCTTCCTCCTCCGCAACCAAGAACCCAAAGACTCTTCGCACCAACAAACCCTGTGCTCTGTGTGTTGTCCATGGCCATTATTCTCACCATTGTCCTCACTTTACGCATTACCGAGCCTCTTTAGATGTCATTCACGAGTACGAAGTTGAACAAAATCAATCCGCCTCTCCCATCCTTGCTCAGTATGCGTCAAGTTTACTCGAGGATCCCCCTACTACCATTGACATTCCTCCCCCTGATGTTGAGATGTTGAAACCTTCTGCCCCTATCCTATACCTATCATCATCCGCACAACCCTCGAAGTACATTCCCTATGAATCCACTCCATCTGTTTTGCTTGATTCCCCTTCAGCAACATTCTTGGGCTCTTCATGCTTTGACCATATTTTCACTTGTTCTTCTGTCATTCCCCCTGATGACCCATATGTGTGCCTCTCTTCCCATACTGATGATTTAGGTAGCTTTTCAGCGTCATGTGGTTTCCTCGACCTTTCCCTTTCTTCCCATAATCACGATGATACCATCCGTATCTATGATGTCCTTCGCAGCATGAGTTCCCACTCTTCCTCCCATTTCTTGTCTTGTGACACTATTCGATTGGCCCTCTTCCCCACACCTTATATTGGATATGCCGATGGGGCAATTCGCTATTCCCAGAATCTCGCCTCGGCCGCATGGGCCATCTTTACCCCCTTGCATACCCCAGTTCTTGCAAATGGGGTCTGCATTGGTAATGCCACCAATAATCAGGCTGAATATGATGCAGTACGTGGTCTCTTAGCTAATGCCCTCTCTCATCACATCCTCCATCTGCACATTCGTTTAGATTCCTTGCTTCTTGTCTTACAACTTAATGGTGTCTATCGTGTGCATAACCCTATCCTGTTTATAAAATATTTACGAGTGAAACTTTTGATACGTGAATTTAGATTCATTACTTTCAACCATATACCTAGAAGTCAAAATCACTACGTAGATCAGATCGCAAATCATGTTCTAAACTGGCATTTATCACACACAAGACAATAACATTTAACACCATCAAAAAAATGCATATACATCATATATATCATATACCATAGGTTTTTAGAGTCCATCTACTCTGAAACATAGGGCATGCCCATAACATGTTACACAAACAAAACTACAAAAATGGTTGGCACCACTTGCCCCTACATAGACACTAGGGGGCACCACATGCCCTACATCTAATCACTCTCTGGAGGATCCCGAGCCAAAGGCTCTGCTCCCGCAGCTCGTAGATCACACACAGTTTGACCGGCCATCGCCATGCATCGCATGATACCTCGCCATTCCGAGGGTAACCCAATACATAACTCTATGTACTGGTCATCTAAATCCTGCCAACCATGCTCCGACACACCAGTCAACAGACCCTCACATCTATGACGGATGTCCTCCAACAGAGCGGCCATATCCTCGTTCTATGCCATCCTTGATCCACTTGCACCTGTAGCTCCAGCTACTGCAGGTTGTCCCATATATCCGGTTGGTTTTACCGGAGCTATATCTGCATTCCAAAAAGTATAAGGATTAGTACCATAAATACTATTCACAAAATTTAAAATGCACATAACAGATTAGTTGCTTGTCACTTACCATCGGGCCCCTATACTCGACCAGGCGGAAGCAGCAACTCCGGATCTCCCCAATAACTCATCCCACTATAGGGATAGTCGTCTATGTACAATGGCATCTGATCCCAATGGGCAAAGAACTCTGGTCGGAACACCCGTCCGACCGCCCCTCCCCCTCCTCTACATAGTAGTCGTCCCCATCGACGCATCCGGGGCTCTCTCGGACTCCCATCAGGTAGTTGTACATGAGGTCGTAAGGTCGGGATCTTCTTCAAGAAGAAAGAGCACAATACCGTCCCATAGGCACAATCATGATTCACTTGCCGCTTACATAGCGACAGCTGTCGTTTCACCAATACCAACATCATCTGGGCCCACCCATAGTAGGTCCCACTCAGCACACTCTCTACAATCATCATCTGCCCTCCAGTGATGTGATGGAATGCCTGGCTGCCCAAGATCCGCAACACTGCTACTGCCACTGCCTGGGTCTCCAACCTCTCTAGATCCCCAATGGATATTTGAGTCCCTTTGACTCAGACACCTGTTCAACAATGTCACTCAACGAACTCCATAATGTTGTGCCCCCATGGTAACACTGGCTGTGTATTTCCCACCATCCCTAATGGTGGGAGACTAGTCAGGAAATACAGATCCTGGACTGTTAGCTCAATCCTGTGCCCCTACACTATAAACGCCTCATGATATGGATCCCAATAACTGATAATTAGGGCCAACAAGGGCTCCCCAGCCCTCATCAAAGGGTTCTCCAAAAATTTCAGAACCCCAAACCTAGCCAATGCACGACGGACACCTTGATCCGCTTGGATTTCCGCCTGTAATGTACCTAGGTCTCTCTCTCTCCACTTGATCCGTATATCTGCCATATCTGTACAAAACCATCATCTTTGTCAGTCTACAGATCAGCAAAACTACATTAACTCACATCAAAACTGAATCTCAGCCCATAATAGCACTAAAACTACCTCCATCTAATAGGTCGCACTTTTTGGCCAAATCCTGGGCTATGTCGCACTTTTTAGGCCCAAACCTACGTCCCAGGTCGCAGTTTTTGCCCCAAAAAGTGCGACCCGACCGTAATGATGAAGTAGGATTATTTACTGAGATTTAAGACCCTAATTTGAACTTTGAATCCATCAAAATCAAAGAGTAGGATTAGGCCTCTTAACTGCAGCTGACGGATCTCGATTCCAACGGTCCGTTTGTCCGCTACGATCGCCGCAAGATTTAGGGCCTTCTCTCCTCTCCACATTCACCATAGCTACACAAGCAAATGAATGATTTCGGAGGGAAAACGCCTTATTAGAAGAGAAACCCCTGTTTTTTCTTTCGCCCACTGCGACCAAACCGTAGCCCCGTTTGACACACTGTCTACACCGTTGGAAAGCTCTCAGCAAGCACTCAAATAGGTATCTGTTAGTTTTTCATGTTTTGACACTTCACCAGGACACATTTTGTCCACGAAGGGTCCCTTCATCTCTAGAATTCCGATTGGAAGCAGTGTACCTTGGTTCGAGCTCTTTTCAGCATGATCGTGATCTATACATTTGATGGTCCAGTGATGCAGCAGCAGCTATTGGTGATTCCCGGGTGTGTGTGAGATGTCTCAACCCTCATGAGGGGGTGGCCCTGCAGGTAGCCCCCCACATGCCCGGATGACTTCTTCATTTCAACCCTTGATGCAGCTCCTCTCATTTGATGATATTGGCCTCAGCTACTTATAGCGCCTCTTCGATTTTCATGTATCAGTCAGATTTTAGGCAACTTCCACAGTAGTAATAAGAAATTTGGAGTGTAACTTTGTCATCATGTACTAAACTATTATTATATAAGTCACAGCAGTTATTCCGGGCACAACATGTATGTGGGATTCATCATTCTATTTTTAAAAACTACTATTTCGCGTATGTTCTTCTAATAGTTGATTCCTTGTTCTTTGGACTATTCTTCCTGTACTTTGTGTACAATGAGCATAGGTGTATGTCACTTCGCCTTTAACACTGGTACCACTTCATCACCTAGAGACTTGTTGCACCTGTAAGTCTCGTCTCCTCCGGGTCTAGTCCTCTAGCACATTAGACTACCTTACATTCCTCTCTCTCACTTCCCTTTTGATACCTAGTGATTGAGTTCTTATAACGTACTTCAGTCATATGATTTTCTCCTAACACTCGTATGTTGGGGGCAAATCTGTTACACCATTTTTTTGGTCATATAACTCATTATCATTAGATGAATGAAAATACTGTATATGATGGGTGCCTAGCTCTAATTGTGCTTTCTTGTCGAAATAACTGTTGATTATATTTTGGAATCATCATTTAACTTAAAGCAGTGTTCGTCATTATTTGTTAATTATTTTAGAATAATTATTGATCATTATTAAATATTCTTAATTTGACTCATCACTATAATTAAATAAATCATTATTTATTTAATTATATTTCCACCATTTCCTTAAAATAATAAATAAATTATTTATTTATTTATTATTTATAAATAAAGGATTTGACCCAAGTCAAAAATCCTTTTCCCTCTAATAAATATAATAAATATTCCTAAAAGGTGGTTCTAGAATTTGGTTAATAATATTTTATTCATACACCAAGTTCTAGAACGCCCCAATATTTTGTTATAAATAGAAGGGTTTTCCCCATTCATTAGTCACCTCCATTGCATTAGATCACTCTAGATCTACTCTTGGTCACCTTTTCCATTTTTTGCCTTGTGAGCTCCCATTGAGTTCTATGTCTGTCTGGGTTTTCTACATCAACAGGAGAGAGGAATTTTAGATCTGAAACGCTGAGGACTTTCAAGAACCCATCCCATTGAGGAGAACCGGAAAACACCTTTCTTGTTTTCCTCTCAGGTGCCCCTTTTTAATATAATATAAAAATTCTTTCAGATACATTTTTCTTGTCTTGTCTATTGGATGCATGGAGCCATATTTTACTTTATCTGCGTCTTTTATGCTTAGATCTGGATTTGTGCAGCATTATTTGGATCACCTAATTGCAGATTTAAAGATGTTTGGCAGCCATAATCGATGTTAGGGCTATTTGTTATGCGTAGCTAAAGTGATCTTTTATGACGAAAGATTCATACTAACACCACTTACAACTAGAAGGTCAAGGAGGGTCTCGATAGAATTTTGGAAGTGCGTGTAATTGAACCTATTGAGGAGTGTGAATGGATTAGCCATATGGTAATTCAAAATAAGAATATTGACAAGATCTAAGCTTGTATGGACTTAGGGAAGCTAAATGATGCCTCTATTCGTGACCTATTACCTACTCTGTTTATTGATGAAATTTTAGATAATGTTGGTGGCTAGGAGGCCTACTCTTTCACATATGTACTTTTCGGGTTATCATCAAATCAAGATCGCTAAGGAAGGCTACCATAAGACCACATTTTCTACTCAATGGGGATCCTTTTAGTATACAATCATGCCTTTTGGGCTAAAGAATGCCCTAGAAGTGTTTGCAAGTGTATTTGTCGCAAAATTTAAGGGATTTATCCACAAATTTTTATAAGTTTATCTAGATGGTTAGACTATCTTCAGCCTCTTCAAGAAACATGTCAAGGTGCTCAGAATGATGAGTTTAAAGAAGTTTTTTTTACTCACCATTTGGGATATTACTCGATCATATTGTATGTAACTAGGGGATATTGGTGGATCCTATGAAGAACACAGTGATAATAGTGTTGGAAAAGTAATTAGGTTTGGTCTTCATAATTTGTACTTATATTGTTTTCTATTTCATGTAAAAAAAAGAAAAAGAAAACTATTATTATTGTTATTATTATTATTCAAGCATTTTCTTCATAATTCTAGGATTTTTTAAGTCAAGGAATTGAATTTGAGTCAAATTACATTTGGATTAAATTTTGTAAGAAAAAGAAAATATTTTTTTTGTTGAGAGTCAAATTGTCCTCCATAAGACCAAGTCGGCCCTCCAAGATGACAATTCTACTCATTCATTGGATGTGTATTTTCACATGTGAGATCAACTATATATTGATATGCATCCTCCTCCTCCTCCAAAAAAAATAAATTCTTGGGAAGTTTTGTGGAAAATTCAAGGGCTTATGAATGATTTTTTTTGTGGAGAAAGAGAAGAAAGTTTGTTTCTTATTTATGAGAAATATTGAACACATATACATGACTCTATTTTGTGGTAAAATTTCTAAAATGATGTGAATCTCCTGTGACAAACAACCTGGAAAGGATCCAAATTCCTGAGGAGAAATGCGAGCTACTAAGACTATTCTTGTAATGACATGCGAAGTTGATGAAGGAATGTAATATGTGAGTTGATGAAAGGAATATGATGATATGTGAGTTGATAAAGGAATATTATAATTGGGATTTTTCAGCTAAAGAAGATCCAAAAAGTTTGTAAGATACGAGGTTGTGACAGATCATTGTAAATATAAAACTTGGCAAAAGAATGGAGGGCTGACTTGGGGATATTATGGAGGAATTTGTCTTGGTCTTGGTCTTGGATATGTCATTTTATATGATTCTATAAGAAGAGGATTGTTGGAGTTTTCCCCAAGCGTAGAGCCTATATCTTGTGTTAATTGTCTCTTGTGATCTTCATGTTTATATTTTGGTAATTTCTTGATGAAGAAAAAAGGCACAAAGAGTTTATAAATAAGCCAAAAAATTTCACAAGTAATTTTCAGGTAAGGAAAATCAACTGTAATATCCTATTACCTTGATTTTCCAACAAATAGAACTATCCCTTCATACATAGTGATAAAAATACGCACTACCTTGGCACACATAAGGTATTATATAAGGAATTTCATGAGAGGATATGCACAGATTACAACACCTTTGGAGAAGTTTCTCAAGAATGATGCAAAGTTTCAATGGACAAATAAATTTTAGAAGGTGTGGGATACATTGAAGGAGAATTAGGTTACTACACGTGAGAGTTGATAAGAGAAAAACAGAAGCCCTTACAATAAATAAAATGAAAAATATATATGGAACTGAGCGATAAGAGAAAAAGAGAAGCCCTTAGAGGCTTTAGCCAAGAATATTTTTACCACTTCAGTGATCTAGATTTATATTTGGCTATAAAAAAAATGAGCCAATTTTGTTTCCTCATGATTGTTTCGTCAGGAAACTCCATTTCGTCCAACCCTGATTTCCATGGAGTCATAACATGCCTATGAAACCATTGATCCATATTTTTGGGGGCTAAAATCCACGAGGATTGAACGCCAAGAGAGTTGAGAGAAAGAAAAAAAAAAATTTCTTGAAACTACTGAAAAAAACCATTGATAAAAAAAATACACACACTAAATACATTTGAAAACATATGAAAAGAAATATAACTTTTTATTAAATGAGGAAAACCTTTACAACTAAATCTTGGTGGAAGAATAATTTTTTTTTTTATAAAGTGTGGCTCATTATTTATAACCTTTTGTAGTTACAATACCATGAGTAAATACCATGTGTAAATACCATGAGTGGATGCCACTTTTCATTTGGACCATGTACTACACACCATGGGTGTATGCCACTTTCCATTTGGATCATGTAGTTAAAAAATTAAATTCATCTCCAAAGTAAAACATTTTTTTAGTTGGAAAGAAGACAAAAAAATGTTCTATGTCAAAAGCTACATGGATGTGAGAATTTGGAGAAGTTAGAAGGAGATAGCTTAGTATTTCAAACTTTTTTGAGAAAAATATGCAATATGAGGTTGTGCAACACATAGTGGAAAGTGAGCATGACAACTTGAGATAATGGAGACATTTTTAATTGTTAGTCAAAGAAACAAAGATGTAAAATCTAAAGTCTAGATACCTTGGTTATAAACTTTGAAGTGGGGTTGCATTTGTAAAAATTTCCCAAGTTAAATTGGAAGGGGTGAATGCTATGTTAACCCTAACCTGAGAATTAGCCAAAGAATTTTAAGTTTACAGTCATGGTTTTTTGGAACTATGGAATATTTCCCACTATTGTACTAACTTTACTAAGATTAATAAATCTATTAAGATCTTGTTTTTCTGATTTTGGGTTTTCGGAATAATCATAGCGTTTTGTTGTTGTATTTTTCATTGCTATTTAATTTAAAATCACTAATCTTTTTTTTTTCTTATATGGTGAGAAGTATAGACTTGCATAACTTTTGTTCTAAATTGTTATCCACATCTTTTTAAAACATAATGTGAGCATTATTCCATGTTTTAGGTATAAAGAATTCATTGTTTTCCTCAAATCCTATATGACCAAATTTCTATTTTATTTACTTTTTTTCTTTCAAATTTTGAAAAGGGAAACTATATCATTACTCATTTGTCAATGTTAATGGTGATCATTGTTTGGTATTTGAGTTATTTGAGTTGACTCATGATCATTATTTATAATCATTATTCCAGATTCTAATGAGTTGGAGATAAACTCATGCCCAATACATTTAGACCTTTTTCTTTACATTAAAAGAAGAGAAAGACTTAACAAGTCAAAGTAATTTTAGATGTTATTCCAATACTAAAAAAAATATTCAATTTAAATAGTAATTATATAAAAAAACCTAATTTTTCTATATTTATTATAACATTTAACCTTAATCTTATACAAAATATATATATATATATATATATAATTAATTTGTGACCATTTATATTAAATTACATATCTTTATGATTTTAAATCATATTCAAATATTTAAAAATAATTTCATCTTAAATAATAACTATAAAAAATATCCAATTTGCATTGTATTCATCAAAAACTTATTCGTTTTCATTGTATTCATCGAAAACTTATTTGTTATTCATCACAACCTATTTTTATTAGAGTTATATAATTGTTTATAATATCTTTATCTTATTTGTTTGACTGTTTACATTGATTTATATATCTATATGAGAAATCACATATCTTTGTGTTTTTAAAATATCAGGCTCTAGTTCATACCAACATATATGGCAGCGCGAAATCTTGGAAGCATCAAAATTGTCATGAGGATTCAAACCGGGTAAGGTTTTCCGTAAGTTGGTGTGGATGATAGGTGACCGTCCATAGCAACGTATAATTGAATTGGTTGATACGGCAAAACATAAATTAAAACGAAAACACGTTTGCCGTAGTTGTTCATCGGTAATGCCGGTAGTTCAGCGACTATGATCAGAGTTCGCAATTTATTTAAAGCCGCAAGGGATGCCCAGAAAGAGAAGAGAATGCAGTGGCAAGATGGCCAACGCAGTCGTACTTTACTGGATGGCATTGATGTGCATAGGTATAGCGGTACGAAGTGAAGAAATTAATATTATGTTCCACATGCACGATGTGGTGGTGGGGAGTAACAGAACGGCGGTGCCGGTAGGGCTGGGGAGCATCCTAAGGCCGGGATTTGGGGCGATGGTGGTCATCGATGATATACTCACTCAGCAGCCGTCGCCCGATTCGCTTCTCGTTGGCAGAGCTCAGGGAATGTATGTGTCCGACTCCCTCTCTCTCGTCACGCGCCCCGACCTCTTGCTGGTCTTCACCGCCATCTTTGAGTTGCCGGCAGAGTACAGGGGCAGCACTCTCTCCATACAGGGAGCTGACAGGATCTTCATGGACAAGCGGGAGGTGTCTGTGGTTGGAGGCACCGGCAAGTTCAGATTTGCACGGGGCTTCGCCACCATACACACCGTCTCCACATCTCTTCTTGCTAACGCCGTTCTCCTATTCAATGTAACCGTTAGGGTTCCCTAACTCTCCACATCTCTTCTTGCTAACGCCGTTCTCCTATTCAATGTAACCGTTAGGGTTCCCTAACTCATCATAGTATTATGTAAATTCTAAAGATTCTGCGTTGATCTTTTGGTTAAACATCTATATGAATTGGTAAGGTTAAGGAAATTGATATTTTAATAAACATTTTGAAGATGTTATTTATGGAGTATTTTCAAGATGTTTATGTCTGATTAGATGTTATTCTTTTAGCCCTAAACTATTTTTAATATTAAAATATTATTTATTCATTCTTTTAATATTAAAATATCATTTATTCATTATTTTTAGTCTCTCTTAGACTTTAAAATACCATTCATTCACATACACAACTAAAATAAACTCAAGGCAGAGAAAGTGAATTTCGCTCCCCATTTTGTACTATTTTGTTTGATTAATTATGTATAGCAACCCCTTGTAGACTGTGGCAAACTTACCTTTTGTTCATGATGACCTGTAATTTTCACTTTTACAGCAACTGCATTAATTGCAAAACGATAACCATATGTTCACACATGACAATACAAAACGACAATGATTTATTCATATGCATTGACATGAAGAGTATATAAAATACAAATCACGATTTCAATTGTCTTAGTTTTCAAACTGTATATTATTATTTTGAATTCTCGGCAGTGCTCTTTTACTTTGCCTGTCGGTTCAATTGAGCTAAGAGATATAACACCGTGACCATAATCATCTTCATTGGCTAAATTGGCTATAATCATCTTCATTGGCTAAATTGGCTAAGTGATTTTATCATTTTATTTATCTTCATCGTTGACTCGACTTTCTACTTAATTCTTAATTGGCATCTTGAACCCTTTTCGTTTTGAATAGCCTCAACAACCATGAGTTAATAGAGATAATCTAGGGTGCAATTGAGAACTGCAAAAGATTAAAAAATAGGAAATCAGAATCAAATTGTTTTTGCTAGGTTGGATGAGGAATGAAAAATGGTAAGGAGAACCTTGAAAAAAGAGGGAAAGATGAATGTAAAGTTATATAAGCAGATTTTAAAAATTAAAAAATATGAGTTCATGTAAACAAGACGGGAAGAATAAACCAAAACGTTTTTTGCAATGAAAAATTAGACGGGAAGAGCTGATCAACACATCTACAAAGCTTTTCACAGTACATTAGGTGGAGGCAGGAATTAAAAAGTTGAAAATACTGAAGGCAAAGGACTTGGTTGAACTTCAAGCAAAATATCTAAAGTGGGGAATGCACCCTACATTATGGAAATATTCAACAATTTCATTCAGCAAGGATTCCGAAGGGAATGTGTAATATTCCAAAATTTTCCTGACAATAATTTGGAATATTAATTTTGTTGATTTCACCTAGGAAGAGAATAAATGGGTAAGGAGACCCATGCATAATTATATTCTCAATAAAATCCCTCATAGTATGAAAGGGAATCATCATTGGAGCTGGTTTTCACACCCTCATGTGTGAACAGGGTTATTTGCAAGTAGACAAGGTCAAGTTTGACCAAGTCAACAGTGTTGCCATAGGAGGAGTGGGTTACTTTGGAAGACAGCGCAGTGTGAATGAGGAAGAGGATATTTGGTGGAGGAAACCCTAATGGATGAGGCCCATGGAGAAAGAGCTTTCACTTGTTTTAAAAGGAGGGCAAGGCAACCATTGTTTCTCATGCTTGTATTATTCATCTCATTGTCTATTTAGACAATTGTGCATTCGTTGTTGTTTAGCAAGAGTTGTCGGGGGAATTCCTGTTTAGCATTCCTTCACCTTCTTGAGAGGCCTCTTGAGGGATTGCACTAATTTTCCTCACATCTAGGCTTGAGGCCAAGCATCCTCCATCAAGACAACGTTATTTCTGCAGCAAAATAATACTATGTTGCTGGGTGTTGCAGTGAGGGTTCACTACACCACCTCCATCAGCTATTTTTCGGAGGAGGAGTCTCTCTTCCCTTTGGGAGATCAGATTGGAGGGATTTCGGAGCTTATTGTAGACTTTGGCATCAAGGCCAACTCATTCCCTAGCCCTATAGCATGGTTCATCAGCGAGCGCATTGGAGAAAAGATCTTGGTGAGAGGATCAACCTTTCACTCTAAAGATCCGTTGGAGGAGATCTTGTCATTGATTGCAGCATCTTCAGTCTTCTCCACTTGTTTCCAGTTCTTGAGTTGTTGTAGCTACCCAACAACTCAGGCATTTCTGTAGAATTTCCATTTTGTATGTTTTGCAGCCAATCCTTCTAAGGATTGTGCATTATTGTTTCCAGGGGTTGAGATCTTGCTCCCCCTATTGTATTTGAGCCACATATTGACATATTTGTGTATTGACACTAGTATGTAGCAATTCCCCTTCATGGACTGCGTTGTCATAGCTTGAGCTTACATGTGTAGCAGTGGTTTTGTTATGATTTATGCACTTGTCTCTTGAGGCTGAACCTTGCTTATCTTGTGTAACATTTCCTCAAGATCTTGTATTCATTTTTTGCTGCTATTATTTGATGAGATGGCTATGATTTTCTCTCACATTTCTATGAGATGAGTGTTTTTGTTGCTCTGTTATTGTGTTTTCATATTGCTGTAGCTCCAACTTTAGAATATCTTGAGATATTCTCATTGTTGTAGCATTTTCCTGATTTGGAATATTACAGTTGTATCATAGCATGATCTCTGGCTTAGCCAGTGGTCTAAGCCATCATGCTATCAAGGAGAGAGAAGATGAAGACTCCCCTATGTGGAGAGAAAAAGGAAGATAAGCTTACCAAGCTTCTTCCAAAATTTGTACAGAGCATTCATAAAGAATTTGAGAAGATAAGGAGGGAGATGTGTACATGATCTCCAAAAGGGTTTGAAACTGAGTCAAACTCCAAATTTTCTTATAGTGAGTGTGAGCATGCAGCCACACCCTATGAGGTACAGCGTAGCCACATGGCCAGCTTTGCCATGGGAGAAGAAGAAGAAGGAGGAATGCTGAAGAAAGGAACTCTTGGTGGTTTCTTGCATGAGTATGAATCTCAAGCTCAGAAGTTTAGAGATCATATTACCTTTCCGGAGTTTTACAAGATCATGGAGAGGAGGAGAAAGCAACATAATATGGATAGATTTCTTCTATCTATCTTTGATGGTTCCCCTACATGTTCAGCCAGGGCTTGGATAGAAGAGCTAGACACCTTTTTGAAGAAGCATCAGATTTACGAATATGAGCTGTCAGAGTAGCAGCGATGCACTTGGGAGGTAAGGTCTATGCATGGTGGTTATTTGAGTCATTTACTTTGAGAAATGAAAACACTTCTTCCTATGCAATGTTCATTAGAGCCTTGATGGAGAGATTTGGTAGGAAGAACTCTGAAACAGATGTGGAGGAAACAAACACATTCAAACAAGCAAAACCATTTCATGTGATGAAGAAAACCATAGACTCAAAATCATTTCAGAGAACCATGAAGGAGGCTGATATCTTGCATGATAATTTATTGGAGGCAAGACCTTCATCTTGCATTTTGGCACAAGGAGGCACATAGATCCTTTTTCCAAAAGAGGATCCAATCATTGGAGGGTTGCCCAATCATGTTGAGGAAGCTGAGAGAAACAATACTGTCATTTCTAGAGTTGATCTAGTACCTCATGCAGAGGAAGGAGGAGCTCTTGCTCTAACTAGAGGGATTCTTGCAGCTTTGCAAGGAAGTCCCCAGGATCTCATACATGGAGGTCCAAGCACAATAAATGAGCAGCATCCTCTTTATAATACATTCAAAGATTAAATTTTAATGTTTTTTACATTAAACGTCTGCCTCGACACCTTCCACTGTTTTTCACCAACCTTCACCAGAGCATTTATCCACCATTCCTCTGCATTTTTTCGCCATTTCTCCGTAGTCCCACTATCATCCTCGTAGTCGTCCACATCATTCCATCCCCATACATGTTTTTTGTAACAATTTTTCATGTTTTGCAGGTTTATCAGGTGGTAAACCCCGCCATGGTCCATACGCACTATTATTAAGGCACAGTACACAGAAGGAGTTGGATTTAGAGCCTGGTTTTACAGAAAAATGTCCGGAAAGGTGTCCGCTTCATATATTTCATCAAAAGATAGACTTTAAGCTCTGTAAACCCTATCCGGCGCCATTAAAGCTCTAATTGCACAAATAGAGATAGTACGGGAAGCAGCAGAGAGCTCGAGGCAAGAAATAGAAGAATTTTGAGCTTCTTCAGGGATTTTAGAAGGCAAAGGCACCAAATTAAAGACCTCGTGGATTTCTCAGACGGTCCAATGCACAGAAAACCATATTAGTAGGGTTTTAATATCAGCAGAATGTTCTTCCATAAAATGACAAGGTGCCCATACTTTTCTCATCCTGTGCCGTGTTCTAGAGAGGTTTTCCAGCCCTGAAAATGGTCCTATGCTACCAGTGCATTAGTTATACAGTATGGAAAACCCCACAGTTGTCCATACACCTCGGTTTATTCACCATAGTTCTGCAAAATTCTACGGCAAGTACATCAAAGACATACCTTGAGTAAATTGCAGCCTGACGAAGATCATTTTTCCATCTGAAAAGCACAGAAGATAAATGCTCAGAATTAAAACCGAATGGACTCTCAGCTTTCCTACTGCTTCAGAGTTTTAATACCGCATTTAAGTTTACAACTACCATTGTTATTCTTCTCTTATAAGAATCCTGAAGAACATATTGTAAAGTTGTTGTTCAACTGCTGCCGTTGTAGTTAGAGGGATTTAGTTTTGACTGCTAGAACAGTTTGGGAGAGATTAGCAGAGTAGTTTGTATTGTAGTAGGATGGGAGGATAATTTTGGATTGTAACAGCCATTGAGCTCAATGTATGTGACTGGTTTTGCATCAATTAATCAACGCACATTTCATAGGATCCTGGTCTATTACTATTGGTGATGTTTTTCTAACTCTGTTTATTACATTTTCATAATGTTCATTTTCTGCTGGCTTGCATCAGAAATTTGGTATAGGATTTACCCTTGTTAGGTACCCTATGCTTCTGCTCTCCTTGCCTTCTATGTTTTCTAGTAAATGTGTTATCTAAGGGTTGTTTTCAGTTAATTTAACCAGTTTAGTAGTTCCTTATGCTGCTAGCTGATGTATGAATTAAATGAATCTGCCTTTAGTTGTTATTGTTGGGTTTAAGTTGGAAGATTTGGGAACACTGGGGATTAGAGTTAGCCCTATCCACCGGGATCCTTGTGCAACCAGCTGGCCTTTCAAAGATCTCTTTGTTTAACTTATCTCTGTTTTCCCTTGGAGCATGCTAAAGTCGACCTAGAGTTAAATGACCTCTGGTCCGATCTATAAGCTGCCCCTTTTTCCCTCTTTGAAAGCTGCCTTTGAGTATGTCCAAGCAAGTCTGGAGTTAAATGACCTCTAACCTGATCTATAGACAGAAATTGGGTTGCCTTCCTTCTTTCACTTTCTTTCCTTAATGTTCCATGCCATCATCTATCTAAAAAGATCCTTTAGTGTAGATGACTTGCCCTTTGGAAGCCTTGGCTAGTTGTTGCAAGTAATTCTCCTTTCATGACTCCATAGCCCAATGGATGGCACTCTCTTGACCTATCCTCTTTGTTGAAACATCCTGTTGTTTTGTTATTTCTCCCACTACTTTCTTAGTCTATGATCTCATGACCAACCCAGCAACTCACCAACCAAATCATTTTAAACCCCCCTTTGTGCTTCATACCTACCTTAAAATCTCATTTTGAGCTTCAAAGATATACCATTCTTTGCTCTATTTGGAGAGATCCCTCTCCGAGTCCAGGAGGGCTAGATCCTAGGGCCCCAAAGCGGTTATGATGTTGTCTCATCTTTTGGTCTTGCCAATCTGGCCAAAACATGGGAACCCCAACACATAGCTGGATAGTGGACCATTCCAACTTGGGTTCTCCCATTCTTTGCCAAGTTTTCTTGGGCAGTACATTCACATCTGAACCTAGGTCCAGAATAACTTGATCCATCTCATAATCACCAATTTTTGCAGTTAGCCGCATTTCCCTACTAGTGTGTTTCTTATGCTTGTACAGTTTGGGCACATCCTTAACTTCCATGGGTGGGGTTTTTCTTTTTGCGCAACTATCTATCAAGGCTTGGAGGTTTTCTATGGCCTTTTGGTTGTGCAACAACTTCATACAAGCCTGTAGAAATGGTTTGACCTCATCATCTGCTTTGAGGCTCGCGGGGGCTTGAGAAGTAGATGCCTTGGTCTTAGAAAAGTCTTGGCGAGCTGTGCCAAAGGTTTCCTTTTCCCTCTGTAAGTCCAACCCTTATTTTTTGATGACTTCTTTTCAGATAAGAGGCTCCACCTTAGTTTTCTCCTCATCTCCCCTAGTGGCCATGCTGCGGTGTGTTATGACATTAACACTTGGTCCTTCGTCTCAAGGTTTTTCCTTAACTCTCTGTACATTCTGTGTAGCATTAGGGGAATTTTGAGATCTAAAATGGGCCTCCTAAGAAAAATGTACAACCAAAATAAAATTTATGAGAACCAATAGGATTCAAGATGATGATGTCAACCATGGGGGATGATTCATCATTTTTGGAGTAAAAAAGTAAAAAGATTAAAAAATAATAAAAAATAAAACTACTTTTTCAACTCGTATTTTCAACTTATCTCCCTAAGGGTTTTCTTAAATTTCTAGCAAGACTACTCGTTGGATGCAAAATTTAATTCCCCGTCCAAGGATGACCCATGTTGCATACTTTTGATGGACCTTGCCACACGAAAAATGAGAAATACATGAAAACACATGATTGCAATCACGTGTTTTCATGTATTTCTCATTTTTCGCGTGGCAGGGTCCATCAAAAGTATGCAACATGGGTACTCCTTAGATGGGGAAATAATTTTTGCATCCAACGAGTATTCTTGCTCGAAATTTGAGTAAAACCTTAAGGAGATAAGTTCAAAATACGAGTTGAAAAAGTAGTTTTTTCTTTTTTCCCTATAAAATTTGATGATGTAATCAAATATTATTTTATTATTTCCACCATTATTTTATAATTTCCTTAGGAGGCCCTTTTAGACCTAAAAATTCCCCTAATGGTGTCTGCTACTTTTCCTGCATCTTGGCTATCAGAATTGGGCAGTCTTCAATCACATGATCCAGCTATCTACAGTATCTGTAGGATTGTCTTGCAGGGTTCGGGCAGTCCCTCGCAAAGTGCCCCTACCTCTCCACAGTTATAGCAAATCAATTGTCCTCTTCCCCTACCTACGCTTCCACCTTGGGCCCCTCCCCTGCCCCTAGATTGCGAGCCACCTATGCCTGAGGGGGATCATGGTGAAGAAGGGTCCGATTGTACACTATATAGGTTTCCTTGGTCTATCATTAGATCATAAGTTTGGTACTTATGATCATCATGTCCTACTGACTGGAAAAAACTGCACCATTGTTGCTTAAGTTCTGGGACATATGCACCTAGACAGGGGAAATGGTTAATATCATGTAGGCCAGCTACGTGAAAATCATCGCACCACAACGCTGGTCCGTTTGGTCCTAGGCGCAACAGACTGGGTCCCCCCACTTGTAGGTAGTCTGCCAGCAGTGGGCACTGATCCTTGGTATGCCCAGATACCCTACATCATATGCACCATATGTATGGACTAGCTTCTTTCCCTTGGTCCTTTCGCAGGTTCCGGATCTCCATGTGCATCGCCCCTAGATGCTCTTGGATTTGATGTACTCCCAACTGGGTATCATCTCTTGGCACAACTTCCAACTTCATAGCAATCTCCAAGGCTTTTTCCTGCGATTCAATGGCTTGCTGACCCATAAGTATGCACAGGTGAGGCAGTAACATAGCAATGAACCATTCCTTGTGCTGTCTGTCATCATACATAAATTCCCCTTCTCTGATTACCTTCTTCAACCGTTGGTCAACTTCCCATGCAGACTCAGAGGGTCCTTGCTTGAAATATTTTAGATCATTCACTATCTGAGAGTAGGATTTAGGCTTCCGAAACTGTTGTTTTAGGGCATTCTGAACCTCTTTAATGGTCACACTCGCATGTTGAGCTATGTACCCCATATACCAGTCTAGGGCTCTTCCTTCAAAGGCAAGGGACAATTGCGCCCTTTTCACAACATCATTGGCGACATTTTGCGCAGTCCATACCGACTTTGCGACAAACCAAAACCGATCCATATCTTCATCCCCTACACCCTTAAAAGTAGGTAGCTTCATGTGCGAGGCCATATCGTCTTCTGGTGGTGGAGGTACGGGTGAGTTCTTACCCCTATGCTGATTTGAAGGTGGTTTAGTTGGAGGACTATGCGTAGCCAAATCCCATACTGGACTGTAGACAAATCTATCTCCTTCTTGATTAGTTCTATAGTATTTTCCACTCCATGTTGTACCCTAACTCTGATCGGATCTCATTCAATCGATATGGTTGCACAAAATGATATTTTCCTACAATAATATCTTAATTAGAAATGGAAAGGTTTTCAGAAACTTACCCTGGAAACCCTTGAAGAACCTCTGCTCTGCCTCAGAATAGGATATGAATTGATCGATTTCAAATTTCTTCACAAATACTCCCAGCACACTATCTACCCAATGATATACCGTACAAGTGATTGTGTTATCAGTCTTTTCTAACCGCTAGATCAAATCTGGAGTCCACTGCGTGGCCGATTCGTCCTTCCAACACTTCTGGAAATCTACGAGTCTTGCGAGCCACTCCTAAAGCTCAGTCACAAATGTCACAAAGAAAAATTCTTAGACCTCTGTGAAAATTTACTTATTCTTCCACTTCTCTGTTGTCAAATTTGTGCTACGATTCTCTTTTATCGCAAATTCCTGAACTTGTTTTTCAAACCACTCTTCAATTTCTTTCTTCTCAGGTCTCCAATGTTCTCTTGGCATTACTCGATCCCTCTCTCAAAATTCTCTTGGTCCCGGCAACAGAACCATTTGTTGGCTCGAGGAGTCCTGACCCAAGTTTGGAGGTTAAGGTTTACCAATAAACCTCTATACTACTAGCCCTTTCGGCAGTGACCCGCTTGTGCAAGCCAAAGTATCACTCGAAGCAGTATGGGAGGGTGCTGGAACTAGGTTTCTGCACCCTGAGAGAGAGTAGGTAAGTCAAGCAGATCTGCGTTCGCAGCTTATCAGGTTCGTACAAGACAGATCTGTCCACAGGTTTGTAATAATGTAATCCACAATATAACAGAGCTACAGATTTATTCAATATCTTCGCATCCACGTGCGTATCAATAGTTATCATAATGCATCATTAACAGATTACAGATATATCGTAACATAGATAGATTCACGGTATAACAAATAACAGATAACACAACTGTAATCTTAGATCTAACAGAGCCCAGAGGTTCACATCAACAGTAACACATCAGATCCGATAACACAGAACTATTTAAACTATATCCATATATATTAACGTCAAGACCCAGTACAATCCAAACACAGTCTGCACACACAGCTAGCAGGGGCCGCACACAACGAGCATGAGTCCTTACCCAAACGACCCAACCACAGATGTAACAATTTTCACTTTGCATCCGACTTGATTCTTTCCTACCTTAAGACTCAAAATGTTTATCTATTTATATCGACTTAGCCTACGCTTCCAATGGTCTGAAAATCATGGTTTGCAGACTCTTGGTCTACCCTTGACCCGTTACAATGCATTCGGGGCTTTGACCCACCCCTAAACCCCTGTGTTAGACTAATTAATACCAGAAATATACAAAATTGTACAAAATTCATAGATTTTAGGGGACCCTATTCCAATAACTGGCTTTACTCCCTTCCAATTTTTTAATGGTTTAGAGGTAGTTTTTCCAATTGAATGTGAAATTTCGTCATTGAAAATGGCCATTGAGTTGTTACCAACTACCTTTGTGGAGGAGGAACATTTTTTGTACTTAGCAGGACTAGATGAAACTCGATGTAATGTTGCACTAGCTAGCGAGGCTCATAAGAAACATGTTAAGGCTTTGTTTGATCGAAATGTGAATCCTCGTTTATATTTAGAAGGTGACCTAGTCTTGGTCTTATGATCAAGTGCATGATAATCTAGGCACTAGTAAATTCAAAGCTATGTGCAATGGTACTATGTATTAGTTGACTATGATGGTGTTTCATTGGGAGAGCCCAAGAATGGTCTATACCTTAAGAAATATTATGCGTGATTTATCTTAGGAAGATCTTTTTTACATTACTTTATCATATTTTTATGAGTGTGTCCATTAGGTTTTTCATTTTTTACGATTTCCTACTACCTCTCTTGATTATCTTGTATTACACTTGATTTTCAGATGTTGATGCTCCCTCATACTTACATTGGCTTTGTTGATGGCGCTAGTCGTAGAACTCATAATTTGTCTTCTGCAGCTTGGGTCATTATGCACCCATTAATGAGTTCGTTTCTCTTCATGGGATATGCCTTGGTCTAAAAATGAACAACATAGCAGAATATAGTGTAGTCATTGAACTATTATCTGACGCCATCGCATTTAGCATTCGAAGTTTTAGCATTAGGTTATATTCACAAATCATATTATTACATATAAATGGTGTCTATACAGTAAGAAGTTCATCAATGTTAAGAATGTTTTTACCGGTCCATATCTTGTAAATACAGTTCAATTACATTGAATATAAACATATTCCAAGAAATTTAAACACATTAACTGATGCATTGGTAAATCACGTGTTAAATAGACATTTGCAACATTTTTAAATAAAAAAAATATTCATCCATATATTGAACAAGATAAATTGAAATCAAAAGTAGTAGTTCCCATTAGCTATTGTCTGAAGAAAGTGTGTCATACAAAAAATATCATCCAAAGACATGAGGCCTCGTGGCCTTTATTTTCCTAACATGTTGATACAAAAAATCAAAATGAATCCCTAAAATACTAGCAACTAAGCATGATGATGATCATGATACCAAACTATAATGCGGGCTACTCAACGTAGAAGTTGCTTGATTGGTCCTGGAACCCTGACCACCTGCCTCTAGTACCAGAGAGGAAAATCATTTGTCCCAGTATCAGGGATATCTATAGTTAACCTCTGTAGGTTATGCTCCAGCTTGGTCAAGGCCTATATTGTATTTGAGTGTAGTACTACACCAACTAGATATTGGTCCCCTTGCCTATCAAAACATCGTAGCCCTGCTGGTCAAACTAGGCCCACATCCACATAAAAGTTTTAGATAATTAGCTTTGGATTTTTAAAAGGAAATAAAAATTTTAAAAAATAAAAACATAAAAATGAGTAGTTTTTACCTAGATCACCCCACTGTATCCTTGCTGGGAGTGAGATATTTGGGCCACCTCTGTAATACATCCCTGCATGCGGGAAATCCTTGATCATGAAAATATGATGTCCCATCCACACGAAGAATTCAGAAGTATAATTTACCACTGGGCCATCACCTCCATGGTGGGCCATCAATGAAACACACTGCAACATATGTGGATCTCGAGATCCTACCTCATTTACTAGAATCTCTTGTGGGATAAGGAGTGGAATCCTCTTTAGATAAAATGAAATGAGAATGGCACCATAACCAAAATTATTCATTTTACCATTCTTGGCTCTAGTCAGTTGCCCTTTCATGTTGGAAACTACTCCTTCACACCAGTTGAAAATAATGGATTTTGAACACTCCACGACAATCTGCATTTGGGTCTTAGTGGCCACGTGAAGCATTGTACTTCACAATTTTAAAATAGTGAAGGCTATAGTCCTCAAGGAAATATTCTCAATATTTTTTATTTCAATACTATCATCCTTGAGTTGTGCCCTCTGAACACAATATCATTGTAAAGAAGCATCAGTAGTCTCTCCACCTAGTCTATACCAATATAAAGAAATGTTAAACCCTCTACGGGAGAGCCTAGTCAAGAAATACATGTCATCATCATCTATCGTGAGGAAATGATCCCCTATCATGAAACACTAATCCTAGACATCACAGGTCCTCGCCATATATCTCATGAGCTCTCGCTGAGCTTTCATTCCCAGAATTATCCAATATTTGTAAAGGCCACAATTTTTTAATGCTTGCAGAGTTGTTGGATCATGCAAAGTTTTTTCATATTGTTTTTCATGTTCTCTCTCTCTCTCCACTCCATTGTGAATTATCAAAATATCTGAAAATGACATTTGAGGAGAGTTAGAAGAATACTTGAGATAAATTTGCAAGTTTTGGGGCGTATTTTTCGTTATTTTTGAAAACCGCTCGGCACTTGCGCGACCAATATTTAGCAAATAGAGTGCATCTCCGCATTTTCTCAATAGATAAAATGCATAGATCATGTTTCTTTATGTAAAAAATTACCAATGTGTGTGGTCCTGATGAAGGGAAACTGCGCACATCCAAGGGTGCATTTTCAAAAGTTAACCCCCCCCCAAAATAAAATAAAATGAATGATTAAAATAAAAAATTAATCAGATGAAAACAAAGATAATGAAGAGATATCTTAGTTGGAGAAGACATTTGGTGGTTTAATCCACCATTTTTCTCGGAATCAACCTCTAAAGTTTTGTGGTAAAAGCCCTATTTTCTATTCTCAAATTGGCTATAGCTCAAAATGGTAAAAAAAAAATTACTTTTTCAACTTTTATAAGTTTTTAGGTAATTAAAATATTATTTGTTATGCCCATGACCTTTTAAAAATCAATTTTTGATGTTTATAGTATAATTTTGAGTATTTATGATAATTTATTGAGTTTAATGTGAAAAACACAGGTTACCACATAAAAATGGATCATTTATGTGAGAAAAAAATAATCTCTTTTTCAAGCTCTTGAAAATTACAAGAAATAGAAACCCTGGAGTTATCTTTTAAGCCCTTTTTAAACTCTCTAAACCTCAAAATATCACCGAGTGCTTGATTATTCGAACTTGAAAAATTAAATGAACAACAATTTATTCAGTATCAATTTACCCCTTTTCTGGACTAGATTAGACTATTTATAAAAAATGTATACGTTGACTAATAATGGTCAATAGAGTTCTCTCCTACATCATTTTACCCATTTTCATGATTGAGAGGCTAAATTTACAAAAAATAACACTATGGAGTTTGCTTATGTTTTTATACTGACTCCCTAAAACTGAAAAACATCAAGCTTTACTTTCTCTGGGTTTGTTAAAAATATACTTTGAAATAACTAAATGAGTTTCCTTTTTGTGTCTTTCAAATTATTTAAATATGAAAATTAAATCGACTTAACCTTACACTGGACTCGTGAATTATAAATAGTGTAGGACTCGTCAAGCATGACGAGACCAAACCACTCCTTTCTAGGATTTGTTGAAATTACTTTGAAGTACTCATCTGAAGTATGAGCTTACAGGACAAGCAAATGTTATCCTCCTCAAGCTTAAAAAAAATAAAGAGGTATTTTCCAGTAGTGGTGGGAAGGAATTGGGAAAAGGTATTCATTTTTGCATTCATTATAAGGAAGTATGTCACTCTTGAACATGACACTCCGTCACATATGTGTCCGGGTTGGGAAATCCATTTGTCTTATATTTAATCAAGCCTCATTGGAAGACTTCAACTAGTTTTGGGTATTATAATTGAGTCAAATACTGCCAAGTCAATTGCCATGTCACCATGTGCTCAAGAGATGTTCAACCTCATTTCATTTTCCTTTTCAAATTTTATCCCTCAATCATGTCGGTCATCCCTGACTTAATCCTTGAAAATATGTTCTTCAAAACTTGACATAAGTTTCATGTCGTAGGCCCTCCTATGACAAATCGCTTCCTATCGACTTCATCTAACAATCTAGGAAGTTTTTCTAGAAACCCCTTTCAATACCTTGAGGCATGCATGCCTTAACGACGGGTTTCTCGCCTTCGATGACAGGTTCTCTTCATTGACCTTTGATCAAATGATTCTATGAGTGTTTGACTTCAGGACATATTTTCACACTCTATAGATTGTACTGAGAGTACCTTGAGATCCATTTCCATTATTGTTGGTTTCTCTCATGCTTGTTAACGGTTCACATCTTTGACTGATAATCAAGTGGTATATGTCATGTTCGACCTCAAAACATTTGATCACATGGTCATATTTGTATTACATATTGAGATATGGAGATCAACACCCTGGATCTAGTTTCATCCATCCAGCCTATGAGGAGTTATGTATTCATGATTATGTAGACAGATTCATAGTTGATGGTTGCATCCATACTGTGTCTACTATTGATATGATTCTAGGTTATTTTTGTACTTTCTCATCGAGTTATCTTTATTCTAAGTATGGGAATTCCTACCTCAATAATGATTATATATTGCATCATAATCCTTTAATGATTCTTGCAGGTTTCCTCCCATGGTCTCCGATTCTGATCTTTGGCATGATAAAGTGCTTCAATCCTTAAATGACTTTTTTGACTTTGCACTTTAGGGGGAAATCTGTTGCATGAAATTTTTTCACCATGACACTTGACTGTTAAAATGGATCTCTCGCCATCCATAAACATGTTTCAAATAACTCCCTTGCAAGTCAATAACCTAAAACCCTTGAAGAAAATATGAATTTTGGGTAACAAGGTTTTATAACTTTTGATATAACCTACGTGCTTTTCCTATTCAGTTTCCACGCATTCTCAGTTTGTACCATTCAAACCTATGTGAAACTATGCTTTGTATTCCATTGTAGACCGTGCAAATCACTCAATGAAAAGTAAAAATAAAAAGTGAATTCTAGAAGCCTTGTTGGGCGAATATATCCTAACTGAAAGATTATAGGTCATATTTATTCGATCATTACCCCTCACATCATGGAGCTAATTCCCTTTCATCTAATAACCCTAATGCTAATATTAGTGGATATCATCCTTCTCTTCTGGATCTGAAACCTCCTATTATTGGCCTATACATTGACTACAAGCTAGAGGGTTTGGGGAGTTCAAAAAATTTATATATTTTTTGTTGGATTTAGATTGGGAAGCTCAACATACAAGGAGAGGGATGGAGGCATTAGGGAGGAACCTCGTGACATCAAGGCATAGGTTGTAAGGATCTTATTTATCCTTGAAATAATTCAAATGAATCCTTTTTTCCATTGTATTGTCTTACTAAAATGATGAATGATTTAAGTTACTTTTATGTATTCATTAAGATGATATCAATTTCTAATCTCCTTGATCATTAGATTAAGATTATTTTAATTATTATATTTCATATGCCTTTGATCTCTTTTATGTCTGTGATTGCAAGTATTTTTGAGCATTGAGGAGCTGCATCAAGATGAAACGAGGATCTCCATCAAGAATTTCGAAAATAGGTGAGGGTTCCATTCTCCTTTTCTTGTAATTATGATTCAAAGGCTTAGGGAAATAGTTATTCAATTGTCTTTTTTTTTTCTAGTTTTCCTTAGGAATCAAGGTAGATCGCTCTTTTATGCAAGAAGGATTAGTTCACATAAAACACACTGGCTCCCATACTGCATTTTTGAAAAGAACTAACATCTCTAGATAGACCTTGAAATACATACCATTAGGTTCAAATCTCTTCATAGGACCGGATCTAACCATATTGTGTAATATCCCAAAATGGGAACTGCTAGCAAGGCATGACTGGAAAATGCATTTTCCAGGAATGGTTGCTACAGAATATGAAATCAGTGCTTGGATCCCTTAGATCTGGTAATCTAATACCCAAATCCAAGAGAATATCATAAACAAATCATTCTAGGTGGGTTAAACAGGTCTCCCACACCTAGTAAGGCTTGAAAACTGCCCAATAAGGGACTGCAGCAATACTACTCAGAAAATAATGCAGTTTCAGTAGAGAAAGAGTAGGAGGCCAATAAGTTATCCTTAAAAAGTATTTACAACAGAAAAATAGATGTATAATGAATTCCATGAGATGCATAGCTGAAAATACAAGACTTATACAGAAGAAATGCCCTCAAAAGAGGTGTTGCAACCACTTGAATGACTAAAACTACCTTAAAAACATTATTTTATTAGGCTACAAAATATTGTGGATTACATGTCAGATCTAGAGTATATTTGTGCATAAAAATTCAGATCCATATCAGATCCATGCACTAGAAAGGCTCCTTTTTCAGATCCCCTTGGAATTTTGGGGTTTACACCAAGCATAAGCAGTAGATCTGAGATCTAAGAATGCAGATCTGCAGGATGAATCAGAAATTATGAAGTATTCAGGATATGCAGATCAGATCTGAAAAGTAAAATTTGTATATCTCCTCCAATGGATCTCAAAGTGAAGGGAAAATCCCCAACACTGAGAAACTAGCTCTCCAAATGGGGCACCCAAGCTCCCTGCAACACCACCTACAAGAATAACACAGTTCTGGGATAGAAACTACGTTGTAGGGTATAGATAGCTGAGGGCCACATGACAAGATCAAGAATTGAATCTCATTCACTCCAATACACTTCCTCCAATAGAGCAGAGGACTCCTCCACTAAAAAAGAGCACTGAAATGTATTAGATCTGAAGAGATCTAATCTCCACTTGTTGCAGCTTACAAAGACAACCAAACCCTCAACAGGATCTGAGTTGTAATTGAAAGGAGGAGCTTGGCCTTCAAGCCAGATAGTGGACCTTGCAATACAAACTCTCCCAAGAGCTACTCAATGGGGAGAGGATGAACTCCTAAACGTGAAATTCCAATGCTAAACAACATTTGCAATCTAGGCTAAACAACCAAAGAAAGCTATATGGTCTCAACAAACAATATATCAAAAGATAATATCCTAAACAATCCCCTCATGCTTCCTTCCCCTTCCTTTTATAAGATGAGAGTGTGAAAAACCCTAAAACACCTTCAATGGACTCATCCCTTTCAGATAAGAGATCTTCAACTAGAATTATGTTGTGCCTTATTGATGAGCACTCCTCCAATACAACGCTGTATATTTGCTCAAAGTTGACCCAATCAAGATGATTAGCCCCTTTCACACCTAAGGGTACTTATTTACATAGCCAAGATTTATCCTTTTTCATATTTGGCATTGATTTATTCTTCATTAGGAGTTTGATTAACTCCTTTGCACATTTATTCATCTAAATAGATTTTTAAAAGAAAAATTAATATTCCTATTAGCTACATGCTAATTTAGGAATATTACAGTATTCCCCTCCCAATTGTTGCTTGTCCTCAAGCAACTTCAAGGGTGCTGCAAAATCTCACCTCCCCTTCTTGTGGCCTCCTTATTCAACAGTCTCCCCCATTGCTTCAGATTTTCTGCAATAATTCTGCCTCCCAATGGTTCCTCCCAAGTGTGCAAGTTGGCCTTTGGTAGATAAACCAAATGGCTCTCATCATGAAAGAAAGGAAGGTCTATATGGAAACCTCTTTGTTGATCAATGGTCTCCTCCAGGTATAAGTGATGAAAATCATGGGGAATTTAATCATCAATGAAGGTCTCCCACCTCCATGCTATCATCTAAATGAAATGAATCACCTTCCAACTTGGTAATTCATAGAAAAGCTCCTCCCAATTGCTCATGAGAGACATGCCCCAAGTGCTCCAACCAATCATATGGTCCACATAATAAAGAAACAAGTGATTTACTATAGTGGCCACATAGTTCCCCATGCTCCCCTTAGAACATGTAGTGCAGAAAATGTAGCAAATTTCTTTCCCAGGGACACATCCAAAAAATGTGTCTCTCCTCCAAACATGTTCCCAACAAAGATAAGAACATATTTAGCATATGTTATCATAATTAAGTTCATGCTAGCTACCATATGCAATAAAGGAGAAGGACAATGGTCCCTCATGTGTAGCCAACGCAATTTTACTCCTAATTGCCACAGAATATGATATGACAAGTGTTTTCCCCAACATGTTTTTACTGCCCGATCCTTCTTGCATGCTTGGAGAAGGTGTATAATGGTTGGTGTTAATGAATCACACCATGAAGAGTGCATCATCTCTCCAATATCTCCCAAGGAATGGCTAACATCACCATTGTTCATGGCCCAAAGTAGCTTATGAAGCCCATAAAAAAAAATGCCCCCTCTTGGAGCCAAGACCTACACATGAGTGTTGAGAAAATGAAAGTATATAATAAATATATCATGAGGTTCAGTAATAAAATTTTTATCATACACTTGTTTCAAATCAGCAAGGTAGCTCATGGATGATCTCCCTCTCACACTCAATGAATAAGGAGGTGGTAATGATAACTCTTCCCAAGAGTTATGTTCCTCCTCAACCAACAAATGATCCATGCACCTCCTCATATGAGAGTGCATATCCTCTTTGAAGCTTTCCCACATGAATCAATCTATGATAGTATGATATGCTCTAATGAAACCACTGGGTTTTGAAAGCAGGATCTCATAAGATGCATTAAGTAGTTTCTCCTTGAGCTTGGAGTCTCTAGCAAAATAGATCTGATCATGGGAATAAATGACCCCCTCAACTACTTTATACCTCCCATCTATCATTTTCCCATCAAGAACCTTACATTTAAAAAGGTCCTTGGAGTATTCCATCAAAAGTTGGGAATCCAAATTTGGATCTAGGCTCCCCAACAATGGAAACACTGTAGAAATCTGAAATGCAGCCCCTCTCATAGCATGGCTCTCCTGCTTGACATGCTTTATGTCAAAGTCACATGTTGGAGTACTATCAACTTCATTTTGCTGCCTCCTTTGCAGCTGATCTTTCTCAAGACAAGATTGAAGTAGATGGAAGTCAACCTCCCCTTGGAAAGTCCTTGTCTTCCAAAACTTCCTCAATGTGGCCCATGCATGCAAGAGTGTTGATATCCTCTTGTCATGTTCATAAATCTCCTTTTTGAATGAAAATATCATTGGCTTCCCCAAAGATATGGAGTTTCCATATGACATCACGTCCATGTCATCATAGACTTCTGAATTCTCCTTTTTCAGTGCAAATAACTGAGAGGGACATAGAAATGTCCAATTCAGAAAATTGTCGATCTCTCTTTTGAATCCATGAACGATTCTCTATGCTGTGCTAGTTTCTCCCAAGGATCCCTCCTTAGCCAAGTAAGCATATGCTTCCCATAGTTGAGAGAACACTTTAGTTTTCCTCCCATCAGGAGGTCTTCCCGGTGCAATGCCTCCATGTACAAAGACATCAAGGCATAGAGTAGGATGTGTATGTGTGTGGATAGATTTTTCCTTGCCTTCCTTGCATATATCCTCTTGCCTTCTTTGTGCATCAATATTCTGAAACAAATAGGGATATATGCTCCTCATCATGTGATGCTTGCCCTCCTCTTTTCCTTCTCCTATCTTCAAGATCTCACCCTTTGTTGATGATGGCACATGCTGCACATGGATTGTGCCACAATCTTCATATGTGAGATTCTTTGGAGCTTCTTTCAAGAGTGCAAGATTTTCTCTATTTGGAGAAAGTGCTCCCTCTTCCTCTTCATGAGGTTCTGGATGTGCTCTTGTTATGACTGCATTATCATCTCCAACCTTCTCTTCCATAGTTTAGAATGCCTCATCATCAATAAGAGACCTTAGATCTTGGTCTTATTTTGAAGGAGGAATATTCGTGTCTTCCTCTTGAAGAGAAAGATCTTCATGCAATGGGAGGTTTTCCCTTGGAAAAACATCATACATGTTCCCATCCCCTTCAATGGGTTTCTGAAATGGAGCTAGATTTAAGGACCCTTCCAATCCATGCAAAAGTTTTGTTTGATTTGGTTTGATAGACTCCATCAAACCTTTCTAGTACTCTCTTAATGAACCTTGCATAGGTGGATGTATTTGCATTATTTAAGGAAAAATACTCAAACAACCACCAAGCATAAGCCTTACCCTCAAGATGCAGCGCTGGTACTTTGATGGCTTCCTTTTCTGAGACTTGATTTTTCTGCACATAAGTGTCTAGCTCCTTCACCCAAGCCCTAGCTGGACATTTAGGTGATCCATCAAAAGTAGATAAGAAGAATCTACTCGCACCATGCTGCTTGATTCTTCGTTCCTCCTTGATATTTCAAAACCCTTGGAAGTTCAAGTGATCTTTGAACTCCTTAGATTGAGCCTCATACTCCTACAAATAATCACCAAGATTCTCCCTCTTTGGCACATCTCCTTCCTTCTTCCTCTTTTTCATGAAAAGGTGGCTAATAGAGTGTTGTAAATATGATGATGTGGCTAAATTCTCACACCCATCATATGAAGTAGTGGGGCTTCCTTCATGTGTAGACCCTTTCAAAAGATCCGCTTGTATTTCATTCTTCGTTCCCCAAATTTCTTCTTTCAGTTCCTTCAAAGCTTGAGAAAGAGTTTTAGAGAACTCTTCTCTTTGCAAACTTCTAGTTAAAGGGATCTTACCCTTTTCTTTTGTATCTTCAATGTAACAAATTTTCTTCATCGGTATTTTCTCTCCATGAAAAGACATATTGGCTTTCCAATAAGAAAAGCACAGGCTGTGCCAAGATAGTTGCTTTGATACCACTGTAATATCCCAAAATGGGAACTTCTAGTAAGGCATGATTGGAAAACGCATTTTCCAGGAATGGCTGGTACAAAATATGAAATAAGCCCTTGTATCCCTTATATATGGTAATCTAAGACCCAAATCCAAGAGGAGATCAGAAACAAATCTTTCTAGGTGGGTTAAATAGGTCTCCCACACCTAGTAAGGCTTGAAAACTGCCCAATAAGGGACTGCAGCAATACTGCTCAGAAAATAAAGCAGTTTCAATAGAGAAAGAGAAGAAGGCCAATAATTTATCCTTCAAAAGTATTTACAGCAGCAAAATAGATGTATAATGAAGTCCATGAGATGCATAGCTGAAAATACAAGACTTATACAGAAGAAATGCCCTCAAAAGAGGTGTTGCAACCACATGAATGACTGAAACTGCCTTAACAATGTTATTTTATTAGGATGAAAACTGTTGTGGATTACATGTCAGATCTAGAGCAGATATATGCATAAAAATTCAGATCCATATTATATCCATGCACTAGAAAGGCTCCTCTTTCAGATCCCCTTGGAATTTTGGGGTTTACACCAAGCATAAGCAGTAGATCTAAGATCTAAGAATGCAGATCTACATGATGATTCAAAAATTCTGAAGTATTTAGGATATGTAGATCAGATATGAAAAGTAAAATGTGTAGATCTCCTCCAATGGATCTCAAAGTGAAGGGAAAATCCCCAACACTGAGAAACCAACTCTCCAAATGGGGCACCCAAACTCTCTGCAACACCACCTACAAGAATAACGCAGTTCTAGGATAGAAACTGCATTGTAGGGTATATATAGTTGATGGCCACATGCAAAGATCAATAATTGAAGCTCATGCACTCCAATGCACTTTTTCTAATAGAGAAGAGAAGTCCTCCACTGAAAAAGAGCACTGAAATGTCTTAGATTTGTAGAGATCTAATCTCCACTTGCTACAGCTTGCAAAGACAACCAAACCCTCAATAGGATCTGAATTGTAATTGAAAGGAGGAGCTTCGCCTTCAGGCCAGATAGTGGACCTTGCAATACAAACTCTCCCAAGAGCTACTCAATGGGGAGAGGAGGAACTCCTAAACAGGAAATTTCGATGCTAAAAAACATTTGCAATCTAGGCTAAACAACCAAAGAAAGCTATATGGTCTCAATAGACAATATATAAAATATCATATTCTGAACAACCGCCTCATGCTGCCTTCCCCTTCCTTTTATAAGATGAGAGTGTGCAAAACCCTAAACCACCTTCAATGGACTCATCCCTTTCACACAAGATATCTTCAACTAGAATTACGTTGTGCCTTATTGATGAGCACTCCTCCAATACAACGCTATAAATTTGGTCAAAGTTGACCCAGTTAAGATGATTAGCCCCTTTCACACCTAAGGGTACTTATTTACATAGCCAAGTTTTATCCTTTTTCATGTTTGGCATTGATTTATTCTTCATTAGGAGTTTGATTAACCTCCTTTGCACATTTATTCATCTAAACATATTTTTAAAATCAAAATCAATATTCCTATTATCTGCATGCTAATTTAGGAATATTACATATTGTAAAATATATGATGCTACAAACACCTTTCCCAACCTTGAAACACCCTAGTCGAATGCTGAAAAATATTCAGAAATCTTCCCTCGCACTGAAATTAAAAATATGGGTTTACTGGAAAATGTTGTTTTAGGGTAAATAGGGTAGATTAGGGTTTAAGTTTAAAATTCCTTCTCGGGCTTTAAAATGCAACTAGTTGCCGCATCAAGAATGCAAAGGGATAGGTATTTTTGAAAAAACACATAGGGAGTCAAAATGATAGGTTTGTTAGCTCGAAAACCTAACTTTAATTTTTTTAGTGAGCACTACAAAAATATTTCAAAATGCAATGCTACAAAAATATTTTGTAATTCCAGTTGTAGGCTTGCAATAGGATAATTTCACTGCAAAAAAACATAGGGAAATATTAGGGTTAGGTGGTATGACTTCATTTGACATGTCCCTAATTTTACACACAAACGTTTTATAGGCGCTTTAACTAATCATGACTTTGCATAATGAACTTTATAAATACAACCTTTGGACCTTTAAGGAAAGGTGAAAACCTGGTGCTAAAAGGACGAAAGAAGAAACCAAATAGTTTTAAGAACTTAAAGAGGTTATGTGTACGATTCCCACCTTGGTGACACATAAATCCTCAGGGCATGCTATTGGTGCAATTTTGATGCAAGAAGGAAGGCCCATTTCCTTTGAATTAGTGAACTTAAAGGAAAGAAATTACTCGGACCCATCTATGAAAAATAAATTTTGTCCATAATACATTCAATTATGAAATGGTTTTGATACTTAATAGGAACACACTTCAAAGAAAAGAAATATCATGATAGTCTTAAGTACTTATTGCAGAAAATACTATCTTTAGAAGATAAACAAAAATGGGCCACAAGGATGTTGGGTTATGAATTTAAAATTATCTATAGAAAGGGAAGGCAAAATATTGTTTCATATGCACTCTCTAGGTAGCAGAATAAACAAATGTTATACTAGGTGCTACTTCCATTCGATAATATATCTGGGTGGAAGAAGCAAGGATAGAATGGGGACAAGCTGAGAAAATATGCAAGATCTTTAAACAATTACAAGAGGAATCTTATGCAATAAAAAAGTTTATGTGGAAAAATTTATTATTATGGTATTAATATTGCTTATACTTATGTAATAATCATCAACTCAAATGTAATTTCCTTTCAAAATCACACACTTCTACTATAGGAGAGAATTTAGGGTTATTGAAGACATACCAAAGGATTAAGAAATATTTGTCTTGGGAATATATTAACGTAGTTGTGAAAAATATTGTGTTGGAATGTGTGGTATACCAACAAAATAAAGGTGTAATATTCTTAAATTAGCATGCAGCTAATAGGAATATTAATTTTTCTCTTAGCATCTAGTTATATGAATAAATGGGTAACGAGGCCCATAAATATCTTAAGTAGGCATAAAATCCTTATTAATGTGAAAAGGGATCATGTTAATAACTAGATCAAGCACCCTCATGTGTGAAAAAGGGCTAATATATGTGGACAAGGTCAAGTTTGACCAAGTCAACATCACTAATATGGGAGGAGTAGATCATCAATAAAGATAGCTCATTGAGAATGTGGATAAGTTTAGCTAGTCAGAATAAAGACACCTTAGGTGTGAAAGGAGACAATGCATGAAGACTATGTCAAGGTTGACCAAGTCAAATAGCATTGTAAATAGAAGAGTGGAGCTCATAGAGATAGCATAATTTTGGAGGAGGAGCCTTTGCATGGAAGTAACCTCATAAATGGGTGGGACCCATGGTGAGGAAGCTCATCAACTATATAATGGAGGGAATGGAAGCCATATCGGGTATGAATGAAATATGATTTTATGATTGGGTCTGTTTAGAATTATTGCATGCTTCATCTATTTAGCTAAGTTTGTTGTACTGTTTAGGACAAGGGTTTTCTCATGCGGGAATTCCCCACTCTTCCTTGGAGGACTTGTTTAGGAAATATAAGAGGAGCTTTTTGTACCTCATTTCCACCATCCGACACTTGGCCAAGCAGTAACCTATAGCTACAACACATTCCCTTGAAGAAACTACGTTATTTCTTATGGTGTTGCAATGGAAGGGTTTAAACCCCTGTTTTATGAACTAGTTTCCCTTAAGGAGGATCAACCTTTTTCCCGGAAAGATAGTAGGAGGAGCTACATCCATTTCTTTGTATTATAAGCCATATTCATGCAGTGATTTAGCCATACAATGTGATTCAGCCATAGAACTGTAGCATATGCTTCTTGTATCTCATGTCTAGCAAGAAACCCTTACCGGGTCATCTTGTATTTATGTAAATGAGACTAGATCTCAGTTTTTGAACTTTATTGATTAATATATCAGTAGATCTATTTTTTAATCTCTATTTTGCATTGGAGACCCTTAGTAAAATTTTTTGTCACTTGCTGCAGTAATTCTGTGTTGCAGTATTCTTGGGTTTGTAGTGTTTTTGGGTTGTTCTTGGCCTGGGAGGCTTGTTTAACTTAGTAATAATGATTTTTTTTTTTATATCCTTGTATATTTGGTTATTATAATGTCTGATATAAAGGATACATGGGTTTTTATTGACTTTTATAACACAAATTTTTGAAAAATGCGTTTTTAGTGCATGTATTGTTGATTTCCTCATTTGGGAATATTATAGTGGTATGAGAGCTCTAATCTTGGCTCAGCCTGTGTAGTTCAACCATTATGTCATATAAGGAGTCTTCTCATGGGAAGGAGAGGATATGCAAAAGAGATCAAGGTAAAACCTTATTGTCTAGAGGGAAGGAGTTCTCAAAACTTCTTCTTCAAACTCTGCAGGGTATCAACAAAGACATCAAAGAAATGAGAAGGGAAAAACATGGAGATCCATCAACAAGATTTGTACACGAGGAAAGCTCTAGCTCCTCATATTATGGGTGTGGGAATTCAACCTCACCATCATATTTACAACACTCTACCTGTCATATGTTCATGGCAAGTAGATGTACCAAAGAAGGAGACTCTTGGTGATTATTTGCAAGAATATGAATCTTAATCGAAGAGGTTCAAAGATCACTTAAACTTCCAAGGGTCTTGCAAGATCAAGGAGGAAAGGAGAAGAAGTGGCAAGTAGCATGTTGTGGGTAGATTCTTTATATCTACTTTTGATGGCTCACCTAAATGTCTAGCTAGGGTTTGGGTGGAGGAGTTAGACACCTATGTGAAACAACATCAAGTTTCAGGAGATGAAGCCATTAAAGTAGCAGTGATTCATTTTGAAGGTGAGGATTATGCTTGGTGGTTGTTTGAATCCTTTTCATTAAAGAATGAAAATACATATACTTATGCAAATTTCACTAGGAGAGTAGTGGAAAGGTTTGATGAAGAATTTTTTGAAACACCTTTGGTAGAGCTAATCAAACCAAAAAAAAAAAAACCTTTGCATGGGTTGGAAGGATCTATAAACCGAACTCCATTTCAGAAAACCATTAAGGGGGATGAAAACTTGTATGATACCTTGCCAAGGGAAATATCCCCATTGCATGAAGAGATTCCTCCTTCAAGGGGGGACCAAGATCTAGGATCTCTCATTGTTGATGAGGCATTCTCAAATATTGATGAGGAGAAAGAGAAGGTTGGAGGTAACAGTGCTGTCATATCAAGAGCACATCCAATACCTCATGAAGAGGAAGATTGAGCATTTTCTCCAAAGAGAGAAACTCTTCCATTCTTGCAAGGAGTTCCATGGAATCTCACATATGGAGGTAATGGCATAGTCCATGTGCAGCATGTGCCATCATTGAAAAATTGTGATATCTTGAAGATAGAAGGAGATAAATGGGAGGACAAGAATCATATGATGAGGAGCACATACCCCTCTATATTTCAGAAGATTTATGCACAAAATAGGCAAGGGGATTTTTGCAATGAGGGTAAGGAAAAATCAGTCCACACACATATACATCCTGCTCTATGCCTTTATGTCTCTTTGCATGGAGGAATTCCACCAGGGAGACCCCCTGATTGGAAGATGAATAAATTTTTCTCTCAAATTATTGCATCAATGACATATTTGGCTAAGGAATGAGCCTTGGGAGGAGCTACCACAGTGCTGAGAACCTTTGATGGGTTCCAATGAGAGATGATCAATTTCTGAGCTGGGCATTTCCATATCCCACTAAGCTGTCTACGTTGGAAAATGATTCAGAAATATATAATGACATGAGCATGGTGTCAAATGGCCACTCCGTAGTCTTGGAGCAGAAAATGATATTCCCACACATGAGAAAGATTTCTAAATATTACAAGAGGGTATTAACACTCTTGCAAGCATGGGCCAAACTATGGAATTTTTGGAAGAGAGAGACCTTTCAAGAGGAGGTTGACTTCCATGTACTTCAATCTTTTCTTGGGCAAGATCAGCTGCAAGGGAGGCAGCAAAAATGGAGTAACAACACTCCAACATGTGACTTTGGCATTAAGAATGTCAAAGAGGAGAACCGTCGTATGACAGATAATTCATTTCACATTTCTACAGTGTTGTCATTGTTGGGGAGCTTAGATCCATATTGGGAATCCCAACTATTGGTGGAATATTCCAAGAACCTATTAACATGTAGGGTTCTTGATAGAAAAGTGATGGATATGAGATATAGAGTGGTTGATGGAGTCATCTACTTCCATGATCAGATCTAGTTGAATAAAGACTCAAAGATCAAGAAGGGGACTCTACATGCAGCATATGAAGCACTTTCTTCGGGATATGTAGACTTCATTGAGTCTTATCTCACCATCATGGAGGGATTCTATTGGGAGGATCTCAAAGAAGATGTGCACCAACATATCATAAGATATGTAACTTGTTGGATGTATGAGGAGAGAAACCACCTTGCAAGTTTGTTTCAATCACTTCCCCTTGTAATGGAGAGATGGGAAGGCTTATCTATGGACCTCTTCACCAACATGGCTACAACATATGGTAAAGATTGTGTTTTGATGTTTATTTATCAACTGAGAATATTTGTGCACTCCTTTACCATTCATTTGCAGCACATTTCCCCACAAGAGAGCAAACCTCTTTGTGGATTTCATGGTCCTTTTGGGACTACTTTCAGTGATGGGGATGACCACTTTATGGAGGATGTTGGGCAAGACATGTTTTTATTGGATCATATTCAGCCAACACCTAATATCCTCTATTATTTTCAAGCTTTTGAGAAGCTTATGGCAGCAAGTGGTTGGATGGCCACTTATCACAACATGTTTTGAGACAGCAAGAATATGAACAACCCTAGATTCACTTTAAAAACTATTATCACCATACAACATGCTACATGACACATAGTCCATTCTTATTTTTTGTCCCAGATGGTGAAGATACTCTATTCACTATGTGTAGGATGGATTGGGCAAGAATGATGCTTGGAACTAAGGAATGGGATTACGAGATTCCAAGTGCATTTTGGCTCCTTAATGACCATACCATTGCAACCCAAGATCGAAATTTTTATATCTATCATAAATGGAGAGAGAGACAACGTGAGTTGAAAAAAATCATCTCTCATTTTAAGTTATGCAACCCACCTACATTGCAAGAGCCAAAGGTGGAGGATAATTTTCATGTGTTACCATTTTGGAAGGTGGCTCATTTTGTATGGATGATAGCTTGGGGATGGGAGATTCATATGGGAATGATGATTCCCAACATATTTCAGATTCCATTCCTTAAGAAGGCCTCTAGACAACACATTGTTCCCTCCATGGGTGTTTTAATTTTTCATAATGATAGCTATTTGGGATTGTCACCAAAAGTTGCCTTGCATACTCGGGAGGAGCAACTTGAAGATTTATTGATGAGACAACATCTTGTTCTTTGGAGGAGCTTAACATATGAGGATGATATAGGAGGAGGAGAGGAGGCTCTTTAGTTCTATCCTTGCAGTTGCTTAAGGAAAAGCAACATTTGGGAGGGGAGGACTGTAATATTCCTAAATTAGCATGCAGCTAATAGGAATATTAATTTTTCTCTTAGCATCTAGTTAGATTAATAAATGGGTAAGGAGGCCCATAAATATCTCAAGTAGGCCTAAAATCCCTATTAATGTGAAAAATGGATCATGCTAATAACTATATCAAGCACCCTCATGTGTGAAAAACAGCTAATATATGTGGACAAGGTAAAATTTGACCAAGTCAACAACCCTAATATGGGAGGAGTGGGTCATCAATAAAGACAGCTCAATGAGAATGTGGACCAGTTTAGCTAGTCAGAATAAATACACCTTGGGTGTGAAAGGAGACAATGCATGAAGACTATGTCAAGGTTTACCAAGTCAAACAACATTGTAAATAGAAAAGTGGAACTCATAGCGACAACATAATTTTGGAGGAGGAGCCTTTTCATGGAAGTAACCTCATAAATGGGTGGGACCCATGGTGAGGAAGCTCATCAACTATATAATGGAGGGAATGGCAGCCATATGGGGTATGAATGAGAATATGATTTTATGATTGGGTCTGTTTAGACTTATTGCATGCTTCATTTGTTTAGCTAAGTTTGTTGTATTGTTTAGTACAAGGGTTTTCTCATGCAGAAATTCCCCACTCTTCCTTGGAGAACTTGTTTAAGAAATATGAGAGAATCTTTCTGGACTTGATTTCCACCATCTGCAACTTGGCCAAGCAGTCACCTACAGCTACAACATAGTCCCTTGAATAAACTACGTTATTTCTTATGGCATTGTAGTGGAAGGGTTTAAACCCCTGTTTTATGAGCTAGTTTCCCTAAAGGAGGATCAACCTTTTTCTTGGAAATATAGTAGGAGGAGATACATCTATTTCTTTGTATTATCATCCATATTCATGTAGTTCTTCAGCCATACAGTGTGATTCATCCATAGATCTACAACATATTATTCTTGTATCTCATGTCTAGCAAGAAACCCTTGCCGGGTCATCTTGTATTTATGTAAATGAGACTAGATCTCAGTTTTTGAGCTTTATTGATTAATATATCAGTAGATATATTTCGTCTCTCTATTTTGAAGTAGAAACCCTCAGTAAACTATGTTGTCACTTGCTGCAGTAATTCTGTGTTGCAGTAGTCATGGGGTTGTAGTGTTTTTGGGCTGTTTTGGGCCTTGGAGGCCTCTTTAACTTAGTAATAATGATTTGTTTCTGATATACTTGAATATTTGGTTATTATAATGTCTTTTCTAAAATATCCATGGGTTGTTATTAACTTTTATAACACAGATTTCTGAAAAATGTGTTTTCTGTGCATATATTGTTGATTTCCCCATTTGGGAATATTACAAAGAGAGAGACAATCAAGACCCTAGATATTACTAAACCATTAGTCATACCAAGCCAATTTTAGGAATAATTTTCAATGTATTTTATTGCAAATTTACCCAAATATAAAGGAGAAAGTGCCATTATGGTAGTGGTAGATCAAATGGCAAAGTATGCCCATTCTTGCTCTCTTTCTTATTCTTTTAAAGAAATTACAGCGGTGGAAGAATTCATGGAAATAATCCAAAAGCTACAATGAATACCAAAGATTATTTTATGTGACGAAGATCCAATTTTCATTGTGTTACAAGAAAATTTCCCTAGGGATAGGGTTGATAGAACCAATAGAGATGAAGATAAAAATAAATAAAGAAACTCAAACAAACATGCAAATCACTTTGAATTCATAATATAGGTAACTTGTACTCACAATTGGGTCCTACATTTGATGTATATCCTGTAGGGTCCAAACCCTTATCTCTTGCACCAAAGATTCAGATATGCAGCACAATCAAGATACCGAGAAAGAAAAGAAGAATTCAAAATTATTCAATAATATATATCATTTTACTCCATAATTAATACTATTAACCATCCATAAACATAAAATATATATAATAGGAATGGGGTGAAATATGAACTTATTTTTATTGAAAGTAGTAGTATTAAGGTAGTTACAACATCACCCAATATTGGTTTTCAGCACTGAAAAAAACTTCCTTCAGATCCTTCCTTTCTTGGCCACTGAAGGTATCCTCTTGAATAGTAGAAATATAGTTTTGAGATAGGGATGCTCAACACCATAGCAAGGAAACTATGGTTTCTTGGAGACACGAGAGTGATTAAAAAAACAATAAAAATAGACCTAATCTCGGGAAACTTTTGGCAGAGTATGGATTCCAAGTATAATGTTGCTCATGAGGGAAACCTAAGGTGTGTATTTATACTTCCAGAAATTGTTTGGGTTGGTTATGTTAAGCGCCCTTTTAGGCGGGATTCCATTCTAACCTGTAAAACCCGTACAAAAAATAGCTTATTTATGTTTTTTTCATACTTTAATAAGTTGTGTATGGGAGGACTTAGGAAGACCTGTGTACATATGCATTTTTACGTTGGGTATATCACATACATGTATTGAAAAATAATATTAAGATAATGTTAGGTTTGGATAGGGAAAGGGATGTTTTCTTAGGAAATACATGCATCTGATGATAAGTGAGGCAAAATATGTTATAACACATTGGAAATTTTTGCAGTGAATTATTTTCTTGTTTGGGTAGTAAATTGGCTTACAACTCATCTCACCATCCTAAATCTAATGGGAAAACTAAGATTGTGAATAAATTTTTAGAAGGATATCTATGTTTCTTTTCATTTTATTAACAAACACATTGGATCAAATGATTACCCTTGGTAGAATGGTGGTACAACACATACTTCCATACCTCATACCTCATAAAAAATTTCACCATTTATGGTACATTATCGATATCATCTTCCATCCATTACAACACCCTTGAAAGGGATTATAAAGGCTCAAGAAATAGAGGATCAAGTAAAAAACCAACATGATATTCTTAAACTATTTAAGGACAATTTAATTATGGAACAAAATAGGATGAAACAACAATTAAATCATCATCTTAATGAAAGGGAATTAGAAGTGGAGGATTTGGTATTTTGTGAAAATAAAACCATATAAATATATGTCCCACTAGAAATAAAAATACAATAAATTAGCATCTAAGTATTATGGCCCATTTAAGGTGTTACAGAGGACTAGAAGCTTGGATTATAAATTGGAGTTTCCTCCATCTTCATATGTACATCCAGTATTCAATGTTTCTTTCTTAAAGTTGTTTCTTACTTAAAGGAGGTAATCAGCGACAAGGTCCTAGTCCATAATGTTTCACCAAAGATTAATGAAGAAGGGAAACTAATACTATAAATAGAAAAAAACTTGGAAATAAGGACTAAGTAGCTGAAAAAAAAGAAGCAATTATTGAGTACCTCATCAAATGGAAGAAGCTACCCGTGGAAGAAACAACATGGGAAGATGAGATATTCATGCACAAACACCCATATATAGTCAACTATTGAGGAAAACCCTTCTTTGAATGGGTGGGGCATGTTAAGCCATTATAAGGCCCATGTTAACCCTAAAACCCCTTACTGATTCATATATATTGAGTTTTTACATTTTTATTGTTATAATTTTATCTAGGCTATAACCTGCCATGGTCCCATTTTATTATAATTGTACCCTTTGTCTCTTATAAATATACTAAGGAGACCTAGTCTTAGAATCACCAAATTTTGTCCTGCATATTTTATTCAATGTATGTGTAGGTTTACCCCTTGGAGAGGATTGTAATTATTTGTTTCTTACCATTTTTAAAGCAAAAGGTTTATAACAGATAGTTTCATGCCATTAGCATTACTTGAAGTGTCTAGTTTATCATCCCTAGTATGACTTGTCGTCAGTAGTAACTCATCATCAGTATGGCTTGCCCTGGCCAATGACATGTCTCTAACATGACTTGTAATGGTTTATTACTCATATCCAATAGGAGGTTTTGTGACCAATGAATTATCCTTTTTTATTTTATTCCTCTTCTTATTTGTCCTCCTTTTGTTCCTTTTAGACTTCTTGTTACTAGTCTCTATGATCTCACCATAAGATGTAGAAGGAAGAGGAACAAGTTTCATTAGTAAATAAGTTTCAGGATAATTTGGAACATTTTAAATGGACATAAATTAAAATTTTTATTCCTATAACCAATATTGTAATATTAAATATTCCCATCAAATGGATACCTACATTTCCAAAGGAAGAAAAACTACAAGAGTCCCCTTGGGGAGGCAACTCTTGATTGGAATTCACAAATTAATTTCCTAGCACATGACTTAGTACTTAGTGCAAAAGAGAGTGTTAGAAAGGCAGGTAATCATTTATACACCCCTAAGGACATGAATTCCCCCAACACTAAGAAATGCACTTGAGTAAGTACTAAACCCAGGGTTACAATTCCAACCATATGTGAAACTATAATTTGATTTTTCCATGCCACCTATAAGAATGTTAGAAGTAGGTGGAAACCCACTTCTGACAGTAAAATAAATTAATTTCTCCCCACCAAATACTAATTCATATGTGGGAACTTGTGATTATCCAACATATGTACTAACACGAGGTGTACTCATGGTGGAAAATTAAGTAACTGGAGGAATTTATTGGATATAATGATAAGATTTCATAGGAGTAAATATAAGAGTACCCATTCCATTAAGTCATGCTAAGGGGGTGGTAAGTGTGACTTAACCTATCACATTTGAAGATATGGAAGTGGGCTCCACCTTATTAGATGACTCAATAATGTTAGGCATGATATGTGTGTTTCTGCAAGAAAAATAATCACCAAATGGTTTATGCACCTAAATGAGAAAACATTATATGGTATCAGTGAAGAGGTCAGTCAGGGGTAGTAAATTATTTTTTTGACCATGAAAATATGATCCTACAACCAACTATACAACAAAACAAAAAACCATATCCCTAGAAAATAAAAGTCAATCACAATGCAAACGCAGGATATAAGAGGCCTCCCAAAAATCCAAAAATATTGACGTGATAAAATCCATAATACCCTCATTAGTAGAGCTATGAGAAATAGTTACCCCAACCTTGAATAACATAAGTGGCCCCACAATTATCATGGAGATACACCCTCTAGGACCACTAATATAGCTATTGACATCTATCTTAGGTACTAATGGGAACTTCCAACCCATATTCAACTAGGTTTGATATCCTAAAGAACAACCAATAAGGTTACCACCTCACTATAAGACATCCAAAGGTAACAATTATGGTGAGGGACCACATGCATGGGTAGGGAAACTAGGTTTGAAATATCAGTGATGGATTGTTCACATAGAATCTTACCCAAATATATCCTTGTATGCATAGTAATCCAATAAAAATCAAACAACTAATGGAGTATGGATGTCACTCTAGGAGTCGTTGGTGTGACCTCATTATTAAATATCATGTTAGATGAAATTATAACAAGAATTTGATGTGGTAGTGCATTTACACTCACTAGTAGGCATAATTTATTTTTTTGTGACCTTAATGAGTGTTGTGAAGACAATCCTTTCTACGGACAAAAATGATCCCTCTAGTCCTATGGGAGGATCTAGCAACAAATGAAACAAAATATGCAACCTTTTCTAACTTATACTAGAAAGTACAGAGGAGGATAGACTTCCTCCCTTTTTCTGATGCTAGTTCCTTTAGTTTCAGCCTTGATTCTTTCACTTCGATGCTCACGATCATGATCTCCTCTCTGTTGGCGTAGATGCGTGCCTCAAGGGAAAGACAAGTGGAGACAACAAAGGTATACAATGCATAATAGTTTCCAATACAATTTATGCAGAGGATCAAGGAACACTACAATAAATAGACAATAATTGACATATTTATGGAAAGGAAACACATAATGTATTATTAATAGATTGAAAAAGGGAGCAATACAACTATAAGACTTGATGTTGGACGTGTTGTCCTCTGAGATAATTCTAGGTTAATAAGTTATGCCAGAGCATCTAAAATATTTTTCTCTTTTAAAAGGGGTTTTTGGATGACCAATGTATTGAGAAAATAACAAGCATATGTTTTAATCTTCGATAGTATTAAGTATTAAGAAAAGGGTTGTTGCTTTACTTCAAAAAAGTGATTTGATTTTGCATATGTGAAAGCAAAAACTGTAAGAAAATATGATGAGCTAAATATCCAGATTGAATGTTTAGTTTATAATAAGTATGAAAGGATGACAAACAATATTTATAGCTTAACAAAATATATTTAACATTATTAATATTACTGAAAATTAATTGATGTAGAAGGATTTATACAGACAAATAGTCTAATAAATCAATCTCTAAAATGGATTATAACATCAAAGGATTTAAGATAGATTGAGATAAAGTTTTATATTACCTACTTATCTTCATAAAACTTAAATATATGCAGAAAACAGAAAGAAACGAATACTGGAAAAAATTACAAGGAGACAAAATGATTGAAACAAATCCAGAATCCTTTTATTAATCATCAATGATCAAAATATCAAACAATTCAGCTTTACAAGTGGTCATCCAAGGGTTCAACCCTTAATAACTCGAATTGAGAGCTATTTATGCTAATTTCTATCTATTAGAATAATCTAAACATATTACAAATATAGTATCAAAATATGGGAATAAAAAAACTGTCGAGCTAAGTTGTCGCTGTCTTCAAGGAAGTGGTTGATGATGTGGCCCCAAAATGTGTTTCTTTGCTGGCATGATGTTGGAGATGAAAGTTACTCAATAGTTTCACACAAGTGATCCCATATTTCTTGACTTGGTATATCCAAATTAATTGATCTTCTGAAAACTTCATCTACTTCAGTATATCTCTCAAAATTAGTCTTATTGATAAAGAGATGTTTGATTTCATGTATGATTATTAAATCAATATCTAAAGCCTCCAGAAAAGCGTTTCCTGTCATAGGACCTTTAATCCATGAAAAATTGGCTTTGTCAATTGCAATTGTGTAAAGCTTATTGTAATAGTCCTCCAAGCTAATTAACCTGTCATCAGGAGCTACTAATCCTAGAAATCCTCTCTGACTTAGCAGGTTGAAATTGATGTGAAATATTTGGATAGCAGTGTCTAAAGTTTGACACTTAGTTTCCAATTGATTCAACATATTCTTCTTCTGCAGAACTTTCTTAATTTCCAAAATTGTTTTTTTTTATGTTTGTGATATTAATGTGTTATAATTATTATCTGCATTTGGAATTTATCACTTTAATCATACCTGAATCTTCAACTAGTTTCTTCCTAGGTGTTTCCTTTTCTTTCTGAGTGACTTCTTTGCACTTATTTATTATTTATTCCTGTTCAAACATGATATGCATGGAGGGCCATAACCCAGTCATAGCCTAACTTATTTCAGTCCAGATGCTTTCCTTGGCTTGGGCCAAGGTGTCTTCCATCAATAACTCACTCTCTAACTTTTGAACTTTATGTGATAACTTGTGATATTTCTGAATTTCTTCCATGTACAGGGTGTCATTCTTTATCTTTTGAGATTAGTATATTTCTGAATTTCTAAAGAATTTTTTCATTCTCCTGCTTTTGAAGATTCAAATCCTACACAAGTTTGCTTGGGTCACCTACGGTTGATGTAGATTTTGCTGATGTAGATTATGTTGTTGTCAATGAAGATCTTGGTTCTGTGCCTGCAACTGCAATAGGTATAGATGAAATTGGAAGCATGGACAACTGAGTTGACAATTCCTTCTCCTTAAGTAAACCTTCAATTTTTTCCTCCATCTTCTTGATTTGAATGTTTTGCTCAATGATGAATTTGCGCATTTCCTCTCTATTATGTTCACTTTCCTCTATTTCCTTAGCCTGGGGATCTTCTGTAGAAGGCAATTTTAGTTGCTTTTGAAGAGCTGCAATATTTGCATTCTTCTTCTTAATAATCTCTTCTACAACTTTAACATCCTTAGGGTCATACCCAATCTTTATAACAATATCTTCTAATGATTTTAGCTTATTTTCTTTGGCTAAAGAGGAAAGTTTCTCAATCTTCAACTATGAATGTACATTTGACATATTTGTTCTTAATTTGGACAATGCCATGACAGTGTTATTCATGGTATAGAAGATAATTTCTCCTGACTGCCTGTGTATGTCCATCTGGTCAATGTGATGAATCTGATTTGCATCAAATGAGAATATGGTTTTCTTTTAATCAGAAGGAGCTTTGGGAAAAGGGACTTGGGCCTGTAGAAAATCCATCTGCATCCTTTCCTTTTCACTGTCAAAAGTTTTCAACAGCTTATGTTGTGATGTAGAGGTCTACTTCCAAAACTGACTATAGACATTGGCTTTTAGAGCTTCATTCTTTTGTTTAATCTCTAATAATTTAGAGAAAAAATTTTGATCACCCTGTTCACTAGTTCCAAATGATTGAATAATCTCCATGGGCTCTTGGGAAGTTGAAGAGGATGATGGAATATTAGGAACACTTCCCTTTGCTACTGTAGAAACTTTTGCATCACCCAATTCAATGCTCTTTGGTCCTTTTTACTTTGCTCAGTAGAAATGGTAAAATATGTCTTCTTCTTCTTCTATTGAATAATGAATTATTTGGAAATTTTTGCAGAAGATGATGGTTCATCTCTAGGAATTTTATGTTGCTTGCCTTGGGAGATAGGAGTTTACAGAGTGGAGGTAGAAATAATATGATCCTCTACTTCTTGCAATTTTTTTTCTGCCCATTGATCCGTGTTCATGAATTTCTCAATCTCAAGCCTAGGAGTGTGGTTGTAGGGAGTTTTCTTCAGCTCCACCCTTAATTTTGAAATAATGTTGAATGGATCATTAGAACAAGTGAAACTTGGCTGAAATTTCATCCTGCTGAGGATTGCATCTACTTCAATTCCATTTGTCCTGGTATTTCATATGAAAGAGACTACTTTAGTGTTGATATTAAACTGAGATTTTCTTTTACCTGAAACAGAGTGCAATTAATCCATGTTAATCATTTTCCTAATATATTCCATAGAGAAAAGTCTCTTTGAAACATATTTGGGTAGCTTGTAAGGTGCCAATTCGTAGCCATATACTCTAATATATGTGTAATTCTGGTAAAGATACCAGTCTCCTGTTTTAACTTGATCACTTAGATGGAGTATTCTTTTGATGTCAGAGTCAATCCTAGGCTCATTTTGACTGCTTAAAAGCTAGGAACTAGATGAATGAAGGAATCAATGAAATCTGCAAATGAAAATTTAGTTGAAATGGATCTAACCAATTGTGTCGAATGAATGATTGATTGGTTGATGCCCTGATCATCCTATTTATGCAATGTAATTGGTAATGAATACCCCTACTGAAAAATAAACATGTGAACTAGTACAAAATTGTACTTGAACATGCCCTAAGTTGTCAAATTCATCATGTTTTCATGCATATTATCAGCCAATAACTAGCTGTAATTGTACATGAATTTTGGCTAATTGTCTTTGGACAAAATGGAAAAATAACCTAGAATTGACTCATCTACTATCATGTCATTTTGATATCCTAACAAACAGAAAATTAAGGAATAATATGCCTGGTTTATTTAGGGAACATGGTGGATGGGTAATGAGGTTTCTTCTTCAGAAGCTAAACATCATCTAGAAGAAAGGTTTAAAAGATCTATGCTCTCTGAGGAAAGGTCAATTTGTGATATAAATCCATGAGGACAACTTGGGAAAAATGGTTTAACGAATCACTCTGTGGAATAAGAAGAATTTTTTTTTATGGTCTCAGGAGTAATAGAAATAAAAATGTCTCCATTCTGAGCTACTATAGTCCATTTAAGGGGATCATACCTAGCTTGACACCAGGTGACTAGGTCAGGGAACTCATGGGTTTGAGGAAAGGTGAACAAAGGCAATAAAGTCTCCCACAACTTGACTTCATCATGTTTGTCTAAGTATTTTTTTTTTAACCACAAATGCAATTCATAGAGCTTGAAATTGCATTTTGTGTCTATAATCTTGAAGAATTGATTGGCTAATGGGACATCTTCGAGATCAACAGGGGAAGAAATGTTTGGAGTTTCTTCAATGACTGGTTTTTGACCCTTTCCTTTGGGATCCATCGACTTACAGAGTAAAAGAGAATGGACTTCTCTGATAAGCTTATATCGGAAGAAGGCGATATCTACAAGTAATTGTTAGGCCTGTAAAACACTTATGTTTGACAAGGGCGATGAACAACAAAGGAAACTGAACAATGTCTAGTTGAAAACCTACAATTTGGAAAGAACAACAGAGTGAATTAAAGAATGGTGCAAGGAAGGCTAATTTTTATTTATATCATGCTTGGATTATCATTATACAGGATGATTTTTTTTAGAACTGGCCATGGAGCTTTAATGGATAATGGTAATGGAGCGGGTGACAGTGAAAGTGACAGATAATGGTAAAGGAGCGGGTATAATGGGATGGAAGAATGCAATGGTAAGGGAGCAGGTGTAACGGGATAGTACAGGTGGTGGGAGGTGATTTGGCATCGGGAAATGGTCATTAGAGAGAAGTCAAACAACCGTTGGGAGGAAGGAGGATTTCGGAGGGAGTAGGCGATGGTAGGCGGTATTGAGCGAGGGGGGTTGTGAAATGTTGAGGGAGTGACACGTATACAATTGTCCCACTAAAAGGAAACCACTTTTGAGACTCCCCCCCACCGTTAATGAGAAATAGAGAAAGGGGGTGTGAAATTCCTTCCCCATCGTTGATCTGGACAGGGAAGAGATCCACCATTGAGATTTTCTCTTCCATTAACACAAAATGACAAAAGAACTTTGTCGCATTCTAACTTTAGAATAAAATCAATATGCGCTTTATTACAATAAATAATTAACCGCTTAATGTTGCAATTAATACTAATAAAAATTAATTTAATCTTGATTTTATTTTTGGCACATTTAAACAAGCTACCATTAGTTTTTCGTAAGTCTAATGTTCAACCAAGTTTAAACAGTTTGGCGAAAATTTAAATATTTTTTATCGTGTTTAAGGAGTATGATCAAAAACCAATTTTGGGTTGTGGCATCCTATAAAACTAAGCAATCTTATTTCTTTTATTTCTTATATCTATGCCTATCATTTTCAAATCTTTTTGCCTTCATTTTTTAAAGCATCTAATCCTATCATTTTTTGATATGATTATTTTATTTTGACATGAGTCCTAAACTTTTTATTTTTTATTTTTGATCCATTCATATCCAAACCTAAAATTAAAAAAAAATCATTTTCTTCTACAATGTCTAACTTATCAAAAGAAGAAATGTTAAAATAGGACACCTCCTTCAGGTGAGACTCCAAATCCTAGCCTTCTCCTTCAAAAAACTTCCTTCTTTGTAGATGGGCAGCAATAGGGCATGATTCAGCTCATAGGATGGCAACCAACCATTAGTGCATGGTATGGGTTTCATTAATAGGGAAGGAGAGAGAGTTGAGGATCCATAAAAGGTGAGAGGATTTCCACATCTTAATGGAAAGATCCATGGAAGGAGGATTCATCGTGTTAGCCCCCCTATAAATTTTTGACAAAGAAAAGTAGGGGGCTAATTTGTTTTTTGAGCCTTCAAGGAATGCATCTCCCCTGAAGACACATCATCCTTGAAGTCTCCTGTGCCTCTGCCTTTGATAAAATTCCCTCTTCCGACCCCCTTTATAAGGTTTCATTAATTACATAAATTGCGCTCCAAAAGGCCCTCATTTGTCCCTTACACCCCTGCAGAATATCCTAGGTTAACCTTTGTTTTCCCTTGTTCCGTGCTCTTCTAATTCTTTAAATCCTCTCCGAAACCCCCTTTTCACTTAGCGCACTCCCTTTTTTAATGCCTAAATCCCCCTCATTCCCCTATCGTTACCCATTTTGGCTTTTAATTTCATTGAAAATGGGCCAAAAACAATATTTTTTGCATAGTCTGGGCCTAACCCCTTTCGGCCTAGCCCCCGCTCCTTCCCACCATGTAACCTCGGCGCTGGAACCACCCGCCAGCCCAAAGAGCGCTTATTTCATATGGCTAGCGGACGCAGTTTCAACCGTTGATCTTTATAGATTGGACGGTGGTCGTCGCCCCTACAGCGCCCGTCATTAAACCTTTCACTGCCGATCATCACATCTTAACCGTTTGTTTACCCGCCAGATCGATAGTCTGCAGTACATCTGTCCTGGTGGTCCTCGCACGGGCACTATTCAGAAAAAACCCGGTTTCCATCACACCACCTTTCGAGAGCTGGCTGTTTTCTCCAATTCACAGCGATTCCATACATCGTCTGTCGCGTGTCCCCGCGTACGGCTCCGAAACCACCCTCCATCACGCGTTATTTTTCGTCCAAAGACGTGGAGCGATATCGCTGCGCATCGTCCGATCTGTCATCGCTCATCCAATGACCAATGCTTAGCAAAGTTGCACGAGTTTTAGCTCATGTCAAATGGACCCATGGCCCACTGTCCATTGCCTGACGTGTTTTCCACCGTCGATCTTGGCCGAGATCGGATGGCTCTGATTCATCCACATGTCCCCATATCGCCACATCACCCTTTCCACATGTTCCATCGTATTTTCCCCTCCGTCATATATTTTTGTTCCAAGGTCGACTTTTCGTAGGTTTTATTTAAATTCCTGCTGTGCTCCACCCACGTCCGCTCAACTTTGTTCCACTGTCATACTAGATTACCCACCACAGTCCCACGCTACTCTGCCATCTCATCCATCTGCACAGTCATTATCATCCCCCTCCATTGCGTCCACCACCTCCATGCTTTGTTTTTCTTAATCAGTTTTATATTTTGCAAGTTTACAAAGAAGCGGGAACTGCCATGGTTTATATGTACTATCATGTCAGCGCGTTGCCCAGAGGGAGTTAAATTCGGAGCTGGTGTTACAGAAAATGTCCGAAAAGGTGGAAGCCGCATAAAAAATTAGCAAAGGGCATTTCAAACTCAGGAAACCTCTCCAGCGCCATTAAAACACAGATTTCGCAGTCAGAGATATAAATGGAGCAGCAGAGAGCTTAAGGCATACAAATAAATATATATAAGCCTTAGGTTCAAAGATTTAGAGGCAAAGTACCAGATTGAAGACCCAGGGATCACATAGAAGGTACAACATGTAGAAATCAATGCATATCAGGGTTTCTACAACAGCCGAATGTTTTTCCTCCATAAAGGACAAAGAACCCATGCAGTTTTTATTCTACACTGTGCTCTTGAAGAAATTTCCACCCTGACAACAGTCTGAAGCTACTAGAGCATTTGTTTGACAAATATGGCAGACCGCTCAGTCATTTGTTTATAATTTGTTTATTCACCAAATTACCACAGAGTCATGCAGGTCAAAGTACATCAAGAGACATACCGAAGTAAATAGAGGCCTGAAGAAGACCACTCTTCCATCCAAAGAGTGACAGGAATTGAATGCTCAGAATTTAAATAGAATGGGTTTCGGCCCTCTTTCTTTTCAGAAGTTTTAATGCTTCATTTATTTTGCACCTACCTCCTCAGCCCATCCTTCTGCTATAAAATTTCATGAAGAAACATTGTAAAGGTTGTTGATCAGTTATCAGAGAATTGCAAGTAGTTTCTTTTGAGACACAGTCTTTGTAAAGTGTAAGATAGACTAAGGAATATGATTTCAGACTGAGTATTTAGCTATTGGAAATGTTGTACTTGACTGGTATTGCTGTTTAATATAACAAGCACATTTCTTTGTATCCTGATCTAAAGCAACGGTGATGTTTTCCTATCTCTGTGTTTAATTCATTTCATTTCGTTTCTACTGGCTTGCATCAGAATATTGGCATAGGATTTACCCTTGTTAGGTACCCTATGTTTCTGCTCTCCTTGCCACTAATGTTTTTCTTCTGAATGTGTTATCTAAGAATTTATTTCAAATAATTTAACCAGTGTAGTGGATGTTATTGCCTGCTCTCTAATGTATGAATTAAATGTATCTGTTCTTAGATGCTTCTTGTTAAGGATTTAGTTGGAAGATTTGGGAACACTGGGGATTAGAGTTAGCCCTGTCCACTAGGATCCTTGTTCAACCAGCTGGTCTTTAACTTTGTTCTCTGAATCTGTGTTATCTCCTCCTCTCCTACCTTTCCATATCATATAGTCATCTTTAAGATCCAATGTTTTAGATGACTAGCCCAATTGAAAGCTTGCACATTGGATAGTAAGTAAATCCTTTCCTGACCCCATTTCCCAATGGTTTCGAAATATTTCCTGAAACATTTCACCTCTGCCTTATCCCTCCTTGCTCATCCCGGTCTTACATTGAATCCTCCTTTCCTGATAACCAGCAACCAAACAAACAAACCCTGAGCCTTATAACTAGCCTAACATCTTAATATTTAGCTTCAAAGTCAAATACCTTTGACATATCATACAGAGATCCCTCTCTAGACCCAGGAGGGCTAGATCTTGAGGTTTGAAAGTGGTTTTATGTTGTCTCATTTTTTGGTCTTGCCAATCTGGCCAAAACATGGGAACCCCAACATAATGGCAACTCCGCTGGGGAACATTCTGAGTTTTCCTCACCTTACTATATCATAAGCCTTCAGAAACCTACAATCTCTGGTTAGGTTGGTAGTTAAACATTCCTATTCTTACATCAACCTCTATACCATTTGTTTTGTTCTACCATACTCTTGGACAGAGTCTGGAAAGGGCCAGGTAGCCTCAAGATCTCACACTCTTTCAGAGGTGACATATCTAGTAAATGCCCTCCCAGTCAATCTTTGGTTAGAGTTTGTTGTGTTTGGGAGGTATCCTTGAAAGGGGACATCTCATAAGCACTGTGGTGGACAGTGTACCCTCCAAAAACATCCTGAACCTTCCACCTAGCGACTCCAAGCTTCCTAAACTATTTAAAGACTCCACTAGTGATCAGTAGGCCTGCTGATTATCTTGGTTCACATTAGACTCCACTGGGAGACCAACCTCCATAACAACATCAACCACAGAAGAAGTAACAAGTAGGGTTAAGCTACTTAGTCATAAAACAACATTCTGGCTTCTAGAACCATTCATACAAGAGCTTACCCTAACCCAAACCCACCTGAAATAGTTGACAACCCTGAGAGTATCCTCAAGGGAGCTCCTTCACCTAAAATACCAACTATTTCCATCCACATCCATAGAGCTAACTCTGCACCAGAAGATCTTACAGCTCTATCACACTTTCACCTTGACCTAGACCTACCTAATAGATTACCTAGAACTAGGTCATTCAGTATTTTAGACCAGCCAGACCCTAAGCTTCCTGGTTCACCACCCCAAAGTGGTAGACACCTTGGGAATAGACATACCCCTCCTTCTACACCTCCTGATATATATTTCATACAAAACTTGGGGCTCAGTCATCCTAGATCTGCTCATCAATCTTCTGCTGGTCATAGTATCCCTGTCATCCACATACTAGCTGTCCGAGTCAATCCTTTACCTCATCAAAACATCATCATGGCAGCCTGGTATGCACCTCTGGTTTTACCTCAGCCTCTAGTTCCCTTACCCAATGATTATCAATCAAAAATCCCACACTTCACTGCAAAAGAGTCTACCACAGCACAATATCATGTGGATCGGATGGAAGATTGTTTTGACTACATGGAGATAGATGATGATACAGTAAAAATGAGAATATTTTCTCAGAGCTTAGGGGGTGATGTGAAGAAATGGTTTAAGAGCCTACCTCTGGGTAGCATTAATGACCTCCCAGTTCTATATAAAACTTTCATAAACAAATGGGAAGTTAAGGCCAACCCTCTCCAACTTCTAGCAGAATATATGAGCCTTAAAAGAAATGTAGGGGAGAGTGTCCATGATTACACAACGAGATTTAATAGCATTTACAATGCTCTCCCTCCACACATGAAACCTCCCCAAGGTATGGCCCTATAAAAATACCCTGAAGGCTTTGATGTTGACATGGCCTATCAGATTAGGGATAAATAATACAACACATTGGAGGACATGCAGAAAGGAGCAGTGAATATAGAGGCAAATCTGATTGAGAAAAGAGCGAGATTAAGAGCTGAGAAAAGGATAACATATGGAGACGACAATGTAGCTTCCACATCTGATCCAAATCATGACCATCTATCTAAAAAAGTGGAGAATCTATACCAAATGATGGAAAAAATGGTTGTCATAGTTAGTAACCAAAATAGAAATCAAAATCAAAACCAGAACCAAAAATTTAGAAGAAACAATGCCAATCCCAACAGACAGAGAGAATTAGATCAGCAAGTTATTCCCCCATTCCAAGAGAATTTTCCTGATGAAGATGAGGGAATCATAGAAGGGTATGCGAGAAACATGATTAATATGTTTGAAACAGAGGATTCAATCCATAACTGTTACTTAGAAGAATATCAGCCCTCACCCTCTGGTTGGGATGAGGAATGGGCAGAAACTGAGGATTACAGAGGATTTGAAAATTCCATGATGCAGGTCAGGGAACAATATGAACTTAGAACAAGAAGAGCTTAGAAACTACCAAACCAAAAGCTTATAAGGTCACCATCAAGAAAAGACCTGAGAAAAATTCTAAAGCAACTCCTGAAAGTAACAAATCAGCAGCTGAGATCTCTGGAAAGAACAAAGAAAAGGACAACCAAAACACTGATACACAAGACAAACCAGCTAGCAGCACTAGCACTGCAGTTAGTGCTCCTGATAAAACTGTCACAAACACTGTACATAACGAGAATCAACACACTGATTCAGCCACTAAGGCGACGGCTAAAAAAACAGATTTGAACATTCCAAAGAGTCAATCCACTTTCAATTTGGAAAGTGAGATTGCAAAAATTAAAATCTCTGTCCCACTCTCTGAACTGGCCACTCAGGATGTATATAAAGGCCAAATTTTGAAAGAATTAAATTTAGGTGAGAACAGTGACACTGTAAATCTAAGTGATGATCAACCTTCCCTTCTGTTTGGTCCAAAGATAGAAGGAAAGTTTCAGGAAGTGGTAGTGCCCCCTTTTTATATCAGTCTTAATATCCATGATAAGATTATCCACAATGCAATGCATGATTCTAGGGCATCACACAACCTAATGCCTAAAGTGGCAATGGAAAGATTAGGCCTAGAGATAACCCATCCCTATAAAGACCTATATTCATTTGACTCTAGTAGGGTACAGTGTCTTGGCCTGATCAAAGATTTGTGTGTGAGACTTACTCAGATTCCTGCCAAGTGTATGGTCATGGATGTTGTTGTGGCAGATGTGCCAGCCAAGTATGGCATGTTATTATCAAGATCATGGGGAGCCAAGCTGCAAGGAACAATGCAGATGGATGGGGCTTATGCCACAATCCCAATCTTTGGCCAACTTAGAATACTTTATAGGGAAGCGCAAATGAAATTATTGGTTAGTAGCCCTGAAAAGCCTGAAAATTCTCCTCTATAATCTGTACATACAGACCTGGATTCCTTTATCTTCTGCAATGATGAATCTTTGGGGGGACCAGAATCTAAAAACGTAGATACAAGAAAAGGTACACATGATGACACAGAGCCAATGGAATTTAACATAATGGCTACCCTAGACTCACAGGAGGAAGAAGTAGAAAACTTTGAACAGTGCACTGAAACAACAACGCAAATTGAACCAGAAACAGGATGCAATCAGCCAACTAGTCACCTCTCTGACTTCCACATCCATAACGAAAAACTAAACAGCCCACAGCCTAGTGTACACCCTATAATGCAACATAATGGTGAACCCAGCTATAGGGAAAGGAATGATATCAAAAATGTGAGTGAACCCTTATGGGAAATGAGTTTCGATGGGTCCTGCACAAGAAGAAATACCGGGGCAGGAGTGTGGATACATAACACAGAGAGTGATTACGCAGAGAGCCATGCCTGCAACCTGCATTTCAAATGTACAAACAATGTTGCAGAATACGAGGCCCTTATCCTAGGATTGAACCTGTTGAGAAAATTAGGAGCCCGTAGGATAACTGTGCATGGGGACTCTGAGCTGATTATTAAACAGGTGAACAGTGAATACACAACGAAACATCCTAGATTGAAAGCTTACAGGAATGACATTATGGATTTATTGAAAACATTTGTTGAATACGAATTAGTGTTTGTTCCTAGGAGTCAAAATGTCATTGCAAACGGATTAGCTTGCCTAGCTAGTTCATACCCTAATACTCCAATCAACCAACAAATTATCATACAGACCAAATTCAGACCTGCAGTGCCGGATAATGAAAAATAATGGCAGGTATTTGAGGGCGATAAACAGATTGAAGATTTCCTAATAGGAAGAAACGAGTTTGAATTTTCTGATTCAGACTCTGTGTCTAGTGACAACTGCCTAAGTGAGGAACCCTCAGACGAGGAAGAAACACCTCGTAACATAGAAATAAATTCTTTGAACGAAGAAATTGGAAATTCAAACGGAAATTGTGAAAACACAGAAAATGAGGAGATGGAGGTGCTGCAGGCCAAAGATAAGAATATACCCAGAGGCCTGACACCCTTAGAGGACTTCTTTGACCTTGATGATGTAGCAAAAAGGCCCACTATAGAACATGCAGACTCTGATGTTGAGGAATGCAACATAGGCACTGAAGACAAACCCAAAATGATCAAATTGGCTAAGTCTCTACCTACAAACATGAAAGAGAAATACATTGACCTATTCAAGGAATTCATTGATGTGTTTGCTTGGAGTTACGAGGACTTAAGGGCCTATGACACACACATCATACAACATAAGATACCCTTGAAAGAAAATCAGAAGCCCTTTAGACAAAAACTTCACAGAATAAACCTAAAACAACTGCCTACAGTAGAAAAAGAAATTAAGAAGATGTATGAGGCAGGTATAATCGTGCCTATGAGGTTCTCTGATTGGGTATCAAACTTAGTGGTTGTGAGAAAGAAAACAGGTGAGATCAGATTATGCATCGATTTCAGGAATCTTAATAGAGCCTCACTCAAAGACAACTACCCTTTGCCAAAAATGGAACATATTCTTCAGAGGGTAGTGGGCTCTAAAAGGATCTCCCTGCTAGATGGTTTTTCAAGTTACAACCAAGTCTTAGTGATCCCAGAAGATCAACTCAAGACAGCCTTTACCACTCCATGGGGCACCTTTATGTATGTAAAAATTCCCTTTGGACTGATGAACGCTGGGGCAACCTTCCAAAGAGCAATGGATATAGATTTTTCAGATGAGATAGGACACTTCATTGTTATTTACTTGGATGAAATAACAGTCTATTCTAAGACTGAAGAAGAACACCTGAAACATCTGAGGAAAGTGTTTGAAAAATGTAGAAGGTTTGGTCTGTCATTGAATCCTAAAAAGACTGTATTTTGGCTGCAAGAAGGAAAGCGTCTTGGCTACATTATATCTAAAAAAGGAATTAGGATAGACCTACAACGAGTTGAGGGAATACTACAAATCACACACCCGAGAAACGTCAAATAATTACAGTCCTTCATTGGGAAAATCAACTTCCTTAGGATATTTATCCCCAACCTAGCTGAACACCTTAGGAATATGACTAACATGCTCAAGAAAGGTGAGGGGGTTAAATGGACTGTTGGAGCTAAACAATATTTTGAATTAGTAAAACTTGCACTCACCCAAGCTCCTGTTCTGATCAGCCCAGATTTCTCTAAAGATTTCTTGATCTTTTCATTTGCCTCTGAGCATACAGTGGCTGCAGTCTTGCTGTAGAAAAACACAGAGGGAATGGAACAGCCAATTGCCTTTTTTAGCAAAGCACTAAGGGATGCACCCTTGAAATACAACATAATGGAAAAACAGGCCTTTGCCTTAATCAAGGCCTTAAAGGACTTCAGGGTGTACATATTGTATTCTCACACCATAGCTTATGTGCCTAACATAGTTGTCAAAGATATATTGTCCCAAGATCTTGATGGAAAGAGGGGCAAATGGATTTCCGTGATTTTAGAATATGACCTTGAGATAAAATCCACCAAACTAATTAAAGGTCAGGGCTTAGCACAAATTATGGCTGAATCAAACTCACAAGCCCTAGACATTAACATGGTAAATACCTTGGATGAGAAACAAGAATTTCCTGATCCCACTATTGAGGGAAAGTTTCAGAGCTCTCCTTGGTATTCTGACATTTTGTATGTGCTTACACACCTCAATGCCCCTCCCGAACTATCAAATACCAAGGCCAGATTCTTAAAGCTAAAAGCTAGGAGCTATTTCACATTTAATAACGGATTATACTGTAAGAACCCAAATGGCCTATTTCTTAAATTTTTTCCTGAAAACGAGGCAGAGAGGATTAAACAAGAATTCCATGCTGGAGAATGTGGAGGCCACCTGAGTTGGAATGCCATTGCAAACAAAATACTCAGAGCTGGATACTATTGGCCCACACTCTTCAATGATATCCATAAGATGATAATTGCCTGCCACAAATGCCAGATTTTTGAAGGAAAAAGAAAACTCCTTCCCTTACCTCTACGACCCATCACTGTTGAAGGTCCCTTTCTGCAATGGGGCCTAGATTTCACAGGGGAGATTCACCCTGCTTCTTCTGCACAACACAAATGGATCCTAACAGCCACAGACTACTTCACTAAGTGGATAGAGCCCATGCCCACTAGGAATGCCACAGATTCAGTCATCATTAGTTTTCTAGAAGGTCACATCGTCTCTCGGTTTGGCTGCCCAAGGAAAATAATCACTGATAATGCTACTTCTTTTGGATCCACGAAAATGGTTGATTTTTGTCACAGGTATCAAATAGCACTCAGTCATTCAACTGCCTATTACCCTCAAGGTAATGGATTAGTTGAATCATCAAACAAAAGCCTGGTGATCATCATCAAGAAGCTGTTGGAAGAGAACAAAAAGTCATGGCATAACAAGCTAGTACATGCTTTATGGGCTGACAGGCTTACAAAAAAGAAATCTATTGGCATGTCACCTTATCAGCTTGTCTATGGAACAAAAGCAATGTTTCCTACCAACCTTGGGGTACCAGTGATCAAGCTGGTCCAGGAGATTCAAACAGAAGAAGACAGTATGGTGAGAAGAATAAACCAAAAAATTTATCTCCAGCAAATGAGGGAAGAGGTCTACAACAGAGCAGTGAAAGTTCAGGAAAATATAAAGAAATTGTTTGACAAAAGAGCCAAAGCTGCTGACTTCAAAATTGGGGATAAAGTTCTGAACTGGGACTCAAGAAGAGAGGATAAAGGAAAGCACAGCAAGTTTGATAGTTTGTGGCAAGTTCCATACATCATCCAGGCCACTGTGGGTCCAAATGCTTTCTTCTTACAAGAATTAGATGGTACAGAGCTGTTTGGGGGTCCTGTCAATGGCAGGATGCTCAAACACTACTTCTGCTAATTTCCAATTTCCAGTTTCCATTACCATTGTACATACCATTGCAGTTTTTTTAATTTCAAAAAAAAAAAAAGAGAAAATGTTTCAAAAAATAGAGGAAAAAGAGAGGTTCAGACATGCTTAAAAGTATATGGAGCTTTGAAGTGCAAAGGATTGGCTCTAATATGCTCAAAACCTGAGCCAGAGAAAGTAAAACAACTGGTCCTAACATGCCCAAAATCTGGACCAGCAAAGAAGAAAGGAGAATCAGCTCTAACATGCCCAAAACCAGAGTTGAAATGAAGAAAAGAAGTGACTCTAACATGCTCAAAACTTGAGTCACAAAAAGGAAAGAAGGATACTTCAAGTTTCAGATTTCAAGCCTTCACAGTTTGTTTTCAGTTTCTGCAATTTTCTGTCCATGTGCAACTGTCTTTATGCCTTGGATCCACAGCAAACCAGACTGTCTAATCCTGGTTTGACTGTTTTTAAATTTCTATTGTAGAATGTAGAGAATAAATCTGCTGGACAGTTTAATCCCAGCAGATATTAGATTAGGTAGAGAAACATGTGAGACCAACAGTTTAATCTGGTCTCATGGAGTGATAAGGGTAGATTTAGAATAGGTTTATTTTCTGTTTGTAAAAATAAAATGATGTAAAGGGTCTGCTAGCTCAAATGCACCCTAGAAGAAGAAAAATGCTAGGATTGTAGTGTGGGTAGGTAGTTTGTTGGGAAAAGTGTTTCTGCTGATCTAATGTCTTCATATTGTGGTAGCTGATCTAAAGAAAGAAAGAGATGTGCCAAGCAGCAGGCAACTCGCCTACTCCAAAGATCTATTCTCTGAATTCTTGACTCCTTCAAGAAGAAGCCATCCCCATGTGGAGCCACTGTTAGCCCCCCTATAAATTTTTGACAAAGCAAAGTATGGGGCTATTTTTTTTTTTGAGCCTTCAAGGAATGCATCTCCCTTGAAGACACATCATCCTTGAAGTCTTCTGTGCCTCTACCTTTGATAAACTTCCCTCTGCCGACCGCCTTTATAAGGTTTCATTAATTACATAAACTGCGCTCCAAAAGGCCCTCATTTGTCCCTTACACCCCTGCAGAATATCCCAGGTTAACCTTTGTTTTCCCTTGTTCTGTGCTCTTCTAATTCTTTAAATCCTCTCCAAAAACCCCTTTTCACTTAGCGCACTCCCTTTTTTTATGCCTAAATCCCCCTCATTCCCCTATCGTTACCCATTTTGGCTTTTAATTTCGTTGAAAATGGGCCAAAAACCATATTTTCTGCATAGTCTGGGCCTAGCCCTTGCTCCTTCCCACCATGTAACCTCAGCGTCAAAACCACCCGTCAACCCAAAGAGCGCTTATTTCATATGGCTAGTAGACGCAGTTTCAACCGTTGATCTTTGTAGATTGGACGGTGATCGCCACCCCCGCAGCGTCTGTCGTTAAACCTTTCACCGTCGATCATCACATCTTGACCGTTCGTTTACCCACCAGATCAACGGTCTGCAGTACATATGTCCCGGTGGTCCCCACCCATGCACTATTCAGAAACAGCTCGGTTTCCATCGCACCACCTTCCGAGAGCTGGCGGTTTTCTCCAATTCGCATCAATTCCATACATCGTTTGCCACGTGTCCGCGCGTACGGCTCTGAAACCGCCCTCCATCGCGCGTTATTGTTCGTCCAAAGACGTGGAGCGATATCGTTGCACACCGTCCGATCTGTCATCGCTCATCCAACGGCCAGCGCTCAACAAAGTTGCACGAGTTTTAGCTCAGGTCAAATGTACCCATGGCCCACTTTCCATCGCCCGACGTGTTTTCCACAGTCAATCTCGGCCAAGATCGGATGGCTCTGATTCATCCACATGTCCCCGTATCACCACATCACCCTTTCCACGTGTTCCATCGTATTTTCCCCTCTGTCATTGTTGAAGAGGTAAATCCCCTCTGTAGACAAAGGCGATCCCTACTAGCCCAAACCGAGTCTAGCAACAATCGTCACACGCTATAGTGCCGGTTCCTAATTGAAAATAAACCAACTAGCGATGAAGGCTTACCTGGAATCCAACGCTGTCGCTTGTAGAGAAAGTAGCGCTCCCGTTCCTTAGCTCTGGCAGATCACGATCCCTCACGATCTCCGTGACTGGACACCTGCACATGCGAGAAACACAACAAACGCAAGCGTAAAATCCAGTATATGCAACTATATGTCAGTCAGAGAAGACATAAATCATCATCATAATAAACAATAGCAGTGGAACCATAACCAATAGTCGCTTATTATTAATCAATCAAAGGAGGATACAACCTGGATCTGACGCTGAATTCTCCTTTGGAAGGTCGTCAGCAGAACACGTCTCGAAAAAGCCTGTCAGGGATGGGACAAGCCTCTCTCTTCGGATGTCTCGACAATAATCTCCTTGCTTGGATTTAGCCTTAAGGGAATGAATCAAGACTCTTGCAGCATAAGGCTCTGATGGCTCTTGGGAACTAGCTTGCAAAGGAGATGAGCAAGCTTTTATAGATGGAGGAAGGGGAGTTGGGATCCCTATAATCATGGGATTGGCCCTATCCTCAAGGAAGCTTCCATGAGAGGTGGAAACCCACTTCCTCTACATGGAGATCCAGAGCTAAACCACCCAACTCAAATTAGATACCAGTTTATGAATTGGTTAGAATCAAACTTCTGCCATTTATTTTTTAAAAACACTCCTTAAAATGGCTGGCGCGAGTGTGACTCTGAGACAGAGCGCCAATTGGCGTGCCCTATTTGAAGGATTTCCCCCATTGGCACGGGCACTGAACTGTCTTCCCGCGCCAATGCAAAAAGGGGTGTTTTTATGGTTTTTCACAGTGAGTTGTCTTCAGGGCAATGAAAGCTCATGTTTAGAGGGATATCATGAAAGCATTTTCAAGTCATGTCACTGCTCATAGGTCACGGAATGAGCCCTCCAATTGTGCGGGATGGGGAATTGCAGGGACGGTGACAAATTACTGTGTAACAGATGCCCCCTAAAGCATGAGGCCCGAAAGAGAGAGAGGGGTGAAATGATTTATGAGAATGTGTCCAGCTAAAAACACCGCCGTCGGAAAACCTGCGTAGAGAAATACAACTGATATCTTAGATACATGATATATATGTGGTATGGGCGTAGCCATCCATAATAGAGTATGCAATAATCCAAATCCAAGGTATGGACGCAGCCATCCAGTGAGGATCGATAAATAGACTCAGGTATGGTCGCAGCCATCCAATCAGTGAGTCATGTAACTAATCATAAGAATCCACAAAATTGCAGCCTGGATTATAACAGATAGGAATCCAGGGTCTTGCGCTCCATCTCGACCCGAACAAAGTACAAGTTCAAGCATGCGAATATGTGAGCTAAATTTGAACATGCAAGAACATCGCCTGATTACCAGCCAATGATGAAAGCTGTTAACAGACGCGAAAGGTACCACCACTAATGACAATGGTCCTCAAGGTACTATAGGTACAATCCATGGTGTGTGAATCAATGAGCTGGCGTCGAACACTCGTAGAATCACTCGATCAGAGGCCAATGAGGAAAACCTCAAGTTGATTGTGAAGAACTTGCCATTGAGGCATGTAGGCTCCAAGGTACCAGAAGGGAGTCTCTAGATCAACGTCCTGGATAATGAGCTGAAGTCGATAGGAAGTGACCTTGATCGAAGGTGGGACATATTGTTTCCCACATCATCGACACGAGACAGAGGAACATAATGTCTTTGTGAATTAAGATCAGATGAGAATCAGAAGAAGTTTGAAATCTGGAGAGGTCAACTTCTCTTAAACATATCGGCGGCACGACAGTGGATTTGGTAGTATTTGACATCAAAAGATCAAGGGTCATGATGACAAGGAAAAGAGCAGATGAGAGGTCAAAATGGATCACCCAAACCCACGGAGGCAAGTGAAAAAACGAGATGAGATGTCCCCAACCCGACACGAACGCAGACAAGTGCCATGTTCAAGAGCGACATACTACCGACACAATAATGATGTTGGTTCCATTTTCCCCACCATTTCTGGTAAGTACCTCTTTATTTTTACACAAGCTTGAAGAGGATACCATATGCTCATTGTATAAGCCCATCATAGTACATTTAACGAGCCCTAGGAAGGAGGGACTCAGATATTTCCATTATGACTGAATCCAATGTCATCAGGGTTTAACGAGTCTGACAAAGGAAGAACTCGGCATCTTTTCATGTTTAGAGAGTTTGAAAAGACAGTGGAAAAGTAAACTCCAACGGTCCCTTTTCGTAGATAGTTCCTCAGATCTGAAAAGGTAAAAAACTATGTCTGAGAAAACCTCCTAGTCGTGATAGGCTAGGGTATTCCTTTTTCGCAAATAATCTATCCCATCCCGAAAAAGGGGTAAATGTATACTGGGTAGATGTCGTTTCGTGGCCACTTTAACAAGATCAAAACGACAAGGGCCTCGACAATATTTTCATGTTTAGAGAGTCAGAAAAGAGCTGAAAGGTGACTCCAAAAGTGACTTTTTCGTGTATTTACCAAGCCCGAAAAAGTATAAAATACAACTCGTGTCATCGTTTAAGTTGCGTAAAAACCTGTTGTTGCACATAAAGGCAAGTGTAAAATCCATTTTTGACAAAATATATTAAAATATTAATAAAAATGACTTTTAAAACCTAATTAGATTTCAAAAAGTTATAAATAAGTCTCAAATAGTAAAAACAAAATTAATTTTACTATTTACCTCATTGGAGAGCAACAGTGGTCCATTTGTGTGCAGAATTCTGATGGCGACTACGACTGATCCAGGCTATCATTCAGATTCATGTTTGTTCCAGGTAAGGGGCGCTTCCTTGAACTCCATTTTGATCCATTTTTAAGATATTTCCATTACGGATTAGACTTATGTGGAAAATTTTTAAATTTTTAGGGCTCCGCCCATTGGCGCGGGTATCGGGCATGAACCTGCGCCAATGGCCTTTTGCTTACAAAGGGGCCGTGCCAACGGCGGAACTCAATTTTCCGCCTCAAATTTTTGAATTGCGAACGATCCAAATGAAATTTCAAGCATAACAAAGATGTAATCGAGGCTTTTTGATCATGTTGATGTAGGTTACTCAGGGATAATGGTTATCGAATGGAAGGAGAGGGAGCATGGGGAAGAGGATGACCTGGCTATGGAGAATGAAGCTTGTATGAATGCACTTAAGAACTGTGGACTCAAAAAGTTCTTCCTGACGCCCTGCTTACGAGCTCAACTGGAGCTACTACAATACTTGGTCAGTATATGGGATGAAAATGAAGAAGTGTTTAAGCTTCGGGACCAAGTGTTGGAACTCGAGGTTTCTGATGTATATTTCATAATCGAACTGTCGCGCAGAGGTCCAGTGCCAATATTGACAGGCAGTAGACCTTCTGGCGAAAATATGGAACAAGTAATGGCGAGGGTGTGCCCAAGGGCATGGACCGGATCAGGAAGCGGGAAGTTGGACATCCACACTATCGAGGATCTAGCACTCAGAGTAGTGCTACACACCATTACACGAGTTGCGGGATCACAAGCTCCACACGAGGCAAAAAAAGCCCAAATCATACTAGCCTTTGAGTGTATGAGTCCTACACTATTTGATTGGGCTACAGCGGTGACAACCAATATCAAGAGGCAGCTGACGAGATGCAAGCAAGTCAAACTAAAGCAATTTGGCTACGGTTCCATTTTGGTGTTGTTCATCCTGGAACGACTACCTATCTTCCAGGGCCAAGGGGGCCATAGTTGCTGAGCCGATACCACGAGAGCCGAGGATGGATCGCTGGGCAGCACTTATGCCCAGGTCAGGAGGAGGCCAACAGATGTCTTGTAGGCCTGAGTTTTTTGGATGGTTACGGTGTCAATTGATCATGGTCGAGGACTGGCCCTACGCTGGGACCGATTTCACCGGAGATCCCGATCTTCCGCGCCCAGAGGGGGAGGATTGGGATGAGGAGTTGGGTATGATACTCTCTTTTGTTTTTTGTGTTTTATGATTTTTTGGTGATACATGTCCGTTCTAACAACAGTTTTATATGTATGCAGATGTCGGCCTAGAGCGACCTGCCGATATGTCTCATATTGCACGAAGAACTCAGCCTGCAGCTAATCCTTAGGCAGAGGGTGCTGAGGGAGGAGAGTTGATCCAGAACCTTGAGGGGATCGCCTGGGGATTCCAGACTACGCCTGGCTGGCAGATGTCCCGATGGCGTATCAAAGACATACGGTGGGAGTGCCTAGTCACCTCCACCGAATTTTGAGACGCTTAGTGCGTGTGGTAGCATGTTACCACGAGCAGCATGCGGATTAGACACCTAGGGCTTCTTTCATGCATATATTTTTTGAGAGACATGTCGTCTCTGGATGTATTAAGAAAAACATGTATATTTTTTTATTTTATGTGATGCACACTATGTAAACATTTCGACACATATATGTATACATACCTATTTCTGGATGGATCTTTTTACATGTGATGATGTTTTGTTTATAAATTGTGCAAATGTCTATCTAGAACCAAATTAGCTACTCTATCTGTTAATGTATTCATATGTCTAGGTATGTGTTGATATGTAATATACTCAAAATTTCTTTCCAGCAGACGAATACGCAGATACAGACGTAAAATGGATGGATTTCTTACTGAATAATGTCCGTTAAGTTGTAATACTACAAGTTGTGAGTCTAGATACACAAGTAATTCACGAATGCCAAGGTCCACAGCCTCGGTTAATAATTCCAATACAACACTATATTCCGCGATATTATTTGTAGCAGGACCCAAACACACACCTTGCAGGTCAACCAACTCACCAGCAGGATCATAGATTACCCAGGCTGCCGAAGACAGATTCCTAGTACTGCGAAAGGCACCATCCGTGAAACCCACAAAAGGGGTAATAGACATCTGGACAATCAGGAAGACTCGATCAACAGAAATATGCTTACATGCACACCACACCACACATGCACAAAAATGAATATACACACCTATGTACACACACCACACCAAAAATGACTTCAAGCGAAGTATTTTTTAAGGTACAGCCCATTTCTAGGCTGTGCCAATGGAACTCCTTCATAATAAATGAGCTCATAAGCCCCATTTTTCAATACTCATTTTACTATGTAGGGCCCATGCCACATGGGTTGGAGCTTTCCTACCCCGAGTTTCTCGTGCGCTTGGTCGTATAGGAGGATAAGGTCCCCTTCGACAAAGGAACATGGAGAGACTGATTGATCAAAGTGCGCTTTGACCCGCTTTTTCTGTGCCTTAATGATTAAGGCAGCCAAGTGGTGGGTTTCATCCAACCGTTCCAAATACAAGAGACGCTTTTCTTTAAGAGAAGTTTCGGGTAAAAGTTCCACAACCAACTTTAAGGAAGGAATTTCGCACTCAACCGGAAGAGTTGCTTCCAGACCATACACCAATTGGAATGGTGTGAATCCGGTCGCACTCTTTGCTGACGTTCGGTATGCCCATAGATCTAAGAACAATTGGAGGTGCCAATTGGACTTATGAATTCCAACTGTTCGTTGAAGAATTGTGACCAAAACCTTGTTCACAGCCTCAACCTGGCCATTTTCCTGGGGGTAATATGGCGTTGAGATATCGTGTCGTAAGCCCAATCTTGATGTCAACTCGGCCATCATGTAATCTTGAATGTGAGTACCATGATCGGTAAAAATGGCCTGAGGGACTCTGAAATGTGCAATAATATGGTTGAAGATAAATTTAGCAGTTGTCTTACCATTAGCGGCTAGTGTAGGCATCGCTTCAGCCCACTTAGTAAAGTAGTCGACAGCGACGATTATATATGCATGCCCCCTGGCTGAATGAGGGTTACACGACATGAAATATATGCCCCATTTTCAAAAGGGCCGATAGTAACAACATGATTCAATGGGAGAGGTGGCGCGTGCATCTTGCGCTGAAAAACCTGGCACGAATGACATTTGCGGACTGCGAAAATATAGTCTTTAAAGATTGATGGCCAGAAGTAACCCACATGCAAAATCTTCTGGGCGGTGGCATATCTAGACATGTGACCACCACAGACACCACTGTGACAGTCATTTAAGACTCGTTCAGCCTCTTCCAGTGTCAGGCACCGACGAAGCACTGAATCTACTCCAACGCGGTATAAAGTATCTCCTACAATGCAGTAGGGTTGAGACTGATGCCGAATCCGACGCCGAGCATCTTTGGTCAACTCAGACCGGAACGTTGATGTTTGAAGATACACAATAATATCGCCATAACATGGGTCACGGGTGCTGATAAGGAAGAGGGTTTCGTCTGGGATATGATCTTCAGAGTGAGAGGGTGTGGAGTCTGTCGGGAGGGAGCAAATGAGATCCACAAAAACTAGTGATTTGGTCGACTTAGCAGTGGTAAAATCTAAGTTAAACTCCTGAAGGATAATGATCCATTTGGAGTATTTTCCCCCCATTAATTGTCGAGATAGAATGTATGTCATGGGGTTGCAATCCAAAACCACGGTTGTTGTAAGCAGCAGGATGTAGTGGCGAAAACGCTGCACAGCTTGTACGGCTGCTGATGCCAGCTTCTTGAAATGAGTGTAACGTGTCTCTGTGTCAAGAAGGTTCCGTGATAGATAATAGACAACATGTTCATTGCCATCATCGTCGTCCTGCACCAGAACCGTAGCTATAGTGCTAAACGTGGCGGCCAAATATAGAGTGAAATCATGGTGATAGTTTGGAGGCCAAAGCAATGGAGCATTAACAAGTAACGTCTTAAGCTTCTCAAAGGATTGTTGAGAAATGTTGTCCCAATGAAAGGGAACGTTATGCTTTAAAAGACGCGTGAATCCTTTGGCCACTTCCGCATAGTTCGGTATAAAGCATCGAAGGAAATTAGCTTTTCCCTGCAGACTCTGCAATTGATATAACGAGGAGGGTGATGGGAGATTGACAATGGCCTCGACCTTTAGGGGGTCAAGAAGAATCCCTTCCTTGGAGACTATGAACCCCAAAATATAGCCATAATCTATGCAAAAGACGCATTTATGAGGGTTGAGCCGGATATTATAGCGTCGATAGCGAAGGAAAATCTGGCGGAGGTGTTTGGGATGGTCCTCCCGCCGATCTGAGTGAGCTGGCAGATCGTCCAGATAAGGCTGAACGATATGGCGTATGTCATGGAATGCGTAAGACATCGCATGCTGGAAAGTAGCTCCAGCGTTCTTCAAGCCAAACGGGAGCTTTTTATAAGCAAAGGTACCCCACGGACAGATGAATGCAGTCTTGTGTTGATCAGCAGGTAGAATATTTATCTGATTATACCCGGAAAAGCCGTCCATTAGGGAATAAATCTCACTCCCAGCACATTCGTCAATGATTTGATCTATGAAGGGAGTAGGATAGTTGTCCTTAGGACAGGCACGATTAATATCATGATAATCAACGCAGACCCTTATAGTGCCCTATTTCTTATCTACAGGGACAATATTTGAAACCCATTCTGTGAGGGGAATTGGGTAAATGAAGCCCGCATTCAGAAGTTTTTCAACTTCTGCTTTAATGGCAGTGGCTTTGTGAGGATGGAGCGGGCATAGGCGTTGGCGCATGGGTTTCACACCAGGATAGGTAGGAATCTCGTGCACTACTATGCTGGGATCAATCCCGGGCATTTCCTCATAGGACCAAGTGAATACGTCTCTGAATTCTCGAAAAATATCAGTATAAACTTGTATCTCATCAGGAGAACAAGTTACTCCCACGTGTATGTTCTCAACTATCCCCGGTTTAACGGAGATGTCGATCGGAATAGTTTGAGTGATGTTGCTCAGGTTTCCCTCTGAAAGGACCTCATGTGTCAATATGGGCGTCTGGAGAAGTGGAGTAGGAACCTGAGATGTAAAACGCTCTAGACAATCTGACATTTCCCCCAGGGTGGGCATGAAGGAGGAACGATGATGTCCATCGCTCCAAGGTAGCTCCTCAAGAGACATGGTTTCAACAATGGCTTCATCAGAAGGGAAAGTCTCCTTAAGAGGATCAGGCGAGTCAGCCTCGCTGAGCCAGGGGGATTGAGAGTAGACATCTAAAGCCATGATCGAAGGAGCATGATGAGGAGGGGGACGATTAGATGCAGCAATGATTTCATAGTAATTAATCTCTACTGGAGTTAAGGGCATCGATTCTCCAAAATCAGACACCTGCTCAGGCGAAGGGATGAGCCATGGGTCGTCAGACCTAGAGATCATATTAACTTGAGCGGTGTGGGGTGGCGGTGCGGGAGAAATATGTACAACATCAAGGCTAAGGTTGTAATATTTCTCCTTTTAATTTATAATAATACATATGGATATCTTTTTCTCATTGTCTTGTTTCTAAATTCATGGAAATGATGTCAATACTTAGACTCCTTGATCACTAATTTAAACTAGTATTTATGATTATTATATATTGCAGGTGCTTTGATATTTTGCATTTTTTCTGATTGCAGGTTCTTCTCATCATTTAAGAATTGTTTTGGAGTGAAAGGCAAAAGGCTACATCGAACGTCTCGGTTGAAAGGTAGGAGAATAACCTCCTTATTTCAAGGTTTTAATAATCTAAAATACAAATAGTTTAGAGAAAGAGGCATTCAATGGATCTTTGTTTCTAGTTAGTTGTTGGAGTACTAGGGATATCGCTCTTGTCTGCAAGAGGGATTAATCCACAAAAAAAACATAGAAAGTCTAATGGGGTATATGTGGTTGGAATTTGCAGATGAGACTTCTCTTAAACATATCATCGACACCAATTCGAAATTTCGAAACATTTGAATCAAAATAGGATCAGAGGTCATGATGACAAAAGGATATAATCGAATGATAGGAAAACGAATTTCCCAAACCCCATAGGACAAGTGACAAAGTGAGGATGCCGCAAACCCGACATGAGATACAGATAAGTGTTATGTTTAACAACGACATACTGCCTTTAACACAAAATACAGGATATGTGTTTCCTTTAATTTTCCCCCACTATTTCTAGAGAGTACCTATTTATTTTTTACCTCTTGCTTGATGATCTAGATTTATGCAAGAACGCAACATAATACACATATAACCATAAATACAAAAATGCAGCATAAATAACACTTCATTTCATTAATATCAAAGAACCAAAATTGGTTTACAAATAGAATGGAAATAAAATAGCTAGGTTTTTGGTAGCTTGTCTATGAGAAGAGATATGGTGGCTACAGGCCTCTGAGCTGTGTGACAATGAGGCTCGAGGGCCTATTTATTTTTGAGAAATAATGGAAAACCCTAAACATCCAAAAACCTAGCCCTAGGAGATGAAGCGCCAAAACTATGGGCCCCATTTGGGTAAATTAGTACATAAACTTCCTAGGGACGTAACTTCCATTGAATAATTGTTTTGGAGCGAAAGGAGAAAGGCTACGTCGAACGTCTCAGTTGAAAGGTAGGAGAAAAACCTCCTTATTTCAACGTTGTAATAATATAAAATACAAATAGTTTAGAGAAAGAGGCATTCAATGGATCTTTGTTTCTAGTTACTTTTTGGAGTATTATGGAGATCACTCTTGTCCACAAGAGGGATTAATCCACAAAAAAAATTGGCGACCATACTGGGGAAGACAAGTTTAGTTTTCTTTGGTTATATTTGGTTTGAAATTCTTGCTTTCTTGGTTTGACTTCTCTGAGTGTGGTTGGGTATATAATATTTTAGATTCTCTGAGATAGAAAACCTTAAATTTATTATTTACAAATTTTCTATGCCCCGAGAAGTTTTCTGTGGAAAATAGAGCGGCAACCTGCACAACTTGCTAGTATAGTTTAGTGCACATGTGCACTGGTTTTCACTGAGAAGCTACGCACCACCCGGGAAATTTTGAAAAAAATAAAATTTTCTCTTCCAAAGTCAGATAACCAAATTCTTATGGTTAAACCTGATCTATACCAGTTTTGAGAGTCTGTTTATGAAATCCTCGTTAACACCTTAGAGTCTTGTTTGATAAATCATCCTTTTTGCATAATTCAGTTAGGTTTTTCCCTTGTTTGTTGTTTCTCCTTTTGGAAGATAGATTCATTTTCCAAAGATCATTGGTTTTATGTTATTTTCTCCTTACGCCACTAGGATTATTGCCAACCTTACCTATTTGAATATCTTTTTCTTATTTGATTGCAAAACAAAAAAGATTCTAGATCACCGAAGTCTGATTTATTTCAAGCTAGTCTTTCATGATTTCATTTCTCTTAGGTCAAGTGGAAACATTTTTAGTTTGCTTACAACTAAGAGAAATAATCAAAAAGACACTCATAGGTATCTTATTTTGGATTAATAATTAGAAATTTGATTTTCTTTGAAGTTTTTTATACTTTTTAGGGTTTTTAGAAGTTTCTTTCTTTTACAAGATTTGTTCATTCATCAAATTGTAGGTCTTTTGGCTTTGAAATCAACAAAATTTTCTTCACAAAAGAGACATTGGTCATGTTTGGAAATTGTCTTCTTAATGAAATTTTTTTCTTGACGAAAAATGAATTTTATTTGAAGTTTTAGGAAGATTTTACTTTTTGAGTTCAAAAGTCCTTCAACTTTCTCTTAAATAGAATTCATCAAAATAAAGGAGTTTCATTTTCATATTGATGCATTTAGAGTATTTTGAGTCAGGTCACAATATCATCAAGTTTCATCTCCATACCCGTTTACATAAATAACAGCCAAATCAATACAACGCTTAATAAAACCAATCTAGATATTTTTTACATTTTCTAGGGCTCATTCCACCAATTTAGCTTAGGCTAGTGCTTTGGAATAGGTTGTAATTAAAATTACAAATAAGTTAAAAAAAACAAGTAGCATCTTGCGGTAGGGAAATCTAATTGTTGCATTTGTACTCTGGGAAGCTCTTCTTAAAAGATTCAAGGACGAGGTCATGTCGGACCCAGTGAGGTAATCGTACCTACTTCATTGGTGAAGATATAATACGTGCACCTAATACAAACCGTAAACCTCGGATAAACCATTGTTGAGGAGCCTGGGGTCACTTGTTAGCAAACCTTAGATTTACCATGTTGAGGATATTTCAAGGGGATTGAGCTTGATACTCTTCCCTTGTGTGTATATTAGATCGTAGATTGTTCCCCCATTTCCCCCCCAGGTGAAATTTCTCATTTGGTGACCTTAGTGGCCATAATCTTTAGGATTTTTCCCATGGTGACGGTGGAGGGAAGGTCCCACTATACTTGGAGCATACGTTGACTAGAATCACTTGGAATTTCCAGAGGGTACTCTTCACTTCGAGATGGCATATTGAAGTTACTTTCACTAGACTGTTTCATTAAGCAGGTTGTGAGGGTAACTATTCCAACCGCCAGTTTTCCACATTAATTTCTAGGATGTTAGATTTCATCACCAACTAGTGTTTTTATTATGGAAACATAATATTTTTGTGTGGTTTTTATCGTAGATTTTGTATGCGTGTGTTCATTTGCTTGATTTTTAGCGACCTTAGGTGTATTATTTTTTATTTTTTTTATTTTGTGTGTTAAAAATATTAATTGTGGGTGAACTACCAAGACATTCACGTAGAATGCAAGGGAAACCCCCTGAGTATACACCTAGTCAATTGGAAAAAATCAAAACTAAAAGATTTCAACAATCAGGAACCGGGTCTACTGAACAAGGAGAAACATCCATTGTAATAAATCATAATCTCAAAGTTAATCAACCTCAGATAATTGAAAAATATCACGAACAATTAGAAATTTTCGAAGTAATTATAGTTGAATCTATTACTAGTGAATTGTCAGATACACAATACACAAAACCCAAAATATCTAAGCCTAAATCTGAATATAATTTGGCTAAGTCACCTTCGGATCTCATAGCCCTGACTCATAGTCATCCTCGTTCACCTTGAGTGAAACTTCTTATTATTGAGAATTTTCCTCCTAGCCTAGTTAGCATTGAAGAGATATCTGACGTGGAAGAAGAGATCAAAATTCCTTCTCGTCAAGAATATTTAGATAGAAGGTATAGTGAACAAATTTACCCTTCCATTCCTTTTATACCAGTTCCTTGGTATTTTTATCACACATAAAATCTTAATTTTTTTTTGATAGGGTCATTAGCCCAAGTCTCATTTTGTCTCATGAAAATTGGTTCATGAAATTGATGAAAACTCATGAAATAGTCATTATCTTAAGTCTAAAATAGTCCATGGGTCATGTCAATAGAGTCAAATCCATCAAAATCTCCCAAAGGTTTACATGCATTGGTTTAGATTGAGGTAATTGCCACTTGTCTTCTTTTTCATGATTCTGCAACGAATATAACTACAAACAGGCAGATTTCGCTATGGAGTCACCTGAGCAGTCTATAGCAAATCTGTCAAGTTTATAATTGAAAATGTTGCGGAATCATGTTTTTCTGCGCCAATAAAGGGGCTGATGAGTTTTCAAGTTTTTATATGTTTAGTCTGAATTTGAGGTCACATGATCGGTTATTAGAGTCATCCATACTCGCATAATCATGAGTGTCATCCATCATTACACTTCACTCCTCCCATTTGTCAGTATCCCTCCCATATTTTAATGTCATATTTTTAAACTCACCTTCAAAGCACCTCTCTGTCATCCTCCCTTCAAGCTTTGTATGCATCAGCCGATTATCATCCTTGAAGAGTTTAGTCCCACTGCAAGGATCTTGTTGTTCAGTCCTTTTCCTTGTAGGTTTCATAGTTCAAGAAGGCAGCGTGGTTATAAAGGAATATGGCCATGAAGAAGAAAGCAAACAAAGGAGGCTCTGATGTAATATATGAACCTATTGATCTCAAGCTACTCAATGAATACCCCAGCTTTGTAGAAGCTTTCAACAATGTTGGATACCTGAAATTCTATCAAAAACTTCAAGGTTTTCATGCCCAGATATCAAAGGATTTTTCAGTAAATTTCATAGGTACATCTTTGAAGGTATGGGTGCTAAGTTTTGTAGTGTCACCAGAGAAATGTTTTGCAACCACAGAGATACCAAGAGCAGGTGAAGGGTGATTTAAAGCCACTAAGTTTAAGATACAGAAATTTGATGAATTTATTAAACCAAACCACATTGGATCGGATATGACTTCTAGAATTCCAAGGAGCTACATGAAAGAGAACTACTCCAAATTGATGTTTGTGATCCAAAAATACTTTACTTGTGAGGGGACATTTCATATGGTCTACCTGTACCATTTCAGGCTTTTATTATACTTTATTGTTAAGCATTATCTTGATCTTATCTTTTTCTTATTTCAGAGCTTAGGGAAGATGTCAGATATGGTTCAAGTCAAGTAAGAAAGCAGTGAGACCTCAATCTTCCACCATGGTTTTATTAAACTCTTGTTTTTGTAGGAGTTGAAGAAACTAAAAAAAGGTTGGGCTACCTTTATTTTTCTCAGTAGTTATTAGGTTGATTCGGTAACACCAAGGAAAACTCCAAAGTCAAAAGTCACTCCTTCAAACAAGAGTGACAAACCTGCAGATGAGACAAAGGGTTTCAATGAGGAAGAGATAAAGTCCATTATAGATCCAATAGATATTGAAATAGAACCTGTACAAGAGACAAAAACTCCATAGCCTACACTTGTAATCAACAAACAAAAGATCATCAAGAAAATCCATGGAAGGGTAACCAGAATTCAAAAAATTAGAAAAGAAAACCTTGAAGACATTCTTCAAGCTATAGACATTGAGGAGACTCTAGTGGTTAGAAATGAAGATATTAAAAGTGAAAAGAAGAAAAAGAAAGGTATGACTACTAAAAAGCTTGATTTTGCAAGAGAAGATGCAGGTTTCATATTTCAGCTAGGGAAACCACTCATTAGACTGCAACTTGCCAAGGGTGCCATGGAAAATAAGAAGAAAAAGGTTACTGATGAAGGCAAGCAGCCTATTACAAAATATATCATTGATTTGTGTCCAGTTGTAGAGGAGATCACTATTAAAAGGAAAGGTAAGGAGAAAATGGTTGAGAAAATTAAAGTGTAGGTGCTAAAAGAGAAATTGAGAGAGGCTAGAGAAGAGGTTGTTGAGACCAAATTGGAGTTTCAGGAAGCCAAGGTAGACATAAATCTGATGGAAGATTTCAAAGAAAAGGTAAATTACCAACTAAATCAATATGGTAAGTCGTTAACCAATGCCAAGAGGCTACGGAAAAGGACACATCCTTTAAGAAGGGTAATGAAGCACACAAGAAAGAGAAATTTGTGGTTACAAGTTGAAAGGAAGAAATTCAAAGGTCAGTTCAAAGATCTAGAAGAGCAACTAGAGATGATACAGGAAGAATTAAAGAAAAAGGGCCTCAAAATCATAGTCATAAATGAACTTGAAGGTGTTCAAGTTCTTACTGGCAAAGGAGAAGGTTCCAAATCTTGCAGAGCAGACCAATTTCCTTTTTGACATTTTTTACATCCTTCAAAATTTTTTTTTGCAGATCTATGGGAAAAATTCTGAAGAAGAAGGACAATTTTTGGGTTTTCTGCCAATTAGGCAATTTTGTAGCGAATCATAGGCTTGAAGCTTAGATTTCGCTATGAAATTTCTATATGTGACTTTTTTCTTAAAATCACAGCTATGGTTCAAATCAATGAGGGAGAAAATTTTTATTTAGCTCAATTGATTCAACAATCATCTCCAAATCATCAAAGAGGGCTAAAAAGTGACATATATGGGTGAAGTCAATTTTCTACTAAAATTCGCTACGAAATTTCCTTGATTCCCCTGTTTTTACATCGAGCAACGTTTCGTAGAAATTTTGTGTTTTGATAGTTCATTAGAGGTCATCCAGCCACGTGGATAGTTTAAAGAGTATCATAGGAATATTCTAGTAGAGGTTTGGTCCTCAAAAATACTGTCTAGTTCACTAGCTCAGCATAAAGACAATCAACAAATTATCATGACACTAATTCCTTAAAAATAGGATGATTGGTTTCCTAATTTAGTGGGGGAATTAATTTCATGATCATGGTTAGTGCCACTTAAGCACACAACCATCTTCGATGTAAATATGTAGTCTCTTCAGTTATTATATGTAATAAATAAGTGAAAGATTCCTAGTAGGTCTTTGAGTCCTAAAGTTAGTAGGTGCCAGTTTCATTCCCATATATTTTGTTTCTTGTTAAGATAGGTGTCACACAAAGTAGTTCGATGATCTAACCATGTAGGAAGATCCAATGTAAAGGATTAATGCCTATTAATAGGCAGTATTTTGAAGAATATAGGGTTGGAAGATGTTATTTTACACTACTACTATTGAAACTTTTCTGATCAGTAATAGACAATGGTTGTGGGCTTTCTTCTTCACCTAAGATTCATGTGATGTTTTCATGAGATTTTCCTATGTATCTTGCTATTTTTCTTTTAGTATATTAATGTTTGATTACTCAATATTCATGTATATCATGCTCTAACTTCCTTTAAGCATTAATTTATTCTATATCTGTGTGTGTTGTCATTTCATTAAAACATCCACATGCCTCAACTTCCATAAGGAGAACCATGTCACAGAGTTTCCTAACACTGACTCCATAAGCCCAATGGCAGTGAACCCTATACATTTTTCACCAGCATAAAAACACATTCAAGACACTATTACAGAGTTATTCATCTGATAGAATTATATTTTAACAACTCATATTTACCTTTGAGAGATCCCTCTCAAGCTGAAAAGGCTAATTTTTAGTCACAAGTTGGTTTGAAAGAGTTACTCTAAGTTTTCTGGTGGAGCAGCCCATCTGTACCAACTTAGTGATAATAGGTATCATCAATTTACTAACTTTCTACACAACTCTGGTTACAATAATTCACCACGCTACATAACATTTTACTCTATACCCAAAGGTAGTTACATGGCTTCACAAAGCATGTCTACTGAGTCATCTATGTTTTCTTCAGCACCATAAACATTTTTGTATCGTAGCCCATCTGTTCCTACTAGCTACCAGTCGCTCTTTGGCAATTTCTCGAGATAATATCCATCCTATGAAAGTTCTACCAAGTCAACTGGTCTATATGAATCTACCACCGAACCTTTGACAATGGAACACGTCTATATGTTTTTTGGGAATATTCCTCAAGCTAGCTCTCAAGGTGGCTATATGGCACCTGGGGGGCAGCAACCCTTCCAAGGGAAGTAGCCTTTCCAAGGGAAAAAACCTCTCCGAGGACAACAACCTCTCCAAGGGAAACAATATTTTCAAGGGCAAAAACCTTTCTAAGGGCAACAACCTTATATAGAAGCCATATTTTCAAGGAGGAAAACCTTTTGTTGGAACATATCCCCCGGTTGTAGGACAAAATATTCCCGGTAATTATCAAATTAATGTTCTAATGCCTCAAACTGGTTATGGTCAACCTTATGCATCACAAACTTTGATGGGAGTTCCTTACCCAGGGATAAATACTGTGTGGAATCCTTTGTTAAATCAACAGTCTTTGTAGCCTACATGTTACATGTTATTTTGTCACCATGAGATTGGACTGTCTATGTAGGTTCATCACTACCTATATTATGCTCCCTTGGAGGTCAAAAACCCTAATTTTCCTAAACCAAGTCTTGGAATTGGAGAAAAGCTCATTAAAACCCTTAAAATTCTAACTCTGCACTTTTCCTAGCCCTTGCCTATGGATCCACAAAGATTTTCTCTATAGACTGCGGCATATCTCGCACGTTTTGCTTATAAAACCTGCGGATCCCTGTAAATAGTTAAATAAAGGAAAAATTAAGTTCTAGAAGCCCAGCTAGATGAATATTCTCCCAACTGAAAGCTTCTAGAAGCGCGTTCGGTTCAAGCTTTATCCCTTCACTCATGGAGCTTATCCCTTGGTCTATGGAGCTCCAATCCCTTCATAAGAGGAATCCATCCCCCTTTTAATGGACCTAAAACTACCTTCATTTCCCTATAAATTGAGCTCATGTTGTAGTCTCAAGGGTAGACATACATATTAGTTGTTGAAGAATTCTTAAGAGAGCATATTCTCTATACTAGCCATTTTTGATATGAGAATGATCACACACTCATGTCCATAACTTTATGCTAGTTCAGAGAGAATAAGGCTTGTCAATCTGAAAGAGAATGATTGTTCAGGACCTCGGAAGAACCTGTATAACATCAAGGCAAACAGTTGTAAGGTTACTTCTTATTATACAAGTTAATACAAATGGATTACATTGTCTCATTGAATTGTTCATGTATCTATTTGAGTATTTCAATTCTTGGATTCCTTGATCACTCAGATAGATTAGTGTTTTCTCAATTATTATATCTTGCAAGTGATTTTAATCCTTTTATCTGTCTTTGATTACAGGTTTCACATGCTGAAATGACCTCTTTTGGAGCGATTGGATAGAAGATTTCGGCAAGCATTGGACTTCAGGTAGGGGAATGTCCTCGTACTTTGTTATTAATAATTCTGAATCACAAATGATCTAGAGGAAATGGTTTGCATTTGGTTTTTTGTTTCTAGATATCCTTAGGGTACTAGGAAGATCGTTCTTGTCTACAAGAAGGATATATTCACATAACAAAATGGCGACTCCACTGGGGAATAAAACTTAGTTTCTTTTTTTCACTTTTCCATTTGATTTTTCGATTTTGATTATTCTAAAATTGGGTTGGGTATATAACCTACCAGAATCTCTAAAAATTAAATCTGAATTTTTATTTTTTCTGTGTTTTTCCTGGCCTTTGTAGTTTTCGTTTAAAAACAGTGCGATAGCCTCGGCAGTTTTTAGTTCAGAATAGTGCAGTACCACACTGTTCTCCATTGAAACCGTGGACTTGTGGGAAATTTTTGAAAAATTAAGAATTCTCTTTTCAAGAGCAAGATTACCTGATTCTTTGTGTTTTCCCCAACTTATCTTGACTATCAAAATCTTATGTGTGAATTTCTATCAGCAATTCTTGTGTCTGAGTGGTTTTTCATCTGATTTTCACTTTACAAGTAAGTGTTTGCCCTAATTTCTTGTTGCTCTCTATTAGAAACAATCATATACCTTAGCTTACTGGTATGCTATTGTTTTCTTGCTAAGCCATTGAACTTGTTGCAACCCTTACTTTTATGAAAATTGAGTTTCATTTTCATTTGAAAATTTAGAAGAGCCTTAAGCTTACTAAGGCCTGAAATTCACTTTAAACCATTGTAGAATGTTTTGATTTTTGCTGAGATAAGTGGAAATTCTTCTTGGTTCGATCACAAACCAAGCAAAACATCCTCAAAACTTTCTAGATAGAGTTCAAACATTAGTGTTTTCTTTTGCTTTTGAATTTTATGTTTTTAGGAGTTTTTGATAAGGTTTTCTTTTTGGAAAGAGTTTGTTTAATGATTTGTAGATTATGATCTGATTGATGAAGGATTTTATTTTGAATGAGTAATTTTTCATCATATGAAATTGAGTTCTCAAATAAATAGTCTTCTTTTCAAAGATTTTTGTTTATAAGCGAAAGAATTGGTGCTGTGAAAGTTATCTAAATCTCTCAAATATTTCCTTTAAATAGATTTCATTGAAAAGAAAAGAGTTGCACTTTCATTTTGATGCATTTATCATAGTTTGAGTCGGGTCATAAAATATCATTGAAGTTTCACTTCCATACCTTTTGTCTTAAGAAACATCCAAATTAAAAACAATGCTTTAATTAAAATCAATCTAGATATTTTTACATTTCTAGGGCTCTTTGCCACCAACATAGCTTAGGCTAGTGTCTTGGAATAGGTTGTAATTAACATTCCAAGACAGTTAAAACAAACAAGTAGCAATCGTATGGTAGGAAAAATCCAATTGTATCATGTATGCTCTGGGAAGCTCTTCTTAAAAGAGTCAAGCACGAGATCATGTCCAAACCAGTGAGGTAATCGTACCTATCTCATTGGGAAAGATATCATATGTGCACCTATTAAAAATGGTAAACCTCAGATAGACCATTGTTGAGGAGCCTGGGGTCACTTGTTAGTAAACCTTGGATTATATCAAGGAGCCTTCAAGGGGATTGATCTAGTTACTCTGCCCTTGTGTGTATATCAAATCGTAGATTGTTCCCCCAGGTATATTTTTTCCCATTGGTGACCTTAGTGGCTATAAAATTTAGGATTATTTCCCAAGGTGACGATGGAGGGAAGGTCCCACTGCACCTGGAGAAGACGTCGACTAGACTCACTTGGACTTTCTGGAGGGTTCTCTTCACTTCAAGATGGTTTAAGTGGAGAAACTTGCACCGGACTATTTCATTAAGCAGGTTGTCGGGGTAACTGTTCCAACTGCCATTTCTGTATTAAAATTATACGACGTTGGATTTCATCACCAACTAGTGTTTTTAGTGCAAGAATCTATTGTTTGTGTGTGGATTTCTCTCTTAGATTTTGTAGGTGTGTGATTCATTTGATTGTTTCCTTGGAGACTTTAGATATTTTGTTGAAATTTTCTTTGATTTCGTGTGTTAAAATTTTTAATCGTGGCGGAATTCCTAAACAATCACATAAAATGCAAGGGAAACCCCCTGAGTACACACCAAGCCAGTTATAAAAACTTAAATCTGAGAAAGGACAAACATCAGGGACTGGATCAACTGAACACGAAGAAAAATCAGTAATTGTTCATCTTGAATATGAGGTAGATCAACCTCAAACAAAAGAGAGTACTCCAAGAAGAGTGTCAATTTCTAAACTAGCTGAACTTGTTTCTACCAATAATGAATTATCAGCTACAGATCCTGAAATTTATGAACCAGAAACTAAAACTGTTATATCTGAGACTACTTTTGAGTTCATTACTCCAACCCCTCATTGTCCTGATTCACCCAGAGTGAAGTATTTTATCACTGAAAATCTTCCTCCTGGTGTCATTAGTATTGAAGAAGTTACTGATACTGAAGAAGAATTTTTTCTTCCTCCAAATCAGGACTCTTTAGATCTCAGGCCAAGTGAATCGATTTACTATATCTCTTTCAAACAAGATCCTTGGTATTCTCAGTTGGTATACTTTCTACACAATACTGGTCTAAATTATTCGTCACCCCGAATTCCTTTTTACGCTATACCAAGAGGTTACAAACCTCCATTAAACATGTTTGGTGAGTCGTCCATTTTCTGCATCACCAGAATCATATTTGTATGGTGGTCCGTCTATTCTGGTAGGATACCAGTCACTTTCTGGTAGTTTCTTAGGAGTAGCTCCTTCCCCCGACAAACATATACCATCGTCTGGTCGAAATGAATCACATACAAAAAATTTGAGTGTGGAACATGTTTACATGTTGTCTAGAAACATTCCTAACCATGAACCTCAAGGTAGTAATTTACCGAGCAACCTCAAGGACAGTACATACCTCAAGTACCATATCAACCGCAAGGACAGTACATACCTCGGGGTCAATATCAACCTCAAGGATAGTACCCAACTCAGGGTCCGCAACCTCTTCAAGGACAGTACCCTACACTAGGGCAACCATATTTCCAGGGACACCAGCCTCCTTTAGAGCCAAATTTCTACCCAGAACAACAATTGTTTCAAGGAGGTGGGAATTATCCAGCTAATTATCAAGCATATGTTCCAAATTATCAACCTAGTTATGGTCCTTCTTATGCAACATAACTTCAATGGGACCTTCATATCCCGGAGTAAACACGGTGTGGGATCCATCACAAGTTCAACAGAATTTTCAACCTAATGTGAAAGTACCCTATTATCAACCTGCTTAGTCAATGGGTTACAGTCAAATCCAACAACCTATCCAACCTGTTCAACCTATGATTCAAGTACTTGCATATGGTACAGTTCGGCAGCCTCGTCCGAGTACACCAAGAACTCCAACTCAAACTGCTACACCAACTTTTGTTCAAGCTACCACACCTATTCCTGGAGTTTTTGCAGCTCATATTTCTACATCCCCTCAAGTATAACAACAAATCCCTGTAGTCTCTGCACCACAACCTGGACCTACAATCCATACTACCGTTCATCTGCCTATGGGAAAACCTGGTACAAGTACAATTGTAACAAGCCAACCTCAGTTTGTTTATCAACCATATCAAGGGCAGTATCAATATGGACCTACAACACAAAATTCAGTTAAACGTATCAAATACCAGCTCAACCCCAATATGGTATGGCTAATCCTGGTTACCCGAGAGGTATTCCAATCCCAAATGCATAGGCCATTCGAGGATATCCTAGATATCCTCCTCCTGGTACTGGTATATCAAGACCCTAACCGTCAGTTTCCATTCATAGCAACTTTGGATTTACCTGATTTGTCACACCTAACGAATGATCCCATATATTATCTTCCATATTGGCCGCCAATGCCAAATAAGTTTCCCAGTGATATCCCTAAATTTGAAGGGAAATCAGGAGAGGACCCATCGAACCATGCCATGACTTACCACCTCTAGTCCGCATCCAACTCTTTGATTGATGATTCTATTCAATTACGACTATTTCAGAGAACACTGATATGCTTAGTTGTAAAATGGTACATTGAATTACTGCGTGGCTCATTCAACAATTCTAATGCTTTAGAAACTACTTTCTTAACACATTTTCAGCTGCCAATCAGATACGACAATGGTACGAAATTATTGATTTCATTAAAACAATCTACGTCTACATACATATCTGATCACATACATGAATGGAGACGTAGAAGACGTTTGATGAAAGTTTTTATTCAGGATTAGATTTTGGCAAAATGGTTCATCAAATCATTACTTCCAAAGATCACTGAAGATGTTGCTAAGGGAGGAGTTGTTACTGAGGAACAGGTCATTGCTCAAGCTCAGTACTTAGATCTCATATATACACAATTTGGTACTTTGTACGAAAAAATTCTTGATTTACCACGTCCTGGTAAAATAACTGCAACTCCTTCAGGGTCTCATGATGCAGATGGTGTAATTGGTTTAGTTAACACAAATAAAAGTAAGAAGAAGTCCTCAAAAACTACTTCTCCTATAATAAATTTTCCAAATTCACTAAAAGGAGATTCTTCCCTTGAAAATTCTCTCAACATTCATGTTGTAGATTCACCTACAACTAAATCTAAAACTGGAAATAAGAAGAAAGGTAAGAATAAAAACAAACAGGCTTAATCTCCCAAGGAACAAACCGAAAAAACTGAACCATCTGATGATAAAAAAAAACCTCGTTATCCTTGTCTTATCTATGATGAGGATCACTTTACTAAAAAGTGCCTGCATTGGTATGAGGTCTCTAAATTTGTCAAAGGTTCGCCCACACCCACTATCTTGAAGGATCCTTTTCCTACTCAAGATAGAAAAATGATAGGATCTTCTTCACACTCATCATCAGATATTTTAATGATGTCTGAAGTTATGGTTGCAACACGATCGCAAGACTATGGAAGTAAAAATCCTGTTACTGGTAAAGAAGTAGAAAATTCTAATTCAACACTAGCTACATCTCATTCGGTTTTTGATCCGCTTCATATCGAGAAACCTAATCCTGATCTAGTAATTAAACAACCTACTAAAGGTATACTTTAGAAGTCAGCTTTCAATCCACATGTGAGAGCTGATTAGAACTACAACATTGTTGAAGACTTGGCGATTTCCCCTTCATCAATGTTGACCTTAGAAGTGCTGCAATCATGTCCAGCATAGAGGCTTTTATCAGCTATTGGAGCTATAGATCCTTAGGATTCTAACCTTATGGTCTTTGATTTAGAAACTTTTACACCGAGACTCCCCCATCAGATGGCTTTTTAGATTCCGATATTAGTAAAAAAAAGACGAATTTTTCGTACTATAATTGATGAGGGGGAATCCACATGCATTAAGTCGTTAAATTGTTGGAAAAGTCTTGTTTCTCCAAGGATCAAACAATCTCTGACAATCCTTAAAGATTTTGATGGAAGAGGATTCCATCCATATGGAATTTTACAGGATCTACCGATAGAGGTTGAAGGTAAAATTGTTAATCTAGATGTGGAAGTAGTTGATGCCCCTATGGATTACAACCTTCTTCTGGGTCGAATTTCATCTTATGCTATGACTGTTGTCGTGTTTTATGTCTTTTAGTTAATCATGTTTCCTCATAAGGGAAATATTGTGAAAATCAATTAGCTGTCATATTATTTGTCTGACCCAGCCTCTACATATAGTATTCAGCATGTTGGAAAATTGACTATTCCTTATGAAGATGTTGGAGTAGGTTTAGTAAAAGATTATGTTTTAATGGGAAATTTTTATATGCCTCCACCCAACGTACCGTGTACCATTTCTAATAGCAATATGATTTCATCAAGTACTATTACATTCGATTATCCTTGGATAGTGCCTTTAGCGTCAGAAATGGATTATTTCAATGGCGAGATGCCTTTGAGTTCTTTTGAGATATCATATACATCGGTACAGTCATTTTATAACACACCTTCAACTAATCTTGATCCAATTAATGTGGTCACTGAAGAATCTTCTTCACTATCAAGCTCAACCTTGACATATATTTCTAATCCTTTTCAACAATTGTTTTATATAGATGAAATCATTCGTGAAATTTTGACTATGGATGAATTACCCTGGGATGATCTACACCATAGATATTCATTTTTACCTAAACTTGATAGATTTAAAAATGATTTTTCGTCGATTTTTACAATTTATTATGTCAAGGAACCACAAAATCCAATCATGATTACAAATTCGGATTCTGAGATTAATTTGGGAAACATTTCTACAAGTGTTCCTATTGAAATATCAGTTAAACCTGGATTTGTTGAAAACATTCATATAGGAGCTTCTTGTACGACTGAGGAAATTAATACATATAAAGCCCTATTTCAAGAATTCTACGACATATTTGCTTGGTACTATGAAGAAATGCCAGGAATTGATCCAAAAATTTTCGTTCATGAAATAAAGACATACCCAGATGCAAAGCCTATTAGACAACATTTACGTCCGATACATCCTCGAAAAGTTGTTGCTATTAAATCTGAAGTTAAGAAACTACTAAGAGCAGGATTTATTTATCCAATCCCATTAACAGATTGGGTATCTAATATAGTTCCCGTTACTAAAAAACAAGGTACTATACGAGTATGTGTTGATTATAGGGATATTAATAAAGTCTATCCAAAGGAAAATGATCCTATCCCCTATATCGACCAAATAATTGATTATTGTGCCAGAAATGAGATGTTTTCCTTTATGGATGGATTTTCCGGATATAATCAAATAAACATACTCCCTACTGATCAACCAAAAACAACGTTCATTTGTCCTTAGGGAACATTTTCTTACTGTAAATTACCTTTTGGATTAAAGAATGCTAGTGCAACTTTTCAAAGGAAAATGTCTTACGCTTTTCATGACATCAAACACATTGTGAAACCTTATCTGGACGATTTACCTACTCGCTCATTACATAGGGAAGATCATCCTACTCATTTATGAGGATTTTTTATGAGATGTAGGAATTACAGGATTCATTTGAATCCGCATAGGTGTGTTTTTTGTGTAAAATATGGATGATTACTGGGATTCGTTTTTTCCAAAGTAAACATTCTTGTCGATCCCTCGAAGGTTGAGGCCATCATAAATTTACCTCCTACTTCCACACTTTGCCAACTTCAATGTTTGCAAGGGAAAGCAAACTTTCTACGTAGATTTATCCCGAACTATGCTGAGTTAACAAAAGGTTTTACCAGGTTGCTGAAATAGAATGTTCTTTTTATTTGGGATGTGATTGCTAATAAATATTTTGATGCTCTAAAACAAACGCTAACCCATGCACCATTATTGCATCCACCCAATTACAACCAGGACTGCTTTCATACCTAGCAGCCTCTGATTCAACCATTGGAATGGTTTTAGTTCAAAAGGATGAATTCCACACTGAGCATGTGATTTACTATCTAAGTGGGAGTTTGAACCCAAACAAAATTAAGTATTCACACGTGAAGAAATTGGCCTTGGCAGCGGTTCAAGTTGTTCAAATGTTTCGTCATTACATATTGTTACGCAAGACAACTGTAATTTCTAATTGCAATCCAATGATGTATATTTTGACAAAATAATTAGTTGGGGGAAAATACTCTAAATGGATTGTTATCCTACAAGAGTTTGATTTGGAATTCGAAAATTCTAAATCAAATAAATCGCTATTATTTGTAGAACTTATGTGTGACTTTCCCAATACTGAGATGGAAACTGTGGTAGAGAATCCCATTGCAAATGAATCTCTGTTTCTTATCAGTAAATTAGATCCACGGTATGGAGATATCATCATTTATCTTCAAACCCAAACCTTACGACTTGAGCTTTCACGTTCAAATCAATGAAATATCTGTTACCAATCTCAACAATACAATATTTTTGGGGACACACTTTATCGTCGTGGTGTGGATTCTGTTTTTCGATGTTGTCTAACTCATGAAGTGAAAGGTTTTAAATGACTACCACTCTGGAGCATGTGGTGGTCATATGTTTGGGTATGTCACATCCCAAAATATATTGCACGCTGGATATTTTTGGCCGTCATTATTCAAAGACTGCATTCTTGTGGTCCGAAAATGCCATAACTATCAAATATTTTATCGAAATATGCGTGTACCACCATCTCCTCTTCACCCCATAATTTTTGTCGATCCTTTTGTGAAATGGGTCATTGATTTCATTACATGTAACCCTCACTCAGCTCGAGGGCATGGGTATATTATTCTCGCTATAGATTACTTTACCAAATGGGCCGAGGAAATTCCTACATTTGCGACAGATGGAAAAACTGCAGCTACGTTCGTATTCAATCATGTGATTGCTAGTTTTGGTGTACCCCAAGCTATTATCACTGACCATGGGAGTCATTTTCGAAATACAATGATGAACAAACTTTCTGATCAACTTGGCCTCTGCCATGATAACTCTACTCCATATTACCCGCAAGCTAATGGTGAGGTTGAAGCTGTTAATAAAGTTTTAACCACCATGATCAAATGGATTATCAGAACTCACAAATCTAATTGGCATACCATGCTTTTTTTGGCATTATGGGCATATCGAACCTCAGCAAAAACTGCAACAGGGTTCACTCCTTTTCAATTGGTTTACAGTTTAGAAGTTGTGTTACCCATTGAATAAAAATACCGTCACTCCAATTAGCCATAGAGTTACTACCAGCTACCACTGAAGAGGAAAAATGCTTTTTATACTTAGCACAATTATATGAGACTCGACGCACCACTGCATTAGTAGCCAAAGCTCATAAAATATGTGTTAAAGCTCAGTATGATCGAAGTGTTACACCTGGTATTTCTTCATAAGGTGACCTAGTCTTAGTATATGATCAAGCTAACGATAAGCTAGGAGTTGGGAAATTCGAACCAATGTGGCATGGTCCTTACATTATCAAGCTAGTGCTTGCCAAAGGGGCCAATGAATTGATTGATTTTGACGGGGTCTCTTTAGATAAGCCCAGAAATGGTCTTTATCTGAAGAGATGTTATGCTTGATTCTTGTGTGAAGATCTCACTTGTATATTAGTTATTTTTCTAGTTAGTGTGCCTTAGATTAGATAGGTGTGCCTAGTTCTTACTACTATCTCTTCTTATCTTGATTAATCTTGATATTTCAGATGTTGACATCCCTTCAAACATACATTAGTTTTGCTGATGGTGCCTGTCGTAGTACACAGAATATTTCTTCCGCAGCCTGGGTTATCTATTCACCCACTGATGAGTTAGTTTCTATGCATGGGGTAAGCCTTGGTCAAAAAACGAACAATATTGCAGAATATAGCATGGTGATTGAGTTATTATCTAATGCCATTTCATTTGGTATTTTACGTTTGATCATCAAGTTAGATTCAAAACTCATTGTATTGCATTTAAACAGAGTATACGCAATTAAAAATCCAGTGTTATTGAGATTATTTTTGGAGTTTCATCTCTTGGAAAGAAAATTTGATTACATCGAATATCAACACATTTCAAGAAATTTAAACACATTGGCTTATGTGTTAGCTAATCATGTTTTAAATAGACATTTTCAATGTTCAAACAGTAAATCAAAACAACATTCGATACATGTTGAACAAGATAGTCATAGAAAGTAGTAATATCATAGATAGGAGTTTTTGTTTTCAAAAAATATTACATCGACTGTGATCATAGGTTTAAAAAAACTTATGATTTGAAAGATACTGATACAAAAAACAAAATATGTCAATCCATGATGACCATCCACTATCTGTGGTGATGATCATGGTAGTACACTATCACACACCCCACCTTGTGTAGGAATCTCCTAAACTGGCCTGGAACACTAGTAACATGTCTCTAGAGATGGAGAGGAATATCATCTATCGATGTCTCGGGAATATCTGTAGTCAACCTCTCTAGGCTGTGTTCCATGTCAGTGAGGATTTCTGCTACCTGGTCCTGTGGCTGTGCTATAGGCTCTGTTTTCCGCCTTTCAGAGCGGCGAAGTGTAGCTAGCCATCGTGGACCAACATCTGCATTTAAATTTTTGTTATCAGTTGTTATCACCCAAAAAATTTCAAAACATCATTTTGACAAGTTTACAAAATTTCATGGATCAAAATAGGGTTTTATGAGTCAATTTAGGTTTGATCAAGGGAAGGTTTTAGATTTTTTATATTTTAAAGCTCATCCTAAATTTCAAATAAAGCCTTCTTTAAATCTCTTTTAGGTCAAACATTTATCATTTTTGGTTCCATTTCATTTCCCTAAGTTTCTTCATAAAAATTGTCCAATTAGCTGAGAAACTGCAGTTTTGTAGTGCCACCCATTTAAAAAATTCATTTTGCGCTACGAAAGCGCTGATAGTTTCGTTGCGCAAATAGGAAAAATTACACTGCAGGTGCTACGAAAGCACGGTTTTGTAACTGTCTTGTCAGTTGAGTTGGAAAATGTTAGAAATCATTGGGAAAGGGTAGGATAGTGGTATGTTGAGTCATGTAATGATGAAATTAAAGTACACACCCATTTTTACAGTCATCATGGTCATTATAGGTTATGAATGAGGCATCATTTTAGTTATGAGAGGACATTTAAAATTTCAAAATATTTCCTAATTAGTCATTCTCATCCTTTTACCTCCATTCGAAATGTCTGAGCTCTGAGTGTCAAGCCAAACTTGTGGTTGGTTCATACAAAGGTTTTAGTACACCCATATCAAGTGAGGCTGATACATCCATATCAAGCGAGGCTGAAATATTTGTTCAAGCGAGGCTAAAAGCTTTTTTGAAGAATATGGCAGAGGAAAGAAAAATTCATAAAGGAGGACAGTGCTTAAGGCATGAACCTGAAGACATGAAGGCAATAATTGAAGACCCAGTAGTGATGGAAGCATTTATAAGAGTAGGTTGCCTATGGTTTTGTGAGAAGTTGCAGGGCTGTCACACACAGGTATCCAAGGAATTTTCCATAAATTTCAATGGAACAACCACTAAGGTCGAGATGCTAAGTGTGTCTATTACACCAGAGGTCATTGCTATCGTTACTGAGATACCAAGAGGTCAAGAAACCTGGTTCAAAGGGTTCAAATTTGATATGGAGTAATGTAAATAATTCATGAAACCTGAGCACACAAACATGGACCTTAATAATGCTATCCCTAGAAGCTGCATCAAAGATAACTACTCAAAATTGCTGCTCAACATTCAGAAATATTTTACCTGTGAAGGCAAATATCACAAGGTTTATTCATATCATTTCAAATTAGTTCTACACTTCACTGGTAAGATTTCACTTGATTTACCTTTTTATCTGCATAGGATTCTTGCAAAGATGGCTGATAAAGTTCAAGAAAAGACTGAAGGGAGTGAAACATCCTTGTTTCATCATGGCTTAATGAAATTATTAATTTTAGATGAACTTCAAAAGATAGGCAGAGATTGGTCATCATTCTTGTTCATAAATGGTTTTGAGTTGGAAACCCTAACTCCTGCAAGAAACCCTAAATATAAAGGAGTTTCATCACCACCAGCAGCAGAACCAAGCCAGCCTATGATTGCAAAACCAAAAGCAACTACAAAACTGAAGCCAAGAAAGCAAACTGAGAAAGGGCCAGAGAAAATGCAAATACTTGATGCACCAACTCTCCCACTCGCAAAAAAGATATCAAAGGTTGTCAAAAATGCAAAATAGAAGCAAGTTGTTAGCAAACAAGGGACAAAAAGAGTAACTAGAAGCCAAGCAGTGGCATTGAAAGGAAAGACAGTTGTTACAGAAGATATCCTAGTAACAAAGGTGAATCTAGAGGATATTCGTCATGCTATTGATATAGAGGAAACACCCATTGTCCAAGCTTAATTCATTGGGGAAGATGAGCATAAGCTGAAAAAGGCCAAGTCTGCAAAGAGGCTAGAGTTCGAGGTGAAAGATGCAGGTTTTATTTTTCAAGCAAGAAAGCCTATTACAAGGCATGCTAGGAAATTGATAGAGAGTAGCAAGGAAGTTCAAATACCCACTGAGACAACTAAATATCCTAAATAAATTGTTGATCTTTCATCACCTACAGTGAAGCATACAATTAGCAGAACAGAAAGGGGAAAAGAGAAAACAGAGTTTCAGTGCCTTGAGGAGAAATTAAGGTTAGTAAACTAGGAAATTGTTGTCATGAAAAAGAGAGCTAGAAAACACAGTGTTCAAAAAGTACATTTTAAAAGGATGAAGGAAATGTGGAAAGGACAAGTTGATTTTGCTTCTAAAAAATTAAGTAATGGCAATTATTCAAATGGACAGTTCCAACAATAAAAGAAGCTAAATTTGTCAAAATAGTAAACACTCATCTAAGAGCTACTAACAGAAGACTTAAATACCAGGTGAAATATTTAGAGCAACAGCTGGAGTTAATTCATGATGAATTAAAGAGCAGAGGCATTAAAATGACAGTCATAGAATAACCAATAGCTCAACCAAGTGTAAATGAAAAAGGAAGGCCTCAAGAGAGCTATAATGAAGTGGGTTTATAGTTTTTATGAATTGTAAATACTAAAGACAAGTTATGTTTTGAGTTTTGGAGGCAAACACAGTTTTCCCATGGAAAATTTTTGAAGAATTTGCATACTCAGCAGTTTCGTAGCGCATTCAGTGTAAAAAAGCAGAAAAGCACTCTGAAACTGTTGTAGTTTCTTTTATTGCTTATTTTGATCTAAAGATTGAGTTAGGAACTAAATTTGATATGGAAGATGTATTAAAGGGTAATTAAAATGATGCAGTGGAAAGAATTGAGTTTTTGGAGGATAAAGACTTGAAATGGCAGTGCTACAAAAAGCGCTAAGAAACTACTATGTTTTCGTAGCGCGGGACATTATAACACTTTGAGCAATGTTTAAAGTGGTTTTATATAGCTGGAGGCGAGGGAGGAGTTATGGGTCGTGTTAAGCCAACTTCCAATAGCTAAGGACCACGAAATGAAGAGTACATAATGGTCAGAATGTTCAAAGAATGCAAAGGATCTTATACCTAAAAAACAGGGTACTGTTTCCTATTTTGGTGGAGGTCAGCAAAATGGTCATGAAGAAATGAAGCCCATCATCTAGATTCGACCATGTGATGATACACTTGGCAATGATTTAAATTTAAATAGATAAGCTTGTTATAGATAGTGATAAGGAGTTTGAGTCCTTCTTGGAATAGGACTGTTAAGTAGGATAGGTGTCTTTTTGTAATAAATTCTATGTTTTATGGTTATGCAAGGTGCTAAGGAATAGAAATTTGATGTATCTAGCCTAGAGGTAGATCATCCCATGTTGTAAGATGTCTATTAAAGACCAAGAGGTCGAATTTGTCAAGGGTGGACATTTTTGGCAAAAATGTGCTTGTTGTGAATTGACTGATTTTCAGCTAATACAGAGATATTCTACTTGACCAACTTGAGATTCAGAAGGAGTTTTAGTGTTTTCCTATTCTATTTTCATCTCTTATATATCTTATTTGTAGTTGTTTTCATCTATATTACTCAAAATTCATCTATTAGATGCTCTGACTTCCTATATAAGTGAACTGATTATGTTTTTACAGTTTCATATTTGTGTACCTTATGACTAAAACTCTAATATGCCTCAACTTCCATGTTAAGTAGATTCAATAAATTACTAAATCATTTTAACTCCATAAGCCCAACGTATACATGTTGATGTGATTATCAACCTACATCTATCATTTATCTGTCAATTACCTAAATAGAGTTAGCCATATATATTTTTATCCAAATCATTAACCCTTGAGAGGGCCCTCTCAAGCTGAGGAGGCTAAGCCTCAGTCAAAAGATTAGGTTTGAAATAGTTACATGAAGTTCACTAATCAAGCAGCCTATCAGATCCAATTTTGTGATAACATCAGTATTGGATGATTAAAAAAAAAAAAAAAAATTAGAGTTAAAACACATCAAAATGATTCACTTACCTGATTCGTCCCATTGTGCCCTTGGAGGCAAGGAAATCTCAGGATCACCTCTGAAGTCTATACCCGCATATGGGAAATATTAAATTATGAAGATTTGGTTCTGCAGACACATAAAATACGCAGGAGTAAACCAAACCACCGTACTATCGTTGCCACCATGGCAGGCCATAAATGCAACCCAACATACCATATGAGGTTCTCTAAGTTCACCACGATCAACAAGAATAAGCTAATGGGAGAGGAATGGAATCCTCTCTAAAGAAAAATAAATCAATATGGCACCATACCCAAATATTTTCAACTTTTCATTTTTTGCTCTGGTCAGTTGGCCTTTCATATTGGCCAATACCCCTTCACACCAGTTGAAAATGGTGCCTCTGAAACATTCAACTGCAGTCTTCATCTGAGACTTGGTGGCCACATGTGGAGCCACATTTCCACACAACCTAGTTACTGTGAATGAAATAAATTTAAGATCAAGTCGCAAGATAGTCTTTATATCTATGCGGTTATCTTTGGGATCTGCTTCATCACTGCAAAACTCTTGTTTGTAACTAGCAACAGGTAGGCCACCGTGCCTAGCTCCAAACAAAGAAATGTTTTCTCCTCTTTTGGATAATCCAGTGAGAAAATAAATATCTTCGAGCTCAAGTTCAAGCTAATGATCGCTAATGATAAAGCACTAATTTTGAACATCCCACTTGTTCACTAGCCATGTCATCAGTTCCACTTGTGCCCTCATACCTTGAATTTCCCAGAATTTATACAAACCACAATTTCTAAGTGCACACAGTGTGGCTGGATCATTCATAGCTGCATCATTTGTACCTTCATGCTCGCGTTCTCTCCACTCTAGCATTGTGGAATAGTCTGCAAATGGATGCATTTGAAGATTAGAAACTTTTAGAGTGAGAAAATTTAACCAATTTTGTGGGAAATTATCAATTTTCATTTTGTCACAGTGCCTCCACAGTTTTTTTGTAGACACAGTGCAGACGTCTGCATGCACTCTACATGAAAACTGTGGTAGCCTGATAATTTTCCTTTAAGAAAATTATCGGAGTCCGCAGGTAACACATGTATTACCCGCGGACCCCCGAGAGCAAAATTTTAAACCTAATTTCTCCTCAAAAAATGATTTTAAAACCTAAAAGGAGAATTTAATTGGATATAAATGAAGAGAATAGTGTTGTGGATTACCTAATTTTGACGAATCTCGATTTGAGCAGTCGGTTCTCTTGTTATCAACTCTGAAACTTTTTTGCCAAAAGATCTCAATTTATAACTCTAAAGACAAAAGGTGAAAATGACTTTGTTAAACTCCTTTTTATAATATTTTTTGAATGAATAAAATATTTTATTTTATTTATTTTACACTTTGAAAAGTAAATTTTCAATGTTTTTACTTATTAGAAACAGGTATGTTTAATATTTCGAGTTTTTGTGCAGAATACAGATTTTTCCAGTGGAAAGAATTATTTTGATGATGAGTACACTTTTATCAAATTTTCGAGTGAAAATTACGAAAAAGTGAAACCTTGGAGTTCTCTTTTAAGCCCTTTTCAGGCTCTCTAAACATGAAAATATCGCCGAGTACTTGACTATTCAAACTCGTTAAAGGAAATGAACAGTCGTCCCTTCAGTATAAGTTTACCCCTTTTTCGGAATGAAATGAACTATTTACGAAAAAGGTACACATTGAATAATCATGGTCAATAGATTTATCTTTTGCATTATTTTATCCTTTTTCGGGCTTGAGAGACAATTTACGAAAAATTACAACCATGGAGTTTTCTTATTTTTTTCTTCCGACTCCCTAAAACTGAAAAACACCGAGTTTCACCTATACTGGACTCATTAAAATTTAACAGTAAAGGACCTGTCGATTAAAAATAGGAATGAACCACTCCTTCTTAGGGTTCGATTTTAATACTAAGTTGGACTCATCTGAAGGATGAGCTTACACAATAAGCAAATGTTATCCTCCTCAAGCTTGTCAAAAATAAAGAGTTACTTGCCGGAAATGGTGGGGGGAAAAGAGAAAATGAATCCAGTTGTCACAATTTGTTTTGAAAAGAAATAAACCACTCTTGAACACGACACTTTTTGTCACATATGTACTTGGGTTGGGAAAATCCTTTGTCTAATAGTTAATCAAACCACATTGAAAGTATTCAACCTGTTTCTGGGTATTGGCTTTAGGTCAATTGTTACCAAACCATCTGCAGTGTCATTATGTGTTCAAGAGACAGTTCAAATAAACCATTCATTGCAAACATTTGTCTCCATTCACATTGACCATCCTTGAGTCAGTCCTTACAAAAAATTCTTCAAAACTTGATCTAATGTTTTCGTGTCATAGGCTTTCCTGTGATGGGTCGCTTTCTATTGATGATAGATCATAATATAGAAATATCTAGAAACCCATAAGTACCTTGGGATCTGCATGCCCTAACGGTAGGTTTCTCACCTTTGACAACAGGTCACATCATTGACCTTCGATCGAATGATTCTGTGAAGTGTTCGATTGCAAATCATTCATTCACACTTCGTGGATTGTACTGAGTACTTTGAGAGCCATTGTCATTATTGGTGGTTTATCTCACACTTGTTAACAGTTCACATCATTGACTAGTAATCAAGTGGTTTCTACCATGTTTGACTTTGACACAATCAATCGCATGGATAGAATCGTACTAGTGCAGGAAGCAAAAATCAAGACCCTGGATCTAGTTTCCATGATCAAGGCTGTGAGGAGTTTTATTATTCATGATACAGTAGACTATTTATGACAGATGGTTGCATCCATGTTGTGTCTACTATTGATGTAATTTTAAAATCATTTTTGTACCAAAACATGTAGTCAGTTTTGATCTAAGTATTGGAATTCCTACCTCAGCGATGATATACATATATATGTTTGCATTGAATTTTTTTATAGGTTTTCGACCGGTATGTCTGCAATCCAATCCTCAGAAAGATAAAGCACTTCACTCTTCAGAACTACTTCAGATTTCGCACTTTAGGGGGCAATTTCTTACACGTTATTTTGGCACCATGATATTTGATTGTCTATATAGGTTCATCACTACCTATGTTATGCTCCCTTAGAAGTAAAAAAGCCTAATGTTCCTAAACCAAGTCTTGGAATTGAAGAAAATCTCATTAAAACGCTGAAAAGTCTAACTCCGCACTTTTCCTAGCCCTTGCCTACAGATCTGCAGATATTTTCTCTATAGCTTGCAGCACATCTCGCACATTTTTCTTATAAAACCTGTGGACCCTCGTAAATAGTCAAATAAAGGAAAAATTAAGTTCTAGAAGCCCATCTGGACGAATATTCTCCCAACTGAAAGCTTCTAGAAGCGCGTTCAATTCAAGCTTTATCCCTTCACTCATGGAGTTTATCCCTTGGTCTATGGAGCTCAAATCCATTCATAAGAGGAATCCATCCCCCTCTTCATGGAACTGAAACTACCTCCATTTCCCTATAAATTGAGCTCATGTTTCAGTCTCAAGGGTAGACATACATATTAGTTGGTGAATAATTATTAAGAGAGCATACTCTCTATACTAGCCATTTTTTATATGAGAATGATCACACACTCATGTCCATAATCTGAGAGAGAACGATTGTTTAGGACCCTGGAAGAACTTGTATAACATCAAGGCGAAAGGTTGTAAGGTTACTTCTTATTATACAAGTTAATACAAATGGATTCCATTTTCTCATTGAATTGTTCATGTATCTATTTGAGTATTTCAATTCTTGGATTCCTTGATAACTGAGATAGATTAGTGTTTTCTCAATTATTATATCTTGCAGGTGCTTTTAATCCTTTTATCTATCTTTGATTGCAGGTTTCAAGTGCTGAAGTGACCTCTTTTGGAGTGACTGGATAGAATATTTCGGCAAGCTTTTGACTTCAGATAGGGGCATGTCCTCGTACTTTGTTATTAATAATTAGGAATCACAAATGATCTAGAGGAAATGGTTTGCATTTGTTTTTTTTTTTCTAGATATCCTTAGGATACTAGGGAGATCGTTCTTGTCCACAAGAAGGATTTATCTACATAACACTACAATACAAGTACCTTATAATCAGCCTACTCAGCCCACTGGAAAATTTGGTTTTACCCAAGTCCAACATCCTATTCAAGTTGCACTTCAAATTACCCCACAGGTGTCTATGCCAAGTAGTCATCAAGATGGTCCGAGTACTCCAAGTACTCCTATCGAATATGCTGCGCATATTTATGTTCAAAGCCAAGTACACCTATCCCTAAAGTTTCTCAAACCCCTATTGTTACAACCTTTCCAATGACAACACCAACTGTTACACAGGAAATTACTCAGATTACTTCTCATCAAACTGGACCTACAATTTAGTCTATTCCTCAAGCCTTTGTAAGACAACCTAGTGCAACTACGGTTCAAAAAAGTCTACCTTTTACGGGTCAAACCTTTTAAGGTCAGTTTGTTCAAAGTCAACCATTTCAAGGGAAATTTAAATATGGAAAAATGGGAAAAAATCCAGTTTACCATAGCCAATCATACCCTAGTTATACATACCAAATACGAGCTCAGCCTCATTTTGGTATGGCTAACCCTGGATGCCCTGGAGGTATACCAATCGCAACTACTCAGGCTATCCCAGGTTTTCCTGCATATCCTCCTCCGGGTACTGGTATTATTCCTCAAGGTTATCAGTTTACACAACATTACCCTAACCGGAAGTTACCATTCATTGAAACTTTAGATTTACCAGAATTGTCTTAACTAGCGAATGATCTAATTTACTATCTTCCGTTTTGGCTGACAATGCCTACTAAGTTTCCTAGTGATATTCCAAAGTTTGAAGTAAAATCAGGATAAAACCCCTCTAATCATGTCATGACTTATAATTTTTCATGTGCATCCAATTCCTTAATCGATGATTTGATTTGTTTGAGACTTTTTCAAAGAATTTTGATCGGTTGTTCTGCAAAGTGTTACATTGAGTTACCAAGAGGCTCTTTCAAAATTTCAACACTTTAGAAACAACATTCCTAAATCATTTTTGGTTGCCATTCCGTTATGATAATTTCATGGAACTTTTGACTTTGTTGAAATAGAGTACGTCTACGTACATTTAATATCACATATATGAATGGCGACACAGACGACGTTTAGTCAAAGTTTTCATTATGAATTAAATTCAAGCCGAATGGTTCATGAAATTATTAATTCCTAAGATTACCAAAGATGTAGCTAAAGGAGACATTGTAACAGAAGAGCGGGTCATATCTCAACCATAGTATCTGGACCTTTTTAACACACAATCAAGTAATTTGTATGAAAAAATTCTTGATTTACCGCACCTAGGTCAATTCACCAAAACTCCTTCTGATTATCATGTTGCAAACTGTGTAATTGGTACAGTTAATATGACAAAGAGTAAGAAGAATTTTTTTTTAATCTACTTCTCCAATCATAACTCTACTAGATTCACCTAAAGGAGATCCTTCCCTAGAAACTTCTGCCAAGATTCACCTTGTAGAATCATTTACAACCAAAGCTAAAACATCTGGCAATAAGAGGAAGGGGAAGGGTAAAAATAAAAAAAACACTTCTCCCAAAGAGAAAGTTGAAAAAATTGAACCATTAGATGAAAAACGGAAACCTTGTTATCCTTGTCTTATCTCTAATGAGGATCACTACACCAAAGAGTGCCCACATCGGGTCGAGGTATCCAAATTTGTCAAAGGTTCACCCATGCCTGTTGTCCTGAAAGATCCTTTTCCATCACAAGACATCAAAATGATCAGATATTCTTCCAATTCATCAGCGGATATCCTGATGACGTCCCAAGTCATGGTTGTGACACGATCTCAAGACTATGGATCTAAGAGTCCTGTAACTAGAAAAGAAATTGAATCATCCAGTCAGCCACTAGTATCAACTCCTTTGGTTTTCGAACCATTGTAAATCAAGAAACCTAATCCTGATTTAGTGATTAAACTGCCTGCCAAAGGTGTAATTCAAAAATCGGCTTTCAACCCACATGCGAGAGACACTCAGAATTACAATATTGTTGAAGATTTGGCCATGTCCCCTTCAGCAATTTTGGCCCTCGAAGTGCTTCAATCTTGTCTAGCTCAGAAGAAATTAGTATTATTGGCTATAAGAGAAATTGATCCTCATGACTCGAATCTCATTGTATTTGATCTCAAGAACTTTGTACCTAGACTCCCACATCAATTGGCTCTTCAAATTTAGGTATTAGTCAAATCAAGGCAAGTTTTTCACACAGTAATTGATGAGGGAGAATCTACATGCATTATGTCCTTAGCCTCTTGGAAAACACTTGGTCCTCCAACAATCAAATATTCACCGACCATTCTTAAAGCCTTTGATGGAAGAGGTTTTGACCATTTCGAATACTTCAGGATTTTCCTATAGAGGTAGAAGGAAAAACCATAACACTCAAGGTGCAAGTTGTTGATGCCCCTCTTAATTAAAACCTTCTTCTGGGTCAAATTTGGTCTTATGTTATGACCATTGTCATTTCATCAGTATTTCGGATGATAATGTTTCCTCATAAAGGAAATATTGTTAAAATAAATTAGTTGTATTACTTCGCTTCAGACCCTACTTCTATAGATAGTATCCAGCATGTCGGAAAAACGATTACCACTTATGAAGATGTTGGGGTAGGATTATTTAAATATTTTTCTCTCATGGGAAATTTTTCTTTACCTTCTCCCAACATACCAAAAACTATCACCAATATCAATATGATCACATCAAGCACAATGTAATTTGATGACACATGGAATGTGCCTTTAGAATCATAATTGGACTCCTATGGTGGAAAGATTCCTTTAAGTCATTTTGAATTGTCATATGTAGCGATACAATCATTTTTGACAGTCCATCAACTTACACTGATCAAATGAATGTGGTCAGTGAAGAGTCTTCTTCTTTATTGTAATATTCCAAAATGGAAAAGACAGGAATATAGAACAAAATTATGGAAATAGCAGTGATAAATCAACACATAAAATGTAATCAGATCACATATCCATCATATTAAAATTATAATATAAAAATGTGTACAATATCTTGAGGTGAAATACACTCAAGTTAGGCAAGACAAGCCTTAATAGACCAAGTACATGAAATAGAAGGAACAACTACTATACAATAATACCAGAGGCTAAGGAAGCGCATTTTTAGTGGATATAATTGCTGCTAGAAATTGTCACTACATGGATCTATTGTTATATAGCTCAAAAATTGTTGGGAGTAGTGATCTAAGCTCCGAAACACATTTCCACGACAACCCTGAAAGGGTTTCTGGAAATACCCCAAAATGCAAAATGTCGGAATGCAGCCCTATGGCTGAATAGAAAATGCAACTGAATATTGTAAAGGAAGTGGCTGAAACTAATGTAGATATGAATATTAATCCTCCAATATATCATCCAAGTGAAATTTTGATCCCCTCATTGAATATCTAACCCTCCAACTGAAGCATTGAAACCTCCACTGCAAATACTCAATAAAATAATGCAGTCCTTGAGGGAAATTACACTGTAGGAGGTGGAAATAGCTGGGCCTGATGCAAAATAATGAAATATATATCCAGGACCTTACTTTCTGGTCTCCCAATGGAAAGGCTACCCCTCCACTAAAAAACAAAACTCAAAAAATGGCCCTAACAATCCTCCATTGCTTCTACCCTACAACACAACACAATTATGCAAGAAATTATGTTGTAGTTGAAGACTGAAGCTTGGCCTGATGCCGGAATGTGGAAATACACCCTAATAACCTCTCCTAAGTGGGAACTCAAATTCCCCTGAGGATGAGGGTGGGATTACTGCTCAGGAATGCACTTGTGCTAAACAGCACAACAGACTCCACTAAATAGCTTAAGAGTGAAAACAGTCATAGAGACCACAAAATCAATAATCAACAACATACCTTCTATGGTTGCCTTCCCCTTCTTTATATGCAATGTGAGACTTCTCACCTTTTGTTCCACTCATTAAAGTGACTACTCTCATGGAGACTTTCTCCCATTAAAATTTTGTTGTCTCTCATTGATGATCCACTCTCTCCATACCAGCGCTATTGATTTGGTCAACATTGACCTTGTCCACATGCTTTAGCCCCTATTCACACATGAGGGTGATTTCTCCAGCTACTAATATGATCCCCATTCACATTAAGAGGGATTTTATTCCTACTAAAGAGATTTATGGGTCTCCCTACCCACTTATTCATTTATCTAAATGACAAAAGAAAAAATTAATATTCCAATTAGCTCCAAGCTAATTTTGGAATATTACAGTCCTCCCCTCCCAAATGTTGCTTGTCCTCAAGCAACTGCAAGAATAGAACTAAAGAGCCTCCTCTCCTCGTCCTCTAGCATCCTCATATGATAAGCTTCTCCACTGAACAAGATGCTCTCTCATCAATATGCCCCCTAGTTGCTCCTCCCAAGTGTACAAGTTAGCCTTTGGTGATAAACCTAAATGGCTCTAATCATGAAGTAGTGGGATATCCATGGAGGCAACTATATGTTGTCTAGAGGCCTTCTTGAGGCATGGAATATAAAAAATGTTGGGAACCTTCATTCCCATGTGAATCTCTAATCCCCAAGCTATCATCCAAACAAAATGAATCGTCGTCCAAAGTGGTAACTCATAGAAAAAATCCTCCACCTTTGGCTCCTGCAATGTAAGTGGGCTACATAGTTGAACATGATAGACCAAATTTTCTATCCCATGATGTCTCTCTCTCCACTTATGATATGTGTAGAGTTTCTATTGATTTTGGGTTGCAATAATGTTACCCTCAAGAGGTAAGAAGGCAATTGGATCCTCAAAGACCCACTCTTTGGCTCTATGGGCCTTGCTTTCCCAAGCCATCCCCTATAGAGTGAATATAACATCATCACAATATGGAATCCAAATGATAAAGATACTAAAGGTTATGTGCAATTTTGGATGGTACCAATAGTTTCCCAAGTGGTTACATCATAGTTTTGTTTCCTATTGTCTCTGATCATAATGTGGCAAGTTGTCTCCCAACCATTTTCTAGTTGTGCATGTCTTATCATCTACTAGAAAGTAGTAAATGGCATTGTGTATCAACTGAGCACACCAAGTATAGAAAATTATTTTCCCAAATCCATACAAGAAATGACTATCTCCATCATAAATGTTGGTCTTGGAAAGACCATGAAGCCTGAATAAAAACATGCCCTCTTGTGGAGCAATGCATTGTATATAAATGGCAAGAGAATGTAAATACTTTGTTAGATGATCAATAAGTGATAAAACACAACTCTTACCATGCACTATGAGTAGGCTGAAAATTAGGTCCATGGATGAGCCCTCCCATGAGAATATCCTCATAGTGGTCAGAAATGTGAAGGGATACATACTCCCCTTGGAAAAATCCATCAATAGATACATACTCCCAAGTGACAACGTTGTTGGCCTTTGTGGAAAGGCTCCTATCATATCATAACTTCCCTCTTTGACATGCCCAATGCCAAAGTCGCATACCCTAATGCTGCTATATGTGGGAGATTCCTTCCTATGTGGAAGTATCTCCTGATCCTCTAAAGCTAAGGAGTATCCCATTTGCACCATGATTGTGACATCCTCTACTCCTGAAACATAATGCAAAGTATGGGAGAAAATTAGCCCATACTCTCCCAAGAGTAACCAAAGCAACACTAACTCTTTTTGCTTCCTCATCTCCTCATCATACAAGTCATGGAGTAATATTGTGATGATCGACTTGTAGAATGCCCCATACAACCAAATCCTCTGCTTCCATATCACATGGGTGCCATGCAATTCCCCAAACCACAACACACCCTTTGAAAAAGGATATGTCACATGATGGCCAAACTCTTTCAAGAGTAGCCAACGCAGCCATGCCTCCTGCTTCTCGGTGTCATAGATCTGAAAGTGGCTCACCAACCCCTTGCTCACCATCCACATCCATTCATAAAAACGTGGGTGTCTCCTACCATGCTCCAATTTGGTATCCATCCCATGGAGAAAACCATCCTCCCAAATCTGATCACTACCTTTGCACTTCATGAGCTATGAAGTGCTCATTGAGAAGGATCCATCAAAATAATGGGGGATGTCATCCATCATAATATGTCTTCCATAAACCATCTGCCTATCCACTACTACACATGTAGAATGGTCATTTAAATGCTCCAATAATAGTTTGGCCCCTAACTCATCACTTCTACTCAATGATAGTGCTGTTGATCTCCATGATGGTGCATCTGTTGTCTCATGATCATGCACAATGTTGAACATACAGTTCTGCATTGGATTGATTAGGATTATTCTTATCCTATCCTCCAAAAATCTACACTCCAACCCAAAGTGTTGTGTGCAGCGCAACAATGAGAAACTAGGATGGCTATCTATCTCCTCCTTGAACCAATCAAGGGTCCTCTGCGCAGTGATAGTATGCTACTCCAAATCAGCAGTGTGCTTTGACCCTAGGTCATGAATTTTCCATGATGGCATGTCCCACCAACCCTCCATATGATGTGCTAAAATAATAGGAAGTGGAAATGTTTGCATACCTTGGTTAAGATGATCCTTGGGAGCATATTGTACTTCTACAACGGTTCCTCCTACCGGTGTGATGACTCCTCCAACTGCTGGTGATGATATGGCTACTCCTCTACTGTTGCACCAACATTGGTATAAGTCTCCTCCTCCTCATGCATCTCCTAAATAATGCATGGGACTCTAAAATTCAAGAGATCAAGACCACTTTGCAAGGATGTAAGTGTTCCTTCTCTTGATGGAACTACTCCTGCAGCAAGTGGTGGTGGAAGTTTTTCTTCCTTCCGGTTTCCTTCTATCAAACTTCTTGATCAACCTTTGTGTAAAATCTGCATAAGCAGACACTCTTGCATGTTTCAAATGGTTGAACCACCAAATTTTTTATTCACCCTCAAGGTGCAGCACTGCAATCTCAACAGCTTCTCTTTCTACTACTAGATGTAGTAGTAAGAATGCATATAACTTCCTCCTCCAAGCCCTTGTTGTGCATGTGGATGACCCATCAAATTTAGACAATATAAATCTATTATAGCTTTTTCTTCTATTTTTGCAAGGTCTCCTCTCTTCTTTGAGCTGAATGAACTACTGGAGATTTAGATTCTCCTTGAAATCCCTTGATTGAGACTTGTACTCTGCAAGATAATCACTTAGAATCTCATGATCCAAGTTCCCTCCATCTCCATGCATTCCATCTCCCTCTTCAAATAAAATGGGCATAGTATATTGATTTGGAGCTCTATGCAATACTGATTTCTTTAGCTGCTGATAGGAAGTGCATGGTCCTTACTCATCTTGAAACCCTCTTAAGGTCTCATTGCATCTCTCCACTCTCATCTTCTTGACCTCCTTGGAGAGGTTCTTCATAGATATTAAAATATATGAGGCAAATATCATTCCTTCCATCATTTTAGATCTCTTCTTCTTGTTATTCTTCTTTTGATATCATATTGGCTAAAACTCATAAGCTGAGCGAAGATTATGCTCTGATACCACTGTAATATTCCAAAATGGAAAAGACAGGAATATAGAACAAAATAATGGAAATAGCAGTGATAAATCAACACATAAAATGTAAGAAAATAATATATCCATAATATTAACATTATAATAGCAAAATTTGTACAAGATCTTGACGTGAAAGACACTCAAGTTAGGTAAGACAAGCCTCAATAAACCAAGTACATGAAATAGAAGGAAAAATTGCTATACAATAATACTAGAGGCTAAGACAACACAATTTTAGTGGATATAATTGTTTCTGAAAATTTTCAATACGTGGATCTACTGTTATATAGCTCACAAAGTGTTGGGAGTAGTGATCTAAGCTCCCAAACACATTTCCAAGACAACCCAGAAAGGGTTTCCTAAAATACACCAAAATGAAAAATGTCAGAATGCAACCCTAGAGCTGAATAGTAGTTGCAACTAAATACTGGAAAGGAAGTGATTCAAAACTGATGTAAATATGAATAGAACTCCTCCAATATATCATCGAAGTGAAAGGCTAATCCTCTCACTGAATATCTAACCCTCCAATTGAAGCACTAAAACCTCCACTGCAAATACTCAATAATATAACACATTCCTTGAGGGAAACTGTGTTGTAGGAGGCGGAAATAGCTGGGACTGATGCCAAATAATGAAATAAAGCTCCAAGACCTTCCTTGCTAGACTCCCAATGGAAATGCTACCTCTCCACTAAGAAAAAACTCAGAAAATGGCCTAACAATCCTCGACTACTTCTACCCTACAACACAACACAATTCTACAAGAAACTGTGTTGTAACTAAAGAATGAAGCTTGGCATGATGCCAAAATGTGTAAATACAACCCAATAACCTCTCCTGAGTGGCCACTCAAAGTCCCTTGAGGATCAAGGTGGGATTCCCACTCAGGAATACCCTTGTGCTAAACAACACAGTAAACTCCGCTAAATAGCTAAAGAGTGAAAAAAATCACACAGAACACAAAATCAATAATCAACAACATGCCCTCTGTGGCTACCTTCCCTTTCCTTATATGCAATGTGAGCCTTCTCACCTTGGGTCCCACTCATTAAAGCCACTACTCTCATGGAGACATTCTCCCATTAACACTGCGATGTCTCTCATTGATAATCCACTCTCTCCATACCAACGTTGTTGATTTGGTCAACATTGACCTTGTCCACATGCTTTAGCCCCTTTTCACACATGAGGGTGCTTTATCCAGCTACTAAGATGAACATAATTCACATTAAGAGGAATTTTATTCATACTAAAGAGATTTATGGGTCTCCCTACCCACTTATTCATCTATCTAAATGAAAAAAGAAGAAATTAATATTCCAATTAGTTGCAAGCTAATTTTGGAATATTACATTTATCAAGCTCAGCCATGACATCATTTTTGGATCCTTTTAAACAAGTGTTTTAAACTAATGAAAATATCTGATAAATCTTGTCATCAGATGAATTATCATGGGACGATCTTCATCATCAGTCTTATTTTTTACCTGACTTTGATAGACTCGAGAATGACTTTTCATCCATATTTTCAATTGATTACGTCAAGGAACCTCAAAATCCTATGTCCATTCTTCATTCAAATTCTGAGAAAAATTTGGGAAACATTTCCACCACAATTTCTATTGACATAAAAATTAAACCCAGGATAACTGAGAAAATTCATATAGGTGCTTCTTGCTCGATTAAAGAGATCAAAATATACAAAGCCCTATTTCAGGAATTCTGAGACATTTTTTCCTGGTGATATGAATAAATGCCAGGTATTGATTCTAAGATTATTACTCAAAAAATTAAGATATACCTGTATGCTAAGCCTATTAGACAGATATTTCATCCAATACATCTGCGGAAAGTTGTTGCAATTAAAGCTGAAGTTGAGAAATTACTACGTGTAAGATTTATTTTTCCTATTCCTTTGATAGATTGGGTATCTAACATAGTTCCCATAACCAAGAAACAAGGGACTATCAGAGTATGTGTCGATTATAGGGATATTAACAAGGCCTATCCTAAATAAAATTATCCTATTCCTTACATTGATCAAATTATTGATGATTGTGCTGGAAATGAAATATTCTCGTTTATGGATGGATTTTCTCACTATAATCAAATCAATGTACTCCCTGCTGATCAGCATAAAAAAAAATTTGTATGTCCATGGGGGACGTTTACATAATGTAAATTACCATTTGGACCAAAAAATTATGGCGCAACTTTTCAACGAGCTATTTCTTATGCATTTCACGATATCAAACATATTGTATATCCCTTCTTGGATGACTTACTTACTCATTCTTTACGTAGACAAGATCATCCTACACATTTACGTGCCATCTTTATGAGATGTAGGCATTAAAAAATTTGTTTGAATCCGCAAAAATGGGTATTTTGTGTACAATCACGATGTTTACTTGGATTCATTGTTTAAAAAGAAGGCATTTGTGTCGACCCATCAAAGGTGTAGGCTATTGTTAATCTACCTCCTCCTTCCACTCTTCGCCAACTCCAACGTTTGGAGGGGAAAGCAAAATTTCTACGTCGTTTTATCCCGAACTATGCAGAGTTAAATAAAGGTTTCACTTGGTTATTAAAACAGGATGTTCCATTCATCTGGGATGAGCTTTCTAATAAATATTTTTATGCGCTTAAACACACGTTGACCCATGCACTATTGTTGCATCCACTTGATTATCACCGAGATTAATTTTTGTATTTAGCTATGTCTAATTCCACGATTGGAATGGTTTTAGTTCAAGAGGATGACTCTAACAATGAACATGTGATTTATAACCTAAGTCGGAATCTCAGCCCGATGGAAATCAAGTATTCACATGTGGAGAAATTGGCCTTGGAAACTGTTCAAGTTGTCCAACGGTTTCGTCATTAAATATGTTATGAAAAACCACAATGATATCTAATTGCAACCCGATGATGTATATTTTGATGAAATAATTGCTCGGGGGAGAATACTCTAAATGGATCGTTACCCTGCAATATTTTTATTTGGAGTTCGAGAAATCCAAGTCTAAGAAATCAATGGTTTTCACTGAACTTATGTGTGATTTTCCCAATACTGAATCTGAAATGGTGGCAGAAAACCATCTTGTTGATGAATCTCTATTTCTAATTAGCACATTCGATCCTTGGTATGGGGATATCATTATATATCTCCAGACCTAAACCTTTCGCCCAGAGCTTTCACGATCAGATCGATGGAGAATTCGATATGAATCTCAACAATACAATATTGTTGGCGACACTCTTTATTGTTGTGGTGTTGATTCTGTTTTTCGACGTTGTATAAATCATGAAGAAGCCAAAAGGTTTTTGAATGACTACCATTATGGAGCGTGTGGTGGTCATATGTATGGGTTTTCCACAACCCAAAAGATATTGTGTGCTGCCTATTTCTGGTTGTCACTGTTCACAGGTTGTATTCTCACATTTACAAAATGCCACAATTGCCAGATTTTTTATCGAAATATGCATGCACCTCCATATCCTCTTCTCCAAATCATTTTTGTCAATCCTTTCGCCAAATGGGGCATCTATTTTGTCACATGTAACGCTCACTCGTCCGGGGGGCATGGGTATATTATTCTCGTCGTAGATTACTTTACCAAATGGGCTGAGCAATGCCTACGTTCATGATTGATGGAAAAAATGCAGCAATTTTCATATTCAATCACGTGATTTCTTGGTTCGGTGTCCCTCAATCTATCGTTACAGACCATGGGAGCCATTTTCTAAAAATTATGATGACCGAACTTTCCACTCAACTTGGCCTACACCACGATAATTCTAGAGCTAATGGTCAAGTTGAGTCCATCAATAAGGTTTTACCCAACATGAATAAACGAATTGTCAGAATGCATAAAATAATTGGCATATCATGACTTTTTTGGCATTATGGGCATACTGTACCTCTGGAAAAATATCCATAGGGTTCACTACTTTTCAGCTTGTTTATGGTTTGGAAGTTGTGTTACCCATTGAATGTGAAATCCCACCACTCAAATTAGCCATTGAATTATTATCAGCTTCCTCTGAAGAGGAGAAATGATTCCTATACCTAGTACATTTATGAGACCCGTCGCGCTACGACATTAGCTGCCGAAGCTCATAAAAACCATGTTAAGGCTTAGTATGATGAAAGTGTTAACCCTCACATATAATCGATTATGATGATGCCTCTTTAGATAAACCCAGAAATGGCCTTTATCTTAAGAGATATTATGCATGATTCTTTATGTGAAGATCCTCTTTGTACATTACTATACATTTTAGAACAGTATGCCTTATATTAGAAAATTGTGCCTCAGGTTAGTTATTTTTGCTTGACAAGTTTTCACTACTTACGCTGCTTATATTGATAACTCTTGATACTGTAGATGTCGACGTTCCTTCATACTGAAATTGGTTTTTCTAATGGTGCCTATCGTAGTACACTGAACATCTCTTCCACAGCTTGGGTCATCTATTCGCCCACCGATGAGTTAGTCTCTATTCATGGGATATGCCTTGGTCAAAAAATGAACAATATTGTAGAATATAGTGCAGTCATTGAGATTTTATCTGATGCCATCACACTTGGAATTTGACGCTTGATTGTTAGGTTAGATTCACAACTCATTGTATTACATTTAAACTGTGTTTATGCTATCAGAAATCCAACTTTGTTAAGAATTTTTTTGAGGGTTCATCTCTTATAAAGACAATTGATTATATTGAATATCAACACATTATAACTAGAATATTGACCATGATAGAACAACCATAAAAGCCACATAATAACAAGTACCAGTACTCATGAATCACAATAATAAGACATCTCTTATTAACATATGAAAAATACAACCAAGTAAGGGACTTTCATGTACCACCCAACCATAGATTGGGTTGAGTCAAATATATCTTTCATCCAAACACCCTTGTGCCATATTCCAAGCATGAATGTGGGATCTCAAGGCATAAAAAACCAAGGATTCTTGGAGATTAAACCACCTCCACCATCATTCCATTTTCATTCTTTCAAAACCAGTTAAGAGATCAGTAAGCCCAAAACAAGCTTGGATTCCTCAAAGTTTATTCACCAATATCTTGAGGAATTTTCCTATCTCCACCCACTTTTCAAGGGCTTACCAGAGATTAAGCCACCTCCACCCCAAACCCTTGGTAATTTTCTTAAGGCAACCTCACCCAGTTCCAAGACCTTCTCGCAATCCAAATCCTAATAGAGAAAAGAATCACATCACACCATGGCAATCTACAAATGGAAACATGATGCTGAAACCACTATCACACCAAGAAAAACCCATGCCAGTGAAAATAAAATAACCAAATACATAAATTCATATACTGTGCATTCATAAAGCATCTAGGAAATCACACATCAAACCTATTACCTGTAAATCTTGCTGTGGAAGCTCCTTTTTACAACCTTCCTTGCTTGTCCTTTGTTTTCCTTATCCTTCCTTTTGTTTCCTTAATTTTTCCCTCCTCTTGGTGTTCTTATCTCTCTTTCTCACTTGAACCAAGTTAAAACTCATGACAAAAAGGTAAACCAACAAAATCTATGAACTAATACTCATTATAATTTTTATCATTGAGGGCTTTGTTTTCTTCATTTTCCTCAATTTTCCTTCAATTTCCCTCTCTTGCAAATTTGTGACATTTCATCTCCATTTTCTCCTATTTTCCTTTATTTTCACAAATTAATGCAAATTGATGCCTCTTTTCCTTGTCCAATGACTTTTCTAATTTCCCTAGCCATAATAAACCAAAAGTGACTCCCACTAGGATGTTTTGCCCAAAATTCGGCTTGGAATATGTGTCCCATGATGTTGGTCTTATTTTTCCTTTATTAACTTTACTACATGAACTTTTAAACCAGGTTTGTTACAAATGGAAGAACGCCTTTGAATTTCCCACTTCCTCTTTTCAGATTTGTTACAAATTGAGCTTCTTCATCTTTGATGCATAACTAGAGAAATCATGGACCTTGTGTCATTTTATCATCTTTTCTACTTGAAAAACTACTTCCTTTAATAATGTCTTCTCTCTTTTATTTCTCCTTTCATATTTAGTGAGGATTCCATGAAGTTGTTCCATTTTCTAAGTTTTAATATCTTTCATTTCTTCAATGGCTGAAAGGTTCACATAAAATCTCAAGGGAAGAGATATCAACACTTTATTAATGATTACTTATTCATCAATATTTTCAACAAGATCTCTAATGGTATTAACAATATTATATACATGGAAATAAGGCTACAATGTTTTCATCTTCATCCATATTCAAAATCTCAAATTGTCTTCTATGAGTTTGACGATTTTTTGTTTCTACCTTTTCATCTCCTTCCTAACTGCATTGAGGCTTGTCCTGAATGTATTTTATAGATTTACATTGCATTACCATTAATATTTTTTATTCTACTAGATCACAGAAAATGGAATTCATTGCTTTTTCATTAATCACATAGGCATTTTTACCATCTTGACCAGTTGGGGGGAATTGTTGGAACTTTATAACCATCCTCAACAAATAGCCAAATTTCAACACCAAGAGACATCAAATGTGTCCACATATTTATCTTCTAGAAAGCATAATTTGTTCCATCAAATAGTGGGATTATGTTTAATAGAGAACCATCATGATTTTCTATTGGTCCCTTTAAGATATTTCTTCTAGATGTTAGGCTAATTTCAAAGGAACCTACTCTAATCCCAATTATTTGATCCACAATTATATAACGAGGGGGTGAATTAGCATAATTCATTTTTTTTACTTAAACATTCAAAATTCAATAAAAAATAAATCTCATAATATAAACATGAAACGTTATATGTATACATGGAAACCCTTTCAAGTGAAAGCCACAAAAATTCTTTAAATGATTATTATTTATAAGAAAAAACCTACATGAGATACAAATACCCTCAATTTTAAAATTTCTAGGCATAAACCTACTTGAGATACCAATCCCCTTATTTCTTTGTAGGTAATCTTATCTCTCCAAAATTTCCCAAGCTTTGCTATGTGTGTTTAAAGAAATATCAGAGGTAACTATCAACCACTTTTGGAGATTAGGATCTAGCCTTCCTAATGCTCAGAGAGGGATCTATCTTAATGATTTAACTTTGTTGTTTTAATTGATTTTAGGCTAGTTATGTATGCTTGATTTGGTTTGATTTTGATTTTCTGGTGGAATTACTGATTTAGATGGATAGGTGCCTTTCTAATTTCCATTGCGCTATGGATTCAATATATCAAGAAAACATAACAAAATCAAGTTATAAAGGATTTAATATTCCAAAATTTCCGACAATAATTTGGAATATTAATTTTTGCTGATTTCACCTAGGAGGAGAATAAATGGGTAAGGAGACCCATGCATAATGATATTCTCAATAAAATCCCTCATAGTATGAAAGGGAATCATCATTGGAGCTAGTTTTCACACCCTCATGTGTGAACAGGGTTATTTACAAGTAGACAAGGTCAAGTTTGACCAAGTCAATAGCACTGCCAGAGGAGGAGTGGCTTACTTTGGAAGATAGCGCAGTGTGAATGAGGAAGAGGATATTTGGTGGAGGAAACCCTAATGGATGGGGCCCATGGAGAAAGAGCTTTCACTTTTTTTTTAAATGAGGGCAAGGCAACCATTTTTTCTCATGCTTGTATTATTCCTCTCATTGTCTATTCAGAAAATTGTGCATTCTTTGGTGTTTAGCAAGAGTTGCCGGGAGGAATTCCTATTTAGGATTCCTTCTCCTTATTGAGAGGCATATTGAGGGATTGAACTGATTTTCCTCACATCTAGGCTTAAGGCCACGCATCCTCCATCAAGACATCATTATTTCTGCAGCAGAATAATACTGTGTTGCTGGGTGTTGCAGTGACGGTTCACTACACCACCTCCATCAACTATTTTTCATAGGAGGAGTATCTCTTCCCTTTGGGAGACCAGATTGAAGGCATTCTGGAGCTTATTTCAGACTTTGGCATCAAGGCCAACTCATTCCCTAGCCCTACAATGCAGTTCCGTCCAGTGACTACATTATTTTAGTGGAGCATTTGTAGTGGGGCTTTGCAGATATCTTTGGAGGGTAAGATCTTAGGTGAGACGATCAACCTTTCATTCTAGAGATCCATTGGAGGAGATCTTGTCATTGGTTGCAGCATCTTCAGACTTCTCCATCCAATTCTATTTCTTGAGTTGCTGTAGCTACCCAGCAACTCTGACATTTTGCAGTTTTCATATTTTATTGCCAATCCTTCCAGGATTGACATGAGGTAGTCTTCGGGAGCTGATTTCTTCACTCCCATTGTTGTATTGGGCCACATATTGATTTATCCATGTATTTTACATGTGTAGCCTACATTTTCTCTATAAAAATGCGTTGTCATAACTTGGTGTACGTTGTGTAGCAGTGGTTTTGTCATGATCCATGTACTAGTGTTTTGAGGATTGAGCATTGCCTATCTTGTCTAAAATTTCCTCAAAGATCTTGTATTCTATTGTTGCTACCATTTCTTAACAATATGGCTATGGATTTCTCTCATGTTTCTATGAGTTGAGTGTTTTTGATGCTCCGTTATTGTGTTTGCATATTGCTGCAGCTCCAACTTTAGAATATCTTGAGATATTCTCATTGTTGTAGCATTTTCTAGATTTGGAACATTACAATGTTATCAGAGCATGATCTCTGGCTCAGCCAATGGATCTCAGCCATCATGCTATCAAGGAGAGAGAAGATGAAGACTCCCCTGTGTGGAGAGAAAAAAGAATATAATCTTACCAAGCTTCTTCCAAAATCTGTACAGAGAATTCATGAAGAATTTGAGAATATAAGGAGGGAGATGTGTACAGGATCTCCAAGAGGGTTTGAAACTAAGTCAAACTCCAGATTTTCTTATAGGGAGTGTGAGCATGCAGCCACACCCTATGAGGTATAGTGCAGCCACATGTCCAACTTTTCCATGGGAGAAGAAGGAGGAGGAGGAATGCCGAAGAAAGGAACTCTTGGTGGTTTCTTGCATGAGTATGAATCTCAAGCTTAGAAGTTTAGAGATCATATTACCTTTCCGAATTTTTGCAATATCATTGAGAGGAGGAGAAAGAAAAATAATATGGATATATTTCTTCTATCTATCTTTGATGGTTCCCCTACATGTTCAGCCAGGGCTTGGATAGAAGAGCTAGACACCTTTTTGCAGCAGCATCAGATTTCTGAAGATGAAGCCATCAAAGTAGCAGCACTGCACTTGGGAGGTAAGGTCTATGAATGGTGGTTATTTGAGTCATATACTTTGAGAAATGAAAACACTTATTCCTATGCAATGTTTATTATATCCTTGATGGAGAGATTTGGTAGGAAGAACTCTGAAACACATGTGGAGGAAACAAACAGATTCCAACAAGAAAAACCCTTGCATGTGATGAAGAAAACCATAGACTCAGAATCATTTCAGAGAACCATGAAGGAGGTTGATATCTTGCATGATAATTTATTGGAGGCAAGACCTTCATCTTTCATTTTGGCACAAGAATGCATAGAGATATTTTTTCCAAAATAGGATCCAATCATTGGAGGGTTGCTTGTTGAGGAAGCTAAGGGCAACAACGTTGTCATTTCTAGAGTTGATCTAGTACCTCATGTAGAGGAAGGAGGATATCTTGCTCCAACTAGAGGGATTCTTTCAGCTTTGCAAGGAAGTCCCCAAGATCTCATACACGGAGGTCCAAGCACAATCAATGGGCAACATGATTATGCAACATTGTAGCTGGAAGGAGGAGGAAGGAAAGAAGAGCAGCATCAGTTGATGAGAAGCACACACCCTTCTATATTTTAGAGAGCTAGTGCAAAGAGGAGGCAGACTGTATTGCGCTGTGAGAGAAAGGGCAAGGTTTCCCAACCATATATACAGTCCACTGTTGACATTGATTTTTCATTGCATAGAGGCATTCCACTAGGGAGGCCACCAGATCTATCATTGATGAGAGACATTTTGTCTTTGGATTCACCGCTCTTGGATTTTGGAGAGGTGAAGTGTTTGGAGGAGAAATTTGGCATGGGGGATGTCAAAGTATTAGGCAGTAGCAGGAAAAGAGCTTCACATGCCAGATCACCAGCGATGTCTCTTAGGAGGATTGATCCTTATTGGAGATCTCAGCTTTTGGTAGAGCGCTCCAAGGATCTTGGTGCATGCGTGATTCTTGATGACCCGGATGGAGATGATAGATACATGGTGGATGATGTTGTCATATATTTACATGGCAGAGATTTCTTGACTAGAGATTCTAGTCTCAAGGAGAGGCTACTGCATGCAGCACATGAGGACTTATTTTCCATGCATTGTGATGCATATCTTGCCTTGGCAGAGGAGTTCATTTGGGAGGGCATTCAGCAAGACATACATCAGCATATGGAGAGATGCAGAGCCAGATTATGATGGAGAGGATGTCACAGCCACCTTCCTACTCATTGGGAGCAAGGGAGAAATTTCAGTTGAGCCATTTCATATCAAGTCTTCTAGTGCATGATGGAGAATGTACAATTTCACCTTATGTTTTGTACTTCTTGTCTTTTTATGAGCAGCATAATGTACCAAGGAGGATTATTCCTTCTTTTATATTGTATAGTGATGTACTTGAAGCCATTTGTAGCATTTAGATTGGATATCTCATTGGTGGATTGTGGGGAAAGCCACATGACTTTTGGTGTGCACCATTGACACCTTTTTGTACTTTCATGTTTATATTTTGTAAAATGATTGTTGCAGCATACAAGTGGATGGAAGAGCACTTGTTTTTATTTTATTTGATGCAGGCAAGGGATGCACTGCACTGGTTCCATGGCTGGAACTATGATACACTCTCTGGTTGTCATTTGGCAACTTGTTCTTCTTGTACTATGCTTCCATGTATTGCTGCTATGTTTATGTTCATGGGAAGCTTTTATTGGAGAGTGGGCTTGAGATTTAGGATGCCAATCGAGAGCATGATCCTCCATACTATACATGTTGTGCATTTCAGGAGGAACCATGGGCCAACCATGAAGGCCACATTGCATTTCTTGTCTTCTTGTGGGAGGAACCACTTGGAGAACTTGAGGAGGCACTCCATGGATCATGAGGAGATGGAGGAGTTTGCACAGTCAACTCTTTTCCCTTTTAGGATGAGGGGAAATTCAGTTATGAGCCACTCCATTTATATGATCAAAACATATGATAGGAGTATTTTTGACTTGCATAGTGATTTGTCTATATATATGCATCTCTTAACCATATATGTGCAGGGATTTGCTCCAAGAATGATTATTATTCCTTCTAGATTTGATGATCTACATAAGGCCATTATGGATGATCACTCCCTAAGTGGATATGGGGTGGGAATTTCTTATGGAGAACATAATCCAATTGCACATGACATCATTCACTTTCTCCAGGAGATTGGGGCAGCAAGCAAATGGTGGGGAGGCCACCCATCATTTTATTTTCTATGGCAATGGAGAGTCAAACTGTGTTGGCTACACTTAAGGGACCATTGTCCTTCTACTTTACTTCACATGGAAGCCAACATGATTCTCCTTATGGTTCCCTTGATTGATATTTCTAGAGATTTTCTTCGGAGCATGATTGGAGGAGAGACACATTGGGTGAATGTGTCCTTGGAGGGAGAAAACTCCCACACACTTTTCACTACATGTTCTAAAGGGAGCATGGGAGATGGTATGGACACTAAAAAAACTCATTTGTTTCCTTATGAGGTGAGCCATATGAGGAATATGATGCCATATGTTGATGAATTCCAACTCATCATATATGGAGATACTTGGGCCAGCATGGTTTGTAGCGTTGGAGGAGAGATCCTTGGAGATATAGTCTTCATTTTTCCACTTGAGGAAAAGTATTTTGCAGCCCAAGATCAACACTCTCTCTACAATTATCATGAGTGGAGAGATGGACAGCATGGGGTAGGCTACATTGTCTACCATGAGAAAATTTTCAGCCCACCCACATTACCGGAGCCAGAGGTGGAGGATGACTTACAGGAGTTGCCATGTTGGGAGGTAACTCATTTTGCATGGTTGATTGCTTGGGGGATGGAGGATCCACATGAGGAAGATATTCCTCAACACTTCATAGACTCCATGCCTTGATAGGAGGCTTTCCAGTTCTATCCTTGCAGTTGCTTGAGGACAAGCAACATTTGGGAGGGGAGGACTGTAATATTCCAAAATTTTCCGACAATAATTTGAAATATTATTTTTTGTTGATTTCACCTAGGAGGAGAATAAATGGGTAAGGAGACCCATGAATAATGATATTCTCAACAAAATCCCTCATATTATGAAAGGGAATCATCATTGGATCTGGTTTTCACACCCTCATGTGAGAATAGGGTTATTTGCAAGTAGATAAGGTCAAGTTTGACCAAGTCAACAACGCTGCCATAGGAGGAGTGGCTTGCTTTAGAAGACAGTGCAGTGTGAATGAGGAAGAGGATATTTGGTGGAGGAAACCCTAATGGATGGGGCCCATGGAGAAAGAGCTTTCACTTGTTTTAAAAGGAGGGCAAGGCAACCATTGTTTCTCATGCTTGTATTATTCATCTCATTGTCTATTCAGACAATTGTGCATTCTTCACTGTTTAGCAAGAGTTGTCGGGAGGAATTCCTATTTAGGATTCCTTCTCCTTATTAAGAGGCCTCTTGAGGGGTTGGACTGATTTTCCTCAAATCTAGGCTTGAGGCCAAGCATCCTCCATTAAGATAGCATTATTTCTGCAGCAGAATAATACTGTGTTGCTGGGTGTTGTAGTGAGGGTTCACTACACCACATCCATCAGCTATTTTTCAGAGGATAAGTCTCTCTTCCCTTTTGGAGATCAGATTGGAGGCATTCCAAAGCTTATTGCAGACTTTGGCATCAAGGCCAACTCATTCCCTAGCCCTACAACACAGTTCCATCCAGTGACTGTGTTATTTTAGTGGAGCATTTGCAGTGGGGCTTTGCAGATATCTTTGGAGGGTAAGATCTTAGGTGAGAGGATCAGCCTTTCATTCTAGAGATCCATTGGAGGAGATCTTGTCATTGGTTGCAACATCTTCATAATTCTCCATCCAGTTCTATTTCTTGAGTTGTTGTAGCTACCCAGCAACTCCGACATTTTGCAGTTTTCATATTTTATTGCCAATCCTTCCAAAATTGACATGAGGTAGTCTTCAGGAGCTGATATCTTCACTCCCATTGTTGTATTGGGCCACACATTGATTTATCCATGTATTTGACATGTGTAGCATGAATTTTCTCTATAAAACTATGTTGTCATAGCTTGGTGTACATTGTGTAGTAGTGGTTTTGTCATGATCCATGTACTAGTCTTTCGAGGATTGAGCATTTCCTATCTTGTGTAACATTTCCTCAAAGATCTTGTATTATATTGTTGCTACTATTTCTTAACAATATGGCTATGGATTTCTCTCATGTTTCTATGAGTTGAGTGTTGCTGCTGCTCTGTTATTGTGTTTGCACATTGCTGCAGCTCCAACTTTAGAATATCTTGAGATATTCTCATTGTTGTAGCATTTTCCAGATTTGGAACATTACAAAGGAAGTGTTACAGGGCAGGGTAGTTGAGAAAAATCAGATCTTAAAGGTTGAATGGTAAAGTGGTTTTCAATCAGGATCAAGGAGTAGTTAAGGATTCCTTAAACCAAATAATGAAGGAAGGTTAAGGAGGTCAATCGGGATCAGAGAACATTTAAGGATTCTCTAAACTAGATATCAGAAGAAAAAATAAAAATGAATAATATTTCAAAACAATGTGTATTTAAACAAATTCTGCAATAAAATTCTTGTTATAAGGTTTAAATTTAGAAAACATGCAAGTTTACGGAATGCTTAAAGAAAAGAACATGAACAATTGAAATATACTCCACTGAAATAGCTCAACACATGAATCCTGTAAAGAAATGCCTTTATTACTGGTCCTATCTGTCAACTTGGGAAATGGTACAATAAACCCTCAAGTATTAGATAAATTCAACTATAGAAATATTCAAGAATCCACCCTTAATTCTTCGAATTGATGAAGTATTTGTACAAAAATTTACATAAAATATCCTGTCAACTAACCAAGATTTATTTAAGGAAAATAAAATATCTTCATGCAAGAAGATATAGACACCTATTAACTGACTGCAAGTTGTCCCTGTTTTATTTTATTGTTGTCATTTGTTTGTTTCTCTTATGTTGGTTGTCTTTCACGTTGTCTTTCATCTGAATTCTCTTTAACTCTATCTTTTATCTGACTTATCTTTAACCTGTGCATTCTTTTACCTGTGTTTACTTTCACCTGTTATAGTAAATCACACCATTTTTCCCAATTTTCTTCATCTGGAATTTTTACCTTCATCATATTTTGGTAAATTTCATCAGCTTTTGAAGACTTGGAAAATGTGGCCTTATTCACAAAAAGGTGATTTACCTCATGCTGGAGGTAAAAGAAATTTTCCAAACTTTGAAGCAGTAATTTGCCTGTAGGAACTCCTTTCATTGCTGAACTATTGGAAGTATCCTTTGCTACTTCCCTCGTATTTTTATCATAGTATTCATGCCTCATTATTTTATCATTGATTACTAATGGATTAGGTAGAACTTTCTGCCTCAAAACATCAAACTTGTTCATGAATCTATTTACTGCAAGCTCCATAGTTTGACATTTGTCTTTAAGCTGTGTCAACAGATTTCTCTTGGAAATCACTTTCTTCACCTCTAAAATAGTTTATGTTCTGTCAGCTATCCCTAATTATTGTGATTCATACTTATTTTTAGAATTTAGGAATTTTATTATCTTAGTGGCTTCTTCTAGTTTCTTGTCGAGTTCTTCTTTCACCTTTTGAATAACATTTCCTTCTTCCTTTACTAAATCATTTTGTTCAAATATAACTTGTATAGAAGGAAAAATATCATTAAATGAGTTAATGATATTAGCCCACAACTGTTGTTTGGCTTGGGCTAAAGGTTCTTTCATTGATAGCTCTTTTTCTAGCTTGTGGATTCTTTCAGTTAATCTGCTGGCCTTTTGTACTTTTGCCTGATGCATTACTTCTACTAATTTCTTGACATCTTCTAAAGTTTTCACTTGTTCTTTGATATTATTGATTTCAGTAGTTTGAATTGACATATCCTACATGGCATTGATTAATTTGATGGCCTCATCAGTGGGATGAGCTATTGACACTGCTGATGTAGTAGTTGGAACTTCTGTTGACACTGGAACTCCTGTAGATAATGGAGCTGATGTAGAAGATATAGGAATGGCACTAATGGGAACTGCTTCCATGCTGGCTTGCTTTTCCTGCACAAGTTTGTCCATTTTAGTTTCCATATCTTTCAGTTGAGGTGTCAACTGAATGATGAGATTCATCATTTCATTAGTCTGATTTTCATTTTCCAAAACTTCTTTAGTTTGTGTATGTTTTGTTGTTGGTAACTTAAGTTGTTTCTTCAATGCAGCTAAATCTGCATTCTTCTTCTTGATAATCTCTTCTGCTGCTTTGGTATCTTTTGGATTATAACCTACTTCCATAACCAAATTTTCAAGTGATTTTATCCTATTATCCTTTGCTTGTGAAGAAGCTTTCTCTAGCTTTAACTGTGTCCTTATGTTTTCTAGAGAATTCTGCAACTTTTGTACACTTAAAGATTTGTGTGTCATGGTGGAATAAATCATTTCTCCTGCTTGTTTATGAAACTCAATCTTATCTATGGGTTGCACATATTTAGCAATAACTTCAAAGGTTGTCTTCCTATAATCTTCTGATGATTTTGGGCCTGCACTATTGGCTGTAAAAATATCATTCGCATCTTTCCTGTTTTGTAGTCAAATGATGATAAAAATATGTTTTGGTCATTGGGAGTTTGCTTCCAGTACTAGGCATAAGTTACAAATTTCAATGATTCATTTTTTATTTTGATTTCTTTGTATTTCTCCATTATATCTTTCTCTTTATCCACTGGTTTTCTAGATGATGAAACCTCTACACTATGTTGTTTCTGAATGATTTGTGCACTGGAGGTTGATGGAAATTGTGTTTCTTCTAAAATTGTTGGAGGTGAATAATCTCTGACCACTATATCTATCTCAATGACTTCAACTGTATCAACTATTTCTTCGTGTACTATCACTGGATTCAGTTTTTCCTTCTTCCTAAAATAAGCTTGAAGTTGGTGTCAAAAGTAGTTTATGCAGAATATGAGCCTTCCTCTCTTGGCCTCTCTGAATTTATGTCCTGTGGGGCTGGAGTAAGCAGTATGGAACTAGTATCAACCTGCTTCTCCATCTCCTGTAAAGTATTTTCCAACCACTTTGACTGGTTGGAATACTTTTCAATTTCAGGCTTTGACTCATGAATGAATGGGGTTAATTTGAACTTGACTATTAACTTACTTACGACACCCAAGGGGTCATAAGACCATTTGAAACTGCTACTGAACTTGAAATCTTGTAAACATTTGTCTTCTTGTTGTCCAGCATTCCTACTATTGCAAATAAAATGCCCTTGCTGGTTCTTAATCTTGAATTGAGTCTTCTTTTTAGCTGATAGGAAATTTATTTCATCTCAATTCAGGATTTTTCTGATGTATTCTAAAGAAAATAACCTCATTGGGAGGTAATTGGGAAGTTTTAATGGAGTTAGTTGGCTTCCATACACTCTAATTTATGTATGATTCTGGTATAAATACCAGTCTCATGTTTTACTCTGATCTAACAACTGTAACACCTTCTTTATCTCTTCACTGATTCTAGGTTGAATGCTACTTCTTAGCATATTAACTACTGGATAAATAAATGAATCAATGAAGTCTTTATAGCTGAATTCAGTGGAATCCTTTCTGATCAAGGATTTCCAAAAGACAATAGATTGGGGATTACCCTCTGTGTCTAGTTTTTGGAGGGTAACTGCAAACCTTTCTGATTGGAAATATATAAACATATGGAAAAAAAATGAGGATTATTGGAATACTCCTTCTTCTGGTAGTTTGACCAGCTGATCATGGAGTGCATCCAATAGGTATTGGGAAAAATTAAAGGTTGTAGCTAGAGGCTTACCTCGGCAAAATATGGATAGGAAACCAAAAATAGATGCATCTACATGTTCATCAGTGAAATAGCCTAAAATGCATGATAGCATGGTAACAATTTGCCTGGTTCTCTCTGAAAACATGGAGGTTGAGTATGGAGGATTGCTTTTAGGGGTTTCTACTGATGGAGGGAGGAAAGTCTGGAATATTTGGAATATTTTAGGAAAGTCCAGCTTCAATTATATTTCAGTAAGGGTTTCAATGGATAATTGCACTTCATCAGGTTGTGGTTGAATCTGTAGCATTTGATTGATGGATTGAGCAGTGATTGTGAATAGGATTTATTGATTTGGGGTAACTAAAGCTATTTCATTGGGTAAATATTTGATCTAGCAGAGTCTAATGAGTTCTGGAAATTGAAAGGTCTGTGGGAATATGTATTTGGGAAAATTTGAATCCCACAGATGGATATCATCTGCCTGGTCAATAAATTTTTCATGGTTGCAGCAGTGGAGCTCTAAAATGTTGGAATCAGTCACTATATCACTGATTTTGAAGTCCTTATCAGCCAAAGGGGTGTCGTCGACATCTACCACAGGTGGTTGCAGAGGGTTTACAGACACAATTCTCTGGGAAGCCATTAATTTGGTCAATCATTACTTTCTGTGCTTAATTAATGGTTTATGGTTCTTATAATTACCTGGAAAATGATTGAATTTTGTTTGCAGAAGTCCAAGTGGCAGCAGAGGCTTTAATTCCAATTGGTGAAGGAATTTGGGTTTCTTTTTTGCAAATAACAGAAATGGTGATATAAATGTTAAGCGGGTTTTTATTACTTTGAACTTTGGTTTATCGCAATGGTGTGGGGAATTATTTTAAAAGAATGGTGGTTTCATCGGAAGGCACGGAGACAGTTTTGTAGTTTATCGCATCGTGAAAAGAATTTTGGAAGTTTTGGACTGGGGGGGTTCGATAAGATGTGGGAGTGTCACGTGGCAAGGGAGCGGGGGTATGAAACCACCCATTTCACACCCCGCCCCCTCCCCATTGGTTTTAACTTTTAGACGTTGAGGGGTGCGAAATGGTTTATGTGTCGTTAGATCTGATTGGATAGGATCAGGGGGTATATGGATATGCGGGTTTTAAATAAAGTGGGACCTGGGTATTATATATGTGAAGGGGTTAAGAATGATAGTGGAGTCAGGGTAAATGTGAATTTTTGAAAAGGATAGCAGGGGGGTTTGTGAAATATAAAACTATAGGCTAAAATAAAATAAGGGGGGTCTAGAAATATATATGAAATGGGGAATTAATAAAATATGGGGGTTAATGAAATATAATAGGTGGTAGATATAAATTAAATAATGGGAGAAATGTATTAAGAAGGGGGGATTAATTCAAAGGAAAGTGGGGTCTGCTTAATACTTTAATGTTTTTAAACTATGCAAAAGTGGGTTTTGCATGTTTTATTTAAATAATGTCGAGTTAGTAAAGGGGAAAGGTTTCTTCAAAGGGAAATGGGTTTTAACAGGGGAAAGGGGATTTAGGAAGGGAAAAGGGTTAGAATAAGGGAAAAGGGATACTATCAAAATGAAAGAGATTTTTACAAGGGGAAATGACCTCCAAGAGTGGAAATAGGGTTTTTCACAAGGGGACTGTGTTTAGAAGGATATTAGTGATAAAAGATAAACCATATGATGCCTTCCATAACTTGTGAAAGTATTATACCTACCCTTTATTTAACCTAAAATTTTTTATTTCCTTTATTGGGTGCATTTGAGCTTGCTGATCCTTTTATTTTCTTTTGATAAGAAAACTAACTTATTTCTAGCCTTATATCTTCTAATGGATCATATTAAACTTATGAGCTCATTTTATTCTCTACCTAACTACTGATCTCCCAAGATTAAATGGTTTGGTTAGATATTTATTCACTAACTATGATGACATGAAATTTAAAGGCATGAATGAATCAAGACTAAACTGTATGATCATAATGAATTGTGGCATTTTGGACTAGCTGCACACAATTTTATTTGCATAAAGTAAACTAAGAGTAGTGGAATTTGAATGTGTAACACTTTCAAATTTTATTTTTGTTTCTTTTTATGGGGTTCATACTTTATATCCTTTTTTGATATTTTTTCTTTTGGTCCTTTGATTTTTCTTTCAGGACATACCCTCTTTTCATTTTTTTAATATGGGAAACCATTTGTAGAAAGGCAAAGGTATGTAAAATATTACAAGACTTAACATAGTCAATTCAAAACTATGATCCCTATTATTATAGGACCCTAACAGTGGCTCCACTTGAGGATGGAACCTCCTGCTGAGATGTCAAGAACTTTCTGATCAGTGGCCCTGGAACTTTGACTTTGCTTTCCTTGGAACTGTTTTCTGTGATCTCCTTTATTAAAACATATGATGTTATATCTTTCAAAGCTTAGGGCCTTTTCTTCGAGCTTCAACTTTAGAAGATAATCATCCAATCCAATCTATACTTTGCTATGGTATTTATAATGAGCAAAGTAAAATAAATGAACTATTGGTTAGTCTAGTGAAAAATAGTGCTTCAACATTCTACCATTGACTGGTCCACCTGGTAGATTTGTTCAATCTAAATCTTTCAAGAAAAATGCATTGTTGCCTCTATAACCATAAATGATGTATGGGCCCTTCCAAATAAAGTCAACTTTCCCATGTTTTCCTTTTTCTTATCTTCTGGAATCCCATTTGAGTACTCAATCACCTATGAATAAATCATCTTATTTAGTTTTCTTATCAAATATCTTTTTGATTTTGCCTTGAATTACTTGAGATTTGATATAAACTTCTTCCCTAGTTCGCTGCAAATGAATTGTTTGATTTATCCTCCTTTGGATGTAATTTGGTTCTACTTGTAGCTCTTGAATCATTTTCATTACTGGTACTCCTAATGAAGATGGAAAAACAACATCCATCCCATATACCAATTGATAGGGAGATGTACCAATAGATTTCTTGGTAGTTAGTCTGTCTTCCCATAAGGAATTAACCAACCATTTATTCCATGTTTTCTTGTTATCTTCTAATAGCTTCTTGATGATATTAACTAGGCTTTTATTTGAGGATTCTTCTAGTCCATTACCTTGAGGGTAATATGCAGTGTAATGGCCAAGGTTTATATGGTATTTGTTACAAAATTCTATCATTTTCTTGGATTTGAAGGTAGCAACATTATCAGTAATGAGCTTTTGTGGGCATCCAAATATACAAAGGATGTTGTTCTCAAGGAATGAAATAATGACAAAGTCTGTGGCTTGTCTAGAATGGATGACTTCTATCCACTAGGTAAATTAATCAGTAGTTATCAATATCCATTTATGTTGGGATGAGGATGGTGGGTGAATTTCACCAATGAAGTCTAAACCCCATTGTTGAAATGGAATTTATACTAAGATAGGATTGAGGGGTAATGGTAAGATTTTCTTCTTCCCCTCAAATATTTGACATTTATGACAAGAGGTCACATACGTACTGTATGACATCTACAAAAAGAGTGGACCAGTAAAAAACTGCCCTCAAAATTTTGTTAGAAGTTGTTTTCTAGTAGAGGTGTCCTCCACAGTCTCCTGCATGAAATTCCTGCATTACTATGTCAGCTTGATATTTAATAAATAATTCAATAGGATACCACCATTATCTTTCCAAAATAAAGCATTATCTAGGATAAAATATTTCATTTCTTTCATTTTTAAGAATCTACTTTTAGTTCTAGATAAATCAGGAGGAGCTTGTAGATTGAGTAAAACAAATATAAGGTCTGCATAACAGGGTGAATCTATAAAATATTCACTAATTTGTGGAGTTGCCATCTCTTCTTGATCATCTAGGGCAGCAATGAAATTTATATCTAAGGCCTGACAGTTCAATTCAGCCATGATTTTGGCCAAACCTTGGCCTTTGATCAATTTTGTAGGCTTGATTTCAATGTCATATTCCAGTATTGTGGCAATCCACTTGCCTCTTTTTCCATCAGGCCCATTTTGAGTTAGAATGTACTTTACAACTGAATTTGAAACATATGAAATTATGTGGGAGTATAAAATGTACACTCTGAAATCTTTTATGGCTTTCACTAAAGCAAGGGCTTGTTTTTCCATGATATTATACTTTAGTGTTGCATCTCTAAAGGTTTTACTAAAAAAAGAAATGGGTTGTTCAAGACCTTCATCATTCTTTTGCAACAAGACTACTGCAATGGTGTGTTTTGAAGCAAATGAAAAAATTATGAAATCTTTGCTAAAATTAAGACTTATGAGGACAGGTGTTTTAGTAAGTTCTTCTTTGACTGCTTCAAAAGACTGCTTAGCCTCTACTATCCACTTAAGTACTGAATCCTTCTTTAACATGTTGTTTAAGTTCCTAATTAGTTATGTTAAGTTAGGGATGAATATTCTAAGAAAATTTATTTTGTGTAGAAATGCTTCTAATTCTCTGATGTTCCTACGATGATAGATGTTTAAGTTTGATTCTATTCTAGCTGGATCAATTCTAATGCCTTCTTTTGAAATTATGTGTCCCGAGAGTTTACCTTCTTCTAATAAAAAAAGTTTCTTTTTAGGATTCAAGGAAATGCCAAATTGTCTACATTTTATGAAAGCTCTTCTCAAATGATTTGGATGTTCATTATCTGTTTTGGAAAACATTGTGATATCATCTAGGTAAATGACTAGAAATTCATGGATTTCCTTTGCAAAATCTATATCCATAGCTCTTTGGAATGTTGCTCCAACATTCATGAGTCCAAAGGGAATTTTCAAATACATGAAATTTCCCCAAGGAGTGGTAAATGCAGTATTTGCTTGATCTTCAAGTTGGACTAGGATTTGGTTGTATCCAGAAAATCCATCAAGTAATGACATTTTGGATGACCCTACTACCCTCTGTAGAATATGGTCCATTTTAGGGAGGGGATAGTTATCCTTTAATGAGACTTTGTTTAAGTTTCTGAAATCAACACAGAGTTTGATTTCTCTTGTTTTCTTTCTAGTGGGGACTAAATTAGAGACCCAATCAGAATATCTAATGGGTGTTATGATTTGAGCCTCATACATCCTTTTAACTTCTTTCTCTATCAATGGCATAATAACTGAGTTAATTCTCCTAAGCTTTTGATTAAATGGCTTCTGATTTTCTTTGATTGGTATTTTATGCTGGATAATGATGGTATCATAAGACTTGAGGTCTTCATAACTCCAAGCAAAGACATCTTGAGATTCTTTAAAAAAACTAGTGTACTTCAACTTTTCATTTGGGGGTAATGCCTTGGATAACTTGATAAGTTTAGGATTTTCTTCTGTTCCTATGTTGCATTATTCTATATATAACCTTAAAGGCTACATTTTGGGTTTTCTAGCTACATCATTGGAGTCAAAAAGATCTTCTAGTGGGGCTAATACCTTAGGAAAAATATTATCTTTAAGGTTTAAAACTTCTGATTCATCATTGGTTTATTCCTCTATTTCTACTGTTTCTAATTTTTCTATTTCTACTCTAGTTAATTTAGTTGGTTCTATTTTATTTACATCATTTATATCTATCTCATTATTTATGGTATAATCTAGTCTACAATCTGTGTCTATATTACAATTTTGAAATTCTCCCTCAGAATTCATGAAATTATAGATTTGTGAGTCTTGTGAAAAGGTTTTCCAATACTTCAAATTATCAGGTATGATTGGCCTATGTCTTACCACAATAATGTACTGATGATTTGGCTAAAAAGGTAACCTGCATGTGCTGGCAAAAGTGGCCAAACTATGTGCCTGCATATTCTGATTTCTTGGAATAACAACAAACTCAGTTTCAAGAAAACAATTTATCAAATCTATAATGGTTTCTTTGTATTAGCTAAGTCTAGGATTATTAACAAGATACTCTCCTTTAATTTGTTTTATGATAATTTCTGAGTCTCCCATGATAGAAGCTCTTTTTGCTCCAATTTTTCTTACAATTTGTAGGCCTAACACCAATGCTTCGTATTTTTCCATGTTATTAGTACATTTGAAATTTAACCTGAAAGCATGTCCTTCTGAATGATCATTCTCTAAATTATATATCCATACTCCAGCTCCTCATCCTAATCTGTTTATAGATCCATCAAAATCTAAATGCCACATCGACTCATGAGTTATATTGTCACTGTCAATTTCTTTGTGTTTCTCTTCTACAACTGTGATTTTGTCTTTACTAGTGTCTAAATTACATAGGATAAAAGAGTCTAGATCAGAATGCAGGGAATAGATAGGATAATTCTGTGGTTTTTCTGGAACCATGTATTTCATCAAAGTTTCTCTATAAATATTTCTTTGCTAACCAAATACATAAATAGTATCATATGACATATCTAATTGCAGTGATCCCTGTAATTTTTCTCCCCATGAGCGAGATAACAACATTCCATATTTTGGAGGGATATTAGCAACTACAATATCCATAACAATACTCTTTGCTGGGCACTAGACTAGAGTTACACACAGGTATTTTATCAGATCAAGCCATTTAACTTGACTAGAATCAAAGGAGTACAGGTCTTTGTATGGTCTGGTGATGTCTAAGTTAAAATTTTCCATTACTGCCTTAGGCATTAAGTTATGAGATGCTCCAGAATCCAACATAGCATTGTGTAAGATTTTATCATGAATGTTCAAGCTAATGTAGAATGGAGGGACACCTCCTTGTTGATGTTTTCCATTAACTTCAAGACCAAATAATAATTCAAGTTGATCATCATTGAGGTCAACAACATCTTTGCCTTCACCTATGTTCAATGTTTCAGTGATTTGGGCTTTGTATGAATCATTTTTCACCAGCTCTGTTAAAGGAATTGGTATTTTCAATTTGGATATCTCAATTTGAATATTGAATTGTATTTGAGTTTTTCCTAATTGAATGATTTCAACTTTACCAATTGTAGTTTGTGTGTTTTTGTCTTTTTTATCAACAATTGGTATTTTAGATTGTGTTTCCACTATTTTATTTTCAATTTTCTTGTCTAGAATAGTTTGAGTGGAAATTGAAGTTTTAGCAGCAGTTGAAGTTTGAGTAGCTGTTGATGTTATGTCTACAATCTTTGGCCTTGAAGTATTGTGGCTTTCTCTAGGGATAATTTGTAGAGTTTTGGTCACAGGAGCTTCTACTGTTTTCTTAGTCTGGGTTTGAACTGTTTTCTTAGTAGGAGCTTCTGTATTCTTCTTGCTTCTAAGGCTATACTGTTTATGGACTTCGTAGATAGCAGATTCATAGCCTTGTTTATCGTCAAAGGACTCTCCATATTCTAACTGTAATTGTTGTAACATGTATAATTCTTGTTCTTCTTGGGTAATAATAATAGCATTTTCATCATTTATTCCCATCAAGTTTATCTGGGTGTCCTGGTCTTCGTCATTTTGTTGAGAACTCTCAGCACAATTTTCTTGGAAAGGTGGTCTAATCCATTGATCAAGTACTACTTCTCTTGATTTACTAGTATTAGGATTTTTCCTAAAATTGGGATTTCTAATTTGGGGACTTTGTTGATTTTCCCACTGAGGTTTTATTTCCATGTTTTCTAATCTATCCATTAGTCTTTCCATACTTTTAGCTAAACTATCTATCTTAATACCTAATGTGGATGGTTCTTACTTAATGGTCACTCTTCTTTCATTCCTCATCCTAACTCTTTTAGCTAATAAGTTAGCTTCTACACTTTGCATCTGTTCTAAAGTTGCAGTGTTTCTTTCTCTTAATTCATATGACATGTCAACATCAAAATCATCAAGAAATTTGATTAGGGCCAAGTCTGGAGGAGGTCTGATATTCACTAGAATTGCATTATAAATCTTATTAAACCTAGTACAATAATCTTGAACAGATTCATTAGTATATATCCTAATGTTTTCATATTTAGACAATATCTGAAAAGGATTTTTCTTCTTTCCCATCTATTAATGAACAATTGATGAAAAGTAGCTAAATAATCAATATGGTTAGCAGGTAGATATTTAAACCATTTCTTAGCATCTCCTGCTAATGTTTGTGAAAATAATCTCATTTGTACATCGACCTCATCAATTTCATGCACTTCAAAGTAATCAATCATTTTATTTACATGTTGTTGAGCAGTATATTGACCAGTACCATCAAACTGAAATTTTTTTACTCTGGTAATCCTATGGCATGACATGTAAAGTGGCTTGTAATACCAAAGGGGCATATCTAGCTACCATGGCTAAGATTCTAGCTTAACTGGGAGGTAAAGTGGTGGTGCTTGGAGATGAACTTGGAGTGCTTGGCGATGAGCTTGAAGTGCTTAGAGATGAGCTTGAAGTGCTTGAAGATGTACTTGGAAAACTTAAAGATGAAAATGAAACTTTAGGTTGAAGAGGAAGCTTGGGTATGAATGGTTATGTGGAATGCACTGTGGTGGATATTATAAATGATGTGGTACTAAATAAAGTTGTATTTAGAGTTTTAGAAGGAATGGTAGAACGCTTAGGGGTTAGAAGCAGTTAGGGCAACTAATTCAACTGATTGTTGAAAATAGGCTTCGTCTATATCCTTAATCAAAGTTAAGGTCAAAAAATCAAGTTTATCAAAAGTCTCTAGAACTTGTTGATCTAAGTCAAGTTGTATAGTTTCCTTCTTTTCTTCAATAAATTGAATAAAATTAGGGTCTATTACAATATCATAGATTGAATTTTCAAATTTTGTTCTAACTAAAAAATGCTCAAATGATAAATCAAATTGAATATCTTGTATTCTTGATAATTATTTAGGAAGTGAATTTTCTTTGATTAATTGACTACTACTTCCTAGACTTTCTACTTTTTTAGGCTTTCTTAAAATTCTGCCAGGATCATCAAAAATTGTAGCAGACTATGGATCAGGATGAGCCCTGGTATAATATGTTCTTTTAGAAGCCAGAATTTTAACTTTTAATGGTAAATTTTTAAAACCCTAAATAAAACTTAAAGTGAAAAAATGAGGAAAAGAGTTTCCTTTAAGATTTATTTAAACTGAGGACTAATTTTCCCAGTGGAGTCGCCAATATGTTATCTCTACAAAATTTCCCAAGGGTTGTTATGTGCGTTTAAAGAAATATCAGAGGTAACTATCAACCACTTTTGGAGATTAGGATCTAACCTTCCTAATGCTCAAAGAGAGCTCTCTCTTAATGATTTAACTTTGTTATTTTAATTGATTTTAGGCTAGTTATGTATGCTTGATTTGATTTGATTTTGATTTTTTGGTGGAATTACTGATTTAGATGGATAAGTGCCTTTCGAATTTCCATTGTGCTATGGAGTCAATATATCAAGAAAACAAAACAAAATCAGGTTATAAAGGAAGTGTTACAGGGCATGGTAGCTGAGAAAAATCAGATCTTAAAGGATGAATGGTTAAGTGGTTTTCAATCAGGATCAAGGAGCAGTTAAGGATTCCTTAAACCAGATAATGAATGAATTTGAAGGAGGTCAATCGGGCTCAGAGAGAATTTAAGGATTCTCTAAACCATATATCAAAAGAAAACATAAAAATGAATAACAGTTCAAAACAGAGTGTATTTAAACAAATTCTGCAATAAAATTTCTGTTATAACATTGAAATTTAGAAAACATGCAAGTTTATGGAATATTTAAAGAAAATAACATGAACAATTGAAATATACTTCACTAAAATATCTCAACACATGAATCTTGTAAAGAAATTCCTTTATTACTTTTCTTGTCTATCAACTTGGAAATGGTACAATAAACCCTCAGGTATCAGATCAATTCAACTATAGAAATATTCATGAATCCACCCTCAATACTTAGAATTGATGAAGTATTTATCCAAAACTTTACATAAAATATCCTTTTTGTGGACAATGGGTTAAACGCTCCCCGTGTGTTTCGTGACATGGACTAACCACCTCTCGTGGATCCTAACTCTAGCGATTGTAGTGGATACTAATGCCTACGGTTTTTGGTCTAACGGAAATAGTGATTCCAACAATTGGTATCAGAGCAACAGGTTTCGAGTTCGAAACTCACCCGGCTCACGTTGGGGGGAGATTGTGGGAAATTGGGTTCAACACTCCCCGTGTGTTTTGCGACATAGACTAACCGCCTCTCGTGGATCCTAAAGCTGGCGATTGTAGAGGAGACTAATGTCTGCGGGTTTTGGTCTAACGACAATCGTGATTCTAACAATTTCAATTAACCAGGATTTATTTAAGGAAAATAAAATATCTTCATGCAAGTAGATGAGACACCTATTAACTGACTAAAATTTGTCCCTATTTTAATTTATTTTTGTCATTTGTTTGTTTCTCTTATGCTAGCTATAATTCACGTTGTCTTTCATGCTATCTTTCACATTGTATTTCATCTGAATTCTCTTTAACTTTGTCTTTTATCTGACTTCACTTTAACCTGTGCATTATTTACCTGTGTTTACTTTCACCTGTTACAATAAATCACACCATTTTTCCCACTTTTCTTCATCTAGAATTTTTACCTTCATCATCTTTCAGTAAATTTCATTAGCTTCTGAATACTTGGAAAATGTGGGCCTATTCACAAAAAGGTGATTTACCTCATGCTGGAGGTAAAAGAAATTTTCCAAACTTTGAAGGAGTACTTTACTTGTAGGAACTCCTTTCATTGCTGAACTGTTGGAAGTATCCTTTGCTATTTCCCTCATATTTTTATCATAGTCTGAATACCTCATTAGTTTATCATTGATTACTAATTGATTAGGTAGACCTTTCTGCCTCAAAACATCAAAATTGTTCATGAATTTTTTTATTGCAAGCTCCATAGTTTGACATTTGTCTTCAAGTTGTGTCATCAGATTTCTCTTGGAAATCACTTTCTTCACCTCTAAAATAGTTTTTTTTCTATCATCTATCCCCAATTCTTGTAATTCATACTTGTTTTTGGAATTTAGGAATTTTATTATCTTAGTGGCTTCTTTTGGTTTCTTGCCAAGTTCTTCTTTGACCTTTTTAATAGCATTTCCTGCTTCCTTTACCAAGTCATTTTGTTCAAATATAACTTGTATAGAAGGCTAAATATCATTAAATGAGTTAATGATATTGGCCCACAACTTCTGTTTGGCTTGGGCTAAAGGTCCTTTAATTGATATCTCTTTTTCCAGCTTGTGGATTCTTTCAGTTAATCTGTTGGCCTTTTGTACTTCTGCCTAATGCATTGCTTCAGCTAATTTCTTGCCATCTTCTAAAATTTTCACTTGTTCTTTGAGCTTATTGATTTCAGTAGTTTTAATTGACATATCCTGCATGGCCTTTATTAATTTGTTGGCCTCATCAATGGGATGAGTTGTTAGCACTGCTGATGTAGTTGTTGATGTAGTAGTTGGAAATTCTATTGACACTAGAACTGTTGTAGATAATGGAGCTAATGTAGAAGCTATAGGAATGGAAGTAATGGGAAATGCTTCCATGATGGCTTGCTTTTCTTGCACAATTTTTTCCATTTCAGTTTCCAACTCTTTCATTTGAGTTGTCAACTAAATGATGAGATTCATCATTTCATCCTTTTGATTTTCATTTTCCAAAACTTCTTTAGTTTGTGGATGTTTTGTTGTTGGTAACTTAAGCGGTTTCTTCAATGCAGCTATGTTTGCATTCTTCTTCTATATCTTCTACTGCTTTGATGTCTTTTGGATTAACCTACTTCCATAACCAAATATTCAAGTGATTTTATCCTATTATCCTTTGCTTGTGAAGAAGCTTTCTCTAGCTTTAACTGTGTCCTTATATTTTCTAGAGAATTCTGCAACTTTTGTACACTTAAATATTTGTGTGTCATTGTGGAATAGATCATTTATCTTGCTTTTTTATGAAACTAAATATGATCTATGGGATGCAAATATTTGGAAAGAACTTCAAAGGTTGTATTCATATAATCTTCTGATGATTTTGGGGCCTGCATTGTTGGCTGTAAAAATGTCATTTGCATATTTCTTGTTTTGTAGTCAAATGTTGATAACAATCTGTTTTGGTCACTGGGAGTTTGCTTCCAAAACTGGGCATAAGTTACAGCTTTCAATGCTTCATTTTTTATTTTGATTTCTTTGTATTTCTCCATTATGTCTTTCTCTTTCTCCACTGGTTTGCTAGATGATGAAACATCTACACTATGTTTTTTCTGAATGATTTGTGCACTGAAGGTTGATGGAAGCTGTGTTTCTTCTTAAATTGTTAGAGGTGCATCATCTCTGACCACTATATCTACCTCAATGACTTCAACTATATCAACTATTTCTTCTTGTTCTATCATTGGATTCAGTTTTGCCTTCTTCCTATACATAAGCTTGAATTTGGTGTCAGAAGTAGTTTATGTAGAATATGAGCCTTCCTCTTTTGGCCTCTTTGAATTTCTGTCCTGTGGGGCTAGAGTAAGCAGGATGGAACTAGTATCAACCTGCTTCTCCATATCTTGTAAAGTATTTTCCAACCACTTTGACTGGTTGGAATACTTTTCAGTTTCAGGCTTTGACTCATGAATGAATGGGGTTAATTTGAACTTGAATCTTGACTTACTTATGACACCCAAGGGGTCATAAGACAATTTGAAACTACTATTGAACTTGAAATATTGTAAACATTTGTCTACTTGTTGTCTAGCATTCCTACTATTGCAAATAAAAAGCCCTAGCTGGTTCTTAATCTTGAATTGAGTCTTCTTTTTAGCTTACACGAAATTTATTTCATCTGAATTCAGGATTTGTATGATGTATTCCAAATAAAATAACTTCATTGGGAGGTATTTGGGAAGTTTGTATGGAGTTAGCTGGCTTCCATACACTCTAATTTATGTATGATTTTGGTATAAATACCAGTCTCCTGTTATACTCTGATATGAAAACTGTAACACCTTCTTTATCTCTTCACTTATTCTAGGCTTAATGCTACTGCTTAGCATATTAACTACTGGATAAACAAATAAATCAATGAAGTCTTTATAGTTGAATTCAGTGGAATCCTTTCTGATCAAGGATGTCCAAAAACAACAAATTGGGGATTACCCTCTGTGTCTAGTTTTTGGAGGTTAACTGCAAACCTTTTTGATTGGAAATATATAAACATATGTTACAAAACTGAGGAGTATTTGGATACTCCTTCTTATGGTAGTTTGACCAGTTGATCATGGATTGCATCTAATAGGTATTGGGAAAAATTAAAGGTTGTATCTGGAGGCTTACCTCGGAAAAAGATGGATAGGAAACCAAGAATAGATGCATCTACATTTTCATTAGTGAAATACCCTAAAATACATGATAGCATGGTAACAATTTTCCTGATTCTCTCTAAAGAAATGGAGGCTGAGTATGTTAGGTCCCTATATTACTAGTATAGTCCCTTATTGTTATTAGTGTAACCCCCTTATTGCTATTATTGTACCCTTGTAACCCCCATTTTGTTATTATTGTGCCCTTAAATTATTATTGTTAGGTCGGCTAGGATTACATTGTGGCCCACTAGGATTACATTATGGCCACATGGACTCCTATATATAGAAAGGAGGTTTTTAAAATTGTATCATCCAAGAATTGTTCATTTATGTAATGTATTGGAGGTTTCCCCCTCGAAGTGGCTCATTTCTAAGGCGTTGATATCTCTTTTCTTCTCTTTTTGGAGCTGGTTACACAACATTTGGTATCAGAGCTTTGGATTCTAGGGTTTCGCTGCTCCAAACAGGTCATCGTGGCATTTTCGCTATAACTTTTTTTCTACGAAGTTTCAGAAGCTGAAATGTTTAGGGTGTGAAGCTGAAATCCTGAGGAATATTTTCTAAAAATTTTAGAGCTTGGTTCGCAATATTTTGGGAGATATGATCTGTGGAAGTTAGGTTTTTTTTCAGGCTACTAAACAGGTCATCGTGGAATTTGCGCTATAATTTTTTTTCTACCAAGGTTCAGAATCTGAAATTTGTATGGTGCGAAGCTGAAATCCTAAGGAAATTCATCAAAAAATTTCAGAGCTTGGTTTGCAATATTTTTGGAGATATGATCTGTGGAAGGTACTTCTTTTTCAGGCTCCTGAATTTCATCTCAAAGAGGTGATCATGGGAAAATTTCAATAACTCTCTATCTGGGCATCGGATTGGAGTGCCGTAAAAATTGGTCACAATCACACGGACTTTAGTTTCTTGGCTATCAATTTCAGAGACAAAGGACGAAACAGTGACACGTGGCAAGTCGTAAAAGTTCGCTCATCGAACTGCCCATAATTAGGTCATTGTGGAGATTGGACACAACTTTGTCTTGAGAATCCAAATCAAAGTTAGACCCGTGGCATTCAAAAGATGATTCAAAGGGCTATGTTTCAGACTCAAAATTTAGATATTGAAATGCCGCAATCACATATATATAATCCAATTTAAATATCGAGCTCCTCAAAAGCAAGAAAAAAGGTGTATTTTTTCCTCAATTGCATAAGTCTTGTTTGAAGAATCAATTTGAATTGATTCGAAGGCCATATTGTAGAATAGATATCAGTATTGGGTTCTAAAATATGCCCCGTAAAAATAATTCAACACCCATTACGCCTTCAAAAGGCTCTACTATGACTTATGAAGATGAAGAATTGCAACATGATCTATCAAAATTACGAGAGCAAGTGCAACAAATTTCACTCTCTCAAAGAGCAACAAAAAATGAAATGGAAGTTTTGAAGAAAGGCATGGAATCTAAGATGGATGGCATGGAATCTAATATGGATGGCGTGGAAGCTAAGATGGATGGCATGGAAGCTGGCATGGAAGCTAAGATGGATGAGATGAAAGATAACATGGAAAACATGAAGAATTATCTAAAAGAAGACATCGAAGGTTTGACAAAGTTGATACAAGAAATGTTTCCTAATGGTGAAAAGATAGCAGAAGAACCTCATGATGAGAAAAAAATAAATGCTAATCGTGATTTCATAAACTCTAATGTTGGCAGGAATAACCACCATATTCCAAAAATGGATATGAGGAAGTTTGATGGGAAGGATCCTGTAACATGGATACTACAGACGGAGAAATATTTTGATCTAAATAACATGAAAAACACACAAAAGGTATGCATTGCAACTTTACATTTAGAACAAAATACATTTGTATGGTATCGATGGCTTTGTTCCCATAACAAAATTGTCACTTGGTCAATTTTTACGGAAGAAATGATAGCACATTATGAGGATACAAAGAGAAACACCTTCTTTAGCCAATTGGTAAATCTCAAACAAAATGGTTTAGTGGGGCAGCACATTGAGGAGTTCCAAAAATTGAATATAAGGGTAACTGATATTCCAGAGGAACACAGGATCGATCTCTTCATAGGAACTTTAAATGATAACATCCAACATGAAGTTCACGTTTTGGAACCGGATTCATTGGAGAAGGAATTCAGGTTGGAAAGAAAAGTTGAACGTAAAATAATGGCGACAAGGAAGCCTACCACTCAATTCTATAAAGAAGGAAGTGGTGTTACGCCTAGATTTCCACAACCTACAAGGTTGACACCACAAAAATTGGAAGAAAAGAGAGCAAAAGGGCTTTGCTATAGTTGTGATAGAAAATATACTAAAGGTCATAAGTGTGCTGAGAAGAAATTACTTTACATAGATTGTGAAGATGAAGAAGAAAATTAACAAGAAGAGGATATACACCAGGAACCATCCCTAGAAGAGGAAGAAATGAATCCGACCATATCGTGTAATGCACTGGAACGAATTACCACTCCTCAAACTCTCAAGATAGAAGGACATATCAAGAAGAAAAAGGTAATAGTGTTGATTGATTCAGGTAGCACCCATAATTTTATTCATTTTAAGGTAGCCAAGGAATTAAATTGTTTCCTATACCCAGCAACAGAATGTCAAGTGATGATTGCAAATGGAGGAACTATAAATTTCTCTAGAAAATGCCATAATATCAAGCTAACCATGGGGGAATATGTATTGACTAGTCCAATGCTTTCCATTCCTATGGGAGGTGCTGATGTTGTACTAGGAGTACAATGGTTATAATCTTTGGGGACGGTAGCTTTTAATTTTCAAGAACTTTTCTTGAAATTTTTTTCAGAAGGAAAGGAAGTTGAATTATGAGGTATTGCAGGGAAGCCAGGAAGGATAATAAGCTCTAATGTCATGACAAAGCTTCTAAAGAAATAACAACAAGGTGTAATTGCACAATTATGCTCACTAGAAGTTCCAACATCAAAATCATCTATTTCTACAGATCTCCAACAAGTCTTGGACAATCATTCCAAGGTGTTTGAAACTCCCAAAGGACTCCCACCTATTCGTGATCATGATCATGCTATTCATTTGATTCGAGGAAGTGTTCCTCCAAACATCAGGCCTTATAGATATCCTTACGTCCAAAAGAGTGAAATTGAACGTATGATTGCAGAAATGTTAGAGGCGGGTGTAATTCAAACTAGTCAAAGTTCTTTCTCTGCTCCTGTAGTATTGGTACACAAGAAGGATGGATCATGGCGAATGTGTCCGGATTATAGGGAGCTCAATAAGCTCACCATTAAAGATAAATTTCCAATTCCTGTGATTGATGAATTATTGGATGAATTACATGGAGAAATTTATTTTACCAAGTTGGATCTTCGTTCAGGATATCATCAAATTAGAATGAAGACTGAAGATATTCCAAAAACAACATTTCGAACTCATGAGGGTCATTATGAATTTTTGGTCATACCTTTTGGCCTCACTAATGCACCTTCTACATTTCAAGGGTTGATGAATTCCATTTTCAAACCCTTCCTTAGAAAATTTGTGCTAGTATTTTTTGATGATATACTAATCTATAGCAGGTCTTGGAAGGATCATGTTGAACATGTTGACAGGGTGCTCAAACTATTGCAGGAGAAACAATTATATGCAAAAACATCCAAATATTTCTTTGGAGTACAAGAGGTGGAATATCTGGGTCATATTGTATCTCACGAGGGTGTTAAAGTAGACCTTAACAAAATTAAAGCCATTAAGGAATGGAAAGTCCCCACAACCATAAAGCAGTTGCGAGGATTTCTCGGGTTAACAGGGTATTATCGCAAGTTTGTTAAGAATTATGGGAGAATTGCAGCACCTCTAACAACATTATTGAAGAAAGATGCATTTTCATGGACTCCTGAAGCAACTAAGGCCTTTGAACATCTTAAAGAGGCAATGTGCCTAGCACCGGTCTTAGCTACGCCAGACTTCACAAAAACCTTTATTGTGGAATGTGATGCCTCAGGAAATGGAATTGGTGCTGTTTTAATGCGGGAAGGAAGACCCATTGCTTTTGAAAGTCGTCCAATCAAAGGAAAGTATTTACAAAAACCTATTTATGAGAAGGAAATGTTAGCAATCCTGCATGCACTAAAGAAATGGAGAACTTACCTAATGGGAAGACACTTCAAGGTAAAAACTGATCATGATAGTCTTAAAAAAATTTTGGAACAAAGACTATCTTCAGAAGAGCAGCAAAAATGGGTCACAAAGATGTTGGGTTATGATTTTGAAATAATCTACAAAAAAGGAAAGCTTAATGTTGTTGCAGATGCACTCTCAAGAAAGAATGAAGAGGTGGAAGCATTTCTTTGTGCCATTTATATTATCCAACCAGATTGGATAACCGAAGCAAGAGATGAATGGAAGAAGGACAAAGATGTGTGGACACTCATTCAAAAGTTGCAGCAAGATCCTAGTACATCTGATACATTTAGTTGGAAAAATGATTCCTTATGGTAAAAAGATCGCTTATATCTTTGTAAGAATTCCCAACTAAAACAAAAGATTCTTCTGGAATTGCACACTTCTCCTTTAGGAGGACACTCAGGATTTTTAAAAACTTACCACGGGGTGAAGAAAGAATTTTTTTGGGATGGCCTTAAATCTGATATTCAAAAGTTTGTGGCGGAATGTTTGGTTTGCCAGCAGAATAAAGTGGAGACAATTAAGACCTTGGGACTTCTACAACCTTTATCCATTCCAAGTCAACGTTGGGAGGAGATTTCAATGGATTTTATCACAGGTTTACCTAAGTCCGAAGGAAAGAGTGTCATCATGGTGGTCGTTGATAGACTTACCAAGTATGCACACTTTTGTGCATTATCTCATCCATTTAAAGCAAGTACAGTTGCTACTACATTTATGGACAGAATTCAAAAGCTACATGGAAGCCCAAGGGTTATTGTGAGCGACAGAGATCCCATTTTTACTAGAAATTTTTGGACAGAGTTATTTGCTTGTTTGGGTACTCAATTAGCTCATAGCTCATCTTATCATCCTCAATCTGATGGTCAAACTAAGATAGTAAATAAATGTTTGGAAGGATATCTTCGTTGTTTTGTATCTGATAAACAAACACAATGGGTCAAGTGGTTACCTCTCGATGAATGGTGGTATAACACTTCCTTCCATACTGCAGCAAAAATGACCCCATTTATGGCACTTTATGGATATCATCCACCATCCATCACATCATATTTAAGGGAAAATTCAAAGGTTCAAGCAGTGGAAGATCACATCAAGCATCGGCAAGAAGTTCTCAAACTCTTAAAGGATAACCTGAATTTGGCACAAAATCGAATGAAACAACAGGCAGATCAACATCGCAGCGAGAGAAGTTTTGTTGTAGGAGATTGGGTATTTTTATAGCTACAACCATACAAAAAAATGTCCCTCAAGCAAGCTAAGAAGGATAATAAATTATCGCCAAAGTACTATGGTCCTTATAAGGTGTTGCAAAAGATTGGTACTATGGCATACAAATTGGAGCTTCCTGCTTCTTCGCGAGTGCATCCAGTTTTCCATGTTTCATGCTTAAAGAAGGTTATAGGTGAAAATATTCTAGTTCAAACAACATTGCTAGAACTTGATGAGGAAGGAAAAATCATATTGGAACCTGAAGCGGTCATGGAAACAAGAACTCAATAGCTACGAAATCGATCAATTTCAGAGTATCTCATCAAGTGGAAGAACTTACCCACTGAAGATTCTACATGGGAGGATGAGAATTTTATACAGAAGCACCCAGAGCTACTCAAGCGTTGAGGACAACACTTTTTTGAAGGAGAGGAGCATGTTAGGTCCCTATATTACTAGTATAGTCCCTTGTTGTTAGTGTAACCCCCTTATTGTTATTATTGTACCCTTGTAACCCCCATTTTGTTATTATTGTGCCCTTAAATTATTATTGTTAGGTCGGCTAGGATTACATTGTGGCCCACTAGGATTACATTATGGCCTCGTGGACTCCTATATATAGAAAGGAGGTTTTGTAAATTGTATCATCCAAGAATTGTTCATTTATGTAATGTATTGGAGGTTGCCCACTCGAAGTGGCTTATTTCTAAGGCGTTGATATCTCTTTTCTTCTATTTTTGGAGTTGGTTACACAACAGAGTATGGAGGATTTATTTTAGGGGTTTCTATTGATGGAGGGAGGAAAGTCTGGAATATTTGGAATATTTTAGGAAAGTCCAGCTTCAAGTATAGTTCAGTAAGGGTTTCAATGGATAATGGCACTTCATCAGGTTGTGGTTGAATTTGTAGCATCTGATTGATGGATTGAGTAGTCATTGTGAATAGTATTTCTTGATTTGGGGTAACTAAAGCTCTTTCATTGGGAAAATAGTTGATCTAGCAGAGTCTAATGAGTTCTAGAAATTGAAAGGTCTATGGGAATATGTATTTGGGAAAATTTGAATCCCACATATGGATATCATCTTCCTGGTCAATAAATTTGTCTTGGCTCTAGCAGTGGAGCTCTAAAATGTTGGAATCTGTCACTAGTTCACTAATTTTGAAGTCCTTATCGGCCAAAGGGGTGTGGTCGATATCTACCATAGGTGGTTGCAGAATTTTTATAGATCTAATGCTCTAGGAAACCATTAATTTGTTGAATTATTACTTTATGCGCTTAATTAATGGTTTCTGGTGCTTAGAATTACCTGGAAAATGATTGAATTTGGTATGCAAAAGTCCAGGCAGTAGCAGAGGCTTTAATTCCAGTTGGTGAAGGATTTTGTGTTTCTTTTTCACAAATAACAAAAGTGGTGAAATAACTGTTAAGTGAGGTTTTATTACTTTTAACTTTGGTTTATTGCAATAGCGCAAGGGCTTATTTTAAAAGAATGGTGGTTTCATCGCAAGGTGCGGAGACGGTTTGGAAGTTTATCGTGTAGTGAAAAGAAGTTTGGCAGTTTTTGGATGAGGGGGTGCAATAAGCTGTGGGAGTGTTGCGTGGAAAGGGAGCGGGGGTATGAAACCACCCATTTCGCACCACCCCCCCCATTGGTTTTAACTTTCAGACATTGAGGGGTGCGAAACGGTTTATGGGTCATTAGATCTGATTGGATAGGATCGGGGGGTATATGGATATGTGGGTTTTAAATAAAGTGGGACCCGGGTATTATATATGCGAAGGGGTTAAGAATGATAGTGGAGTCGGGGTAAATGTGAAGGTTTGAAAAGGATAGCGAGGGGGTTTGTTAAATATAAAACTATAGGCTAAAATAAAATAAGGGGGGATGGGAAATATATATGAAATGGGAAATTAATATAATGTGGGGGTTAATGAAATATAATCGGCGGTAGATAAAAATGAAATAATGGGAGAAATGTATTAAGCGGGGGGGATTAAGTCAAAGGAAAGCGGGGTACACTTAATACTTTAGTGTTTTTAAGCTATGCAAAAGTGGGTTTTGCATGTTTTATTTAAATAATGTGGATTTAGTAAACGCAAAAGGGTTTTTCAAAGGGAAATGGGTTTTTAACAAAGGAAAGGGGATTTGGGAAGGGGAAAGGGTTAGAATAAGGGGAAAGGGATATTATCAAAAGGAAAGGGATTTTTATAAGGGGAAATAGTGGAAATAGGGTTTTTAGCAAGGGGAATGTGTTTGGAAGGATATTAGTGATAAAATATAAACCATATGATGTCTTCCATAACTTTTGAAAGTATTCTACCTACCCTTTATTTACCCTAACATTTTTATTTCCTTTATTGGGTGCATTTGAGCTTGCTGACCCTTTATTTTCTTTTGATAAGAAAACTAACTTATTTCTAACCTTATATCTTCCAATGGCTCAAATGGAACTTATGAGCTCATTTTATTCTCTACCTAACTACTAATCTACCAAGATTAAATGGTTTGGTCAATATTTACTCACTAACTATCATGACATGAAATTTAAAGGCATGAATGAATCAAGATTAAACTGTATGATAATCATGAATTGTGGCATTTTGGACTAGTTGCACACAATTTTATTTGCATAAAGTAAACTAAGAGTAGTGGCATTTGAATGTGCAACACTTCCAGAATTTATTTTTGTTTCTTTTTATAGGGTTCATACTTTATATCCTTTTTTGATTTTTTTTCTTTTGGTCCTTTGATTTTTATTTTAGGACATACCCTCTTTTCATTTTTTTAATATGGGAAAATATTTGCAGAAAGGCAAAGGTATGTAAAATATTACAAGACTTAACATAGTCAATTCAAAATTATGATCCCTATTATTATAGGACCCTAACAAGTACCAGCCTACATAAAAAACCAATCCCCTTTGAGACTCTTTATGTAAATTAATTCTACTCTTCAATGGTAAAATTTATAATCTACAGTGGTCTTATTATTTAGCTATGTTCTTCACTTGGATCAATTGGTTGGTTCTCCAATATTCTCTTTAATGGTAAAACTTTGTAATTTGTTTTCCAATATGACCTTCACTAGTTGACTTTATTACTCTAAAATATTCCCTATTATATGTCTAAACACACTATATTTCTTTGCACCAAGTGCTTCCTTCACCCAATTTCCAATACCATGATTTATCAGTGTAACTGGAACTTCCTTAAATCCCAACTATCAAACTCTTTTATTTAAACCAAGTGCTGAAATATTAATGCCTCTAGAACTCCATGTTGTGTGTCGGATCCACCTTTAACCATTGCTATAAAAAAATGATTTACTAATGTTAAAATCTCTCCGAACATGGGTTCTTTCACCACTATAACATATTCCTTATACAAATGAGAACTTATGGAGCTATGAGAGATTAAAAAAACATTAAATTTCATGTTTAATTGGTGTTAGGGTTAAAACCTTGAATTTTAGTTTCATGCCCAAAATATTTACCACTAGCAAACCTTTAAAAACATACTTCCACAGTACGAATGATGATAAAACTTTATGTTAGTTTTTGGTATCCTTTTTGTTGAGTGGCAACCTAGGAACAAGGATATTGGATATCGAATGATATGCAAAGTCTTTTCTTTGTTAACTCCCATCATGGTGAAGTGTCAAGTGACAAATGGAACTTGATGGTAGATTCTTCCTTAAGTGTCATGATAAGGGGAAACATGAGTTACCTTGAGGTTTGCAACTTATACCTTGATATCAATAATAACCCCAAAAAAATTTAACACTAAAAATGATTTCAAAACCAATACTTTTCGGGTCCATTGACAACAAAATTTTCATTAGTTTTTAGCTCAAATTATTGTTTCCATTGATTTTGTGTTACATATGCATTCATGATGTAGTTGTTGGATGCAGTGTTGATTGGTTGGCATTGATGTTAACTTGGTAGCTTTATTTTTTGGTACATGAGTTACAAATGTCTCACTTATGTTTGGTACAGGTGTTTTGGTTGATATAGTTGTTGGCTATGATTAGTTGAAAGTGTTAGTGCAAACACTATTTAGTACTTGGTCATGTAGATGGTTGCTTTAATAGTTGTGCAGGTTCCCGTCGTGGGCTTCTAATTATTGGATTTTTGTGTGGACACTTGGCTGCATAGTGTCCATATTCATGGTAATAAAAGAATTTGATTTTACTGAGGTGTTTATTCTTTCCATGGTTCTGGCTAGATTCTACGTTTCCTTGGGCCTTCTTTCCATTGTCTGTTAAAGAAAAATTTTATTCCTCATAAGTTCTGGATGTGAAACCATATCTAGTGTTTATTCTTATCTCTTCTTGTACCAAATCATACCAAAGTCTCTCCCAATATGGGAGCTTGTCTCTTCCATTAACTAAATCCTAATAGCTATTCCAAGATTCTAGAATACCAAGGAGTGCTAAGCTCACAAGTTCAGATGATGACACATTATCTCGAACTCCTCCAAGTTCATATCTAACCTGAGTGAATTTGGATAGGTATTGAATAATGGTTTCATTTTTCCCCATTTGAATATTCTTGAGCTTATCTCTCAATGCCATCTTCCTAGCATCACTGCTGCTTTGGAATAGATATGTGAAAGTTATCCACATTACAAAAGTAGTCTCCTTTCCATGCAAATTTGAAACCACATGATCGTTGACTCCCTCCAGGATAATCCTCCTATCTTTTGTTGTGCCTTTCTTCCACCAAGCCAGTTGTTGTGCATTTTATGTTGTTGGTTTTGGAATACCAGTTTGTGTGTACTCAAATACTCCATTTTCATCCAACATAGCTTCCATATTGTCTTTCCAATCACAGAAATTTGAAGTTCCATCCAATGCATACTCAGGCCTCAATCCATTTAAATACAGTGTTCCTACACTAAGGAAATACCCACACTACAAATATGTTATTCAAAATTTCTTTGAGAGATGATTAGGAACCTGGTTTCTATGCAGTACTTTGAATTTATATTTGCGTGTTATCTCAAATGTCTAGGTTCGATTAAGGGAACACATCAGTGTGTTAAACCTTTGTTCTTCAAAACCCATGTGCTTGTTTTCCATTATGACAACTGGATGTATGGTAATCATGGAGGTGAGAACATGATTTGTAATGTTGGAACAGTAATTGTGCTACTAGAATAGAAACTTGCTTCATGGTGCAGGAACTCTTCAATAGTGTTGGAAGCCCATTGTAAACTGGTGCAGGAATCCCAATTGGTACAAGAATTTGCTACATAGTACAGGAAGGTGAATGCAGGATCAATGCCAGTTGGCATATGCATAAAATTATAATCAACTCAGTATAAAATGCAAACACAAAAACTATTATTAATGATTATTTTAATGTCTAAATATATTTAAAACAAAGGAATCATGGTAAATAGTAAATAGTTACTCTATTGTCTTCGAGAATACACAAACCACGACAATAACCATTCAAACTTAAACAAAAGCATGAGCGATTTTGAATAAAATTTGATATAAATCAAGGAAAAATAGAGGCCTAACATCCCCCCATGTTGAACATATTACATGTCCTCATGCAATAAAATCAGTTGTTGTATTGTCACTCCCTTGCAAAAAAACAAGATTAAAACATTTATGGACACTCGTAATAATGTTCATGCAATCCTGTGTGATCAACATTTACTTCACTAGATAAGGCTTGCTCCAAAAATAGAGTGTATGTTGGACTCTTTATTTATTTAGACTGATCTCCAGAAATTCTAACACAAGGGCTTCCATAGGAGTACTAAATTTCAAGGGTCTTGTTATTACTTGAATAAAATAGCCAACTATTAAAATTTTTGCAAACATATCTGGGGCATACTTGATCAAAAGTTTCACTTTAATATCTTCATTGCAAATGTGAGTGACATGATTTGAAAGCCATGGTGTTAAAAGTATACAAAATAATACCTTCCCATAGTGACCATCTTACCATTATCCACATATAGTTGAATCTCCTCTTGTCTGCGAAAATTGAATTAGCTACACTAAGGGTCTCACGTCCATAAAAACATATTATTCCAAAAAGAGAGAACCCCAAGTCATAACACCAGAAGGATCTTAAAACCATTCTCAAAGAGATATGATAATTAATTCAGGAAAGACAAAAACAACTAAGTAAATCATAGTGTAAAATTAAATTTAATACCATAGGAATGGCCCTACTGCCAGCAAGCGTTAATAGCCTCAACAAGGATGCCTTTTAACCCCACGAAATTCCTGTGTCCCATCTATTAGATATAGATTTAGAGTCATTTAAAAATAATTTTCATTTGTTTTGAAATTAATTGAAGGCCATTGTCCTGGCTTGGTAACCAACTAACGTCATTTCCATTCACGATAACTAACAAGAAAGAACAAGTCGGCTTATGATGAGACCTCTTTTCTTCTAAATTTTCAACTGAAAGTCATTACCCTAGCTTGGTAACTAGTAGAGGTAATGTCGTTCTCGTTAGGACCCATGATCATGGTAGGTTGGCTAGTAATGAGACCTCTTATCCATCAATTAATATGTCTTATAAGAATACTCTAACTATAATCAACCTTAAATAGGTTACTTAATAGTTGGGGAGGTGTTTCGGGGAAAAACACCCTAGAGGTTTGTTGGGTCAAAACCTCCACAGATCAGGGCATGCTATTCAGAAGGACTCACACAAAACCATACTTAAATGCTAAAAACTAGATATCAACGATAGTAGAACTCACCCGTAGTCCTACGTTCGATGTAGATCTCGTGGGGTTCAAACCCCTAGCAACCCTTCTTCCTCCTTAACCTGAAAACCAAGAAGAAACGTGCACAGAAATCTAGTTGTACAACATATATTCCTCCTAAACGTTAGTGTAATCCATGTGAAACATTATATAAACCATAATAAATGCTTAATAATCAATCTTTTCACATATGTAAATAGATATTAACACGTATGTTCAGGAACAAGATGGTTCTTCATTATTACGAACAGCATGTACAGAAATAAAGAGTGGAGAGATCACCTGAATCCTTCCACGATCTTCGAACAGACCATCGTCCGGATCCATCCCGCCCTTGCCTCACTAAGATACTTTCAAGACTTGTGCACTCGAGATGGCATATAAATGGATGAACATCTCTAGGAAACAAGGGTTTCCTGTATAAATCTGGGAAAGTGCAGGAGGCACGGGAATTTAGACTTGAATTGGGATTCCAACAGAGTATAATGTCTATAAAATTTCTCTCTCCCTTAGGCCATGCACATGAGGGGCTTTTATACTCCCTCAAAGTAGTTTCAATCAGTTGGAAACAGTTGGCCACGTGCTGGGGTGGTTGAACTACTGGAGTAACCATCAACCCAGCTCGAAAATAGGGAATTTTTTTATATTTTTTAATGATTTTAATGGCATATGCGGAAAAGTACATGTGGACTTGCGTATACATGCGGAAAAGTCTAGGCATAACCGCGTATGGGAATTTTAACACTATTTTTTAATGAATTTTGTTCAAGTCTGTGGGAATGGGTGCCCAAAGCCATAAAGACAATCAAGAATCACCTGAGGGTGAAAAATGATGCTATAACAGATGCCCCCTAATATATGAGGTCAGAAGGGGTACATGATGGCCGAAATGTATTATGCACATAGAAAGAAATTCGCAAGGACAAGAGAGGACTTCACCAGATTTCAGCCTGCCAAAAACCAATGAAAGAAAACAGAGAGTCAACTCATGCTGAGGCAGGCATACCCATGCTCAGTAAAAAATACATCATATAGAAAGTACTGAATGGATCCAAAATGTATACAAGTATAGCTGAACTGAAAGTACACAATGAATCATCTGAGCATGGCCTGGAAATATAAGTCTAAATCAATGGCCAAGTATCACATATAGAAAGCTGATCAATGATGCTGAAACTGGATGTCTGATCATATAAGTAACTGAATCTCCAAGTACCAAATCATAAAGGGTAGATCTCATGGTACAATCACGCAACTCGGGAGCCAACATATAAGATGCTGTTGTACTGAACTGCAACATATAAGGGTGAACGACATCACTGGCAGAAACTGAGTGGACTGTCAAAAGTGAACCGAAAAATGCTGATGCAACCCAAGGTCTTCACCGATCTCGATGGTACAATTCTACACAATGGGAATAAATGAGCTGAAGTCGACCATGTGAGAAATCATTGGATTACCGGTCAATGATGTATACCATTAACCAACGCGAGACAACCCACCAATAATGCAAATGAGTGTCAAGGTGCCCCAGTACAATCTAAAAAGTGTGAATAAATGAGTTTATGTCGAACACTTGAAAGAATCTACCAATCAGGAGGCAATGATGAATCCCCACTGTCGATAGCGAAGAGTCTTCCACTGATGACTGCAAACCCTAAGGTACTAACAAAAAGACTCTAGAACTTATTCCCAGAGCAATGAGTCAAAGTCGATGGGAAAATATCTGCTGGAAGGAAGGCATTAAGGCATCCCACATCATTCCAGTGCGAGTGTAACCTGCAGGCCAATATTTGGAAGGAATCGGACGAAGTAGAGTGACGGAACCAAACCGAAGTACGTTTCCGACATGCACAAGATGATGCTAGCGCACAGAAGAAACCCTCTGAACCAACCAATAATGAAAGCTGACATAGAGGCGAGAAATCCACCAAATAGGGTCAAATGGAAATCAAGGTACTGCACGAATCCCAAGTGTGATAATGTATGCTGACGTCAAACACAAGGAAAACCACTCAGTCAAAGACCAATAATGATGATCAAATGCTGAGCACAAGGTCACCTATCAATGATGGAAATAGGGCCAGGGTGCGGCTCTAGGTTTGCTCTCAGAGCAATATGTCGTAGTCGATAAGAGACAAACTCGCCAGCTAGAAGTCAATGGAGACCTTCTCAAACCAGCACGAGCAGAAGAACAAAACATCTGATGTGATAGAACAAGATACTAACAAGACCGGGAAGGCCGACTGAATAATGAGTCAAGAGACACCGCAGAATGGCTGAATCTGGTTAGACTTCCCTTGAACAAAAGCACGACTCGTGATGACCATGGAAGTAAAAGTTACACTATATAAGTCTGTTATGCAGGAGGCAAAACAAACTCTCCATGTGATTGGAAGAGATAACCAATCGGGGGAGGACTGACCAGTGAAACAAGGCAAAGGCTGAACCTAGGTCAAGACTAAAACCATCCCAAATGAAGGAAATATATATAAGTATATGTGCTTTGTTCAAGGGCGACAAACTGACACTGTACTGCCATCAAATTACGAAGTTACATCCCATTCCTGCTCTTTTTGTTATATTTGATTTTTTTGTCTTTTTCATATAATAAGCCTGAAAAAGAATAAAAGAATGCTATGGTACAATGGATAGAACGAGTATCAAGAAAGCAGATGCACTAGTTCCTGGGATTGGAACAATCCTATGCTCAATGCAAGTTGGCGAAAACGTAAGCGATACTGTAGAATAAATTGCATCCATGGCAAAAGGGAAGTCAAGTCGCGATAGCTAAGTGCATGCAATGGTTATCTTGTACGACAAAGATACACTAAAAGTTGGCTTAAACATTGAGTCCAAATGAAGTCGGCTGGCCGTAGATAAACAAGTAGCCAATATGCAATGCGCACACAACCCAACAACACCAGTGAGCCTCTAGGTAAAAGCCGAAATGATAAGAAGAAGAAGAAGTAATTGGTCAACACAAGCTATGGAGGGGACTAAAGAGGACTTCCGAGCCTACATAAAATGTAGCATGGGCAACAAGTGATAGCGAGGAACTAACTAGGAAGCCCATGTAAAGGAAGGCTCTAATAGATCAAATGCCCATATGCATCGAGGTGGAAGATATCTATTTTATTACTGGACTCTCCCAGAGGGGGGAGCCAATAGACTTGCACGGTAAGCCTTTGGGAGGGCTAACCGTGGAAGATTACGTCCATGTCTACTGCGTAGAGGGTTCTAAGAAAGTTGGAACTCAAATTGTGATCAAAGATTTAAGAGACTTGCACATGAAAATCCTCCTTTTTACCATTGGCAGGGTGGCAGGATTTTCTTCCCTACACCAGGCATCCAGGACTCAAATGAGTATAACAGTGGAATGCTTAACTCATTTATATGATTGGTGCACAGCCCTACCGATGAACATGAAGCAACAATTGACTTCTATCCGAAAAGCAAAGACAAAACATTTTGGATATGGTACAATCTTGATGACATTATTCTTTGAGAAGATTCCTGGGTTGAGACCCAAAGTGATCTCTTCTATCAGCAGCCCGAGAGATCCAAGAATTTCCTGATGGGCTGACTTGATGAAGAGATTGGGGGGAAGTGAAGTTCCCCGAACCACTAGAGATGATGAGTTCTTCCTTTGGTGGGGAGAACAAATCATCATTGTGGAAGACTATCCCTATGCCGGGATGGATTTCCAAGGCGATCCAGACCTTGTCCTTCCACCAGGTGCGGCATGGGGCACTGTCGGTAGGTTTGCAATTTTTTGACTTATATAATTTTTTTTGGATTTTTCAATATGTATGAAAAAATGTGAAAAACAAACATGTTTTTGATTGGATTCAAAATGACTTACAATTTTAAAATGATCATGATACAGATATTGGACCAGTTCGATCAGAGGGTTACCCATGACATAAGCGTTGCAAAGGTGAGGCGGATACAGTAGATCCAGACAGAACCCTCCAGGCTGTACAAAGGAACTTGGAGGGGTTAACCCACCAAGTACCTATGGCTGCAGTGGAAGATCTACCTGAAGCCATCCAGAGACGGGTAGTAGGAGTACCACGTGACTGGGTACGGTTATTCCACCGAGTTGCCACCGCGATCGTGTTATAGAGGAACACAACTTCTGGGAAGGGACCACAGGAGTAGATAGATATGATGTATCAGATGACTGTATATTTTTTGAGACTGAACATGATCGGGCATAAGCCCAAATTTTTTGTATGACTTATGAATCCAAATTTTGTATAGTTTTGAACACTCTGATGATATATATACAATGATGTTTGATGTCATGGGACAAATGTATAAAAATGTATGATGCTTTTGATGATTAAATTTTATTGTATGGAATGATTAATGTGCCAATCAATTGCTTGATTAGCTAATGAGTCTGCCATCCAATTGTTAGCTCGAGGAACATGAATGAAAGTTAAAAATTGAAATGATATTTGTAACAGATGTACCCTCAGGAACAACCAGAGTAAAAATGGATCTCGAACCCGATAAGTATTGTTCAACTGTGACACCACTAGCTGAGAGTCCAATAATACTACCAACGAATCAACACCCAAAGATATTGCCTCCGAGAGTAGATAAACAATTGCAGTGTATTCTGCTATATTATTGGAAGCACTCTCCAATGCATCTATTGATACCAATACCGACCGATGGATAAAGCATCTTCAGCGCGGAAGCTAAGTTCCGGGTGTGTCTACTAGCACCATCGGCGAAACCAAAATGACTCATGACATCCGACACAGCCTGCCAAAGCAGATCAAAAACATCACCAACCCATCAAAGATCGAAAAACAACCAGATATGTACAAAGAAAAACTACTATATACAAAAGCAACATGCCAGGCTGAAGCCTAGGCATAATATTTTTTCAAACAGAGCCCATTTCAGGGCTTTGGCAACTCGTTTCATTCAAAATCAACCAAGGTATATGCTCCTTTTTTAAGGACTTTTTTAACGATAAAGGGGCCATACCACATAGACTTAAACTTTCCTGCCCCCAGGGCATCTTTTTCTTGGGCATAGACCAAAACAAGGTCACCCTCCAAAAAAACCCTAGGCTTGACCGCCTTATCGTACTGAACTTTGACTCGGTTTTTGTGTGCTTCATTCATCGTGGCGGCATCCCGACGCTGCTCATCAAGATGTTCCAGATGAAGGAGACGTTCTTCAAGACTAGAAGTGTCAGGAAGAAGTTCAACAGCTAATCTAAGAGAAGGAATCTCACATTCAATGGGAAATACGGATTCCAACGATTCCAACCTATGAACTAGCGAAACAGAGTAAAGCTAACAGAAGCATCGGACAAGCCCAGAGTCAAAGTGCAGGATATAGCATAATATGCCAGTTGGATCGAGCTTTATCAATTGTCCTTTGAAGAATTCTCTTCAAGGATTTATTCACGGCTTCCACTTGCCCATTGGCTTGAGGATAATACGGGGATGAATGCTCCTGCCGGAAACCTAATTTTAGAGCCAACTCATCCATCATACTATTCTGAAAGTGACTGCCATGGTCAGTGACAATCTCTCTAGGTATACCAAAACGAGCGATAACTTGGTTGAAAAGGAACAAAGCTGCAGTCTCACCATCATTCCCAAAAGTAGGCATAGCCTCGACCCACTTCGTAAAGTAGTCTACTGCTACAATAATGTACTTGTGACCTTTTGCCACATGGTTATAAGTAGTGCAATCACTGCCTTGTAAAGGAATGAAAGGACCGATAATGACTGACCTCTAGAGCCGGGATGAGCTTGACATTTTTCGAGTTTAAACTTGACACGGATGACACTTTTTGACCGACTCCATACAATCTTTGAAAATTGAAGGCCAAAAGTACCCAGCACGCAAGATCTTTTGGGCTGTAGCAAGCCCAGATAAATGGCCACCACAAGCTCCACTGTGGCAATCATTCAGCATAGCCTCAGCTTCTTCGAGATTTAAGCAACGTATCAGGATTGAATCAACCCCTCGATGGTATAAAGCATCACCAACGATCAAGTAATTCTTAGCCAAGTGACACAACTTACGACGCTCATCTTTCGAAAAAGTAGAGGGAAACTTCGTAGTCTGAAGATACACAATTATATCTCCATACCAAGGATCCTGTGGAGAGATAAGAAACAAATGTTCATCCGAGAAGGATTCATCATATACTATCTTGTCCCCACAGGGCAACTCGGAGATCAATTCTGCGAAAACCAAATGAGATTTCTGGACTGGTAGTAGTCTAGACACAAATTCAAGACGTATTCTGCAACCAGTCCATCTATCAGACGGCTCCCCAATCACTCGCCTACTGAGGACAAAATGAAATGGATTGGCTGCTGCCAAAACATAAGTTTTTCGTAGAAGAATATAATGTCTGAGTCGCTGCACAGCATGAACAGCTGCTAAAGCTAAATTTTCTATCGGAGTATACCAGAGTTCAGGTCCTACCAATCCTTGACTAAGATATTATATAACATGCTCTGCAAGAGCATCATCTTCCTGAACCAAAACCATACCAACGGTAGATTCTATTGTTGCAAGATACAAAAGGAAATCCCTGCTATAATCAGGTGGACTCAATAAAGGAGTAGAGGTCAATGATTTTTTCAAAGCATCGAATCCAGTGCTGAGCGAAGCCTATCCAAAGAAACAACTCTCTTCAACAATCTCATAAATCCCTTGGCACTTCAAGATAATTTACTATAAACTCGAAGAAAATTAGCCTTTCCTTGTAGACTTTGAAGTTGACGAATAGAGGACGGGGGAGGCAACAGAAGTATTGCCTCAACCTTGAAGGGATCTACCCTAATCCCTTCCATAGACACAATGAATCCCAATAACTGACCGGATGTAACCACGAAAACGCACTTGTTCGGATTCAATCTAATCTTATAGAAACGACATCGTTCAAATATTTTCCGGAGGTGAGCAGGATGATCCACTCTCTTTCAAGAATGAGCAACTAAATCATCCAAATATGCCTCGATAATCTGTTTGATGTCATGGAAGGCGTATGACATGGCCCGTTGAAACGTAGCCCCATTTTTAAGACCAAAAGGCATCTTCTTGTATGCCAGTACCTCAGTGACAAATAAAGGAAGTCTTATGCTGATCTTCAGGACGGATAGTAATCCGATTATATCCGGAGAAACCGTCCATGAAGGAGAAAATCTCATTACCGACACACTCATCAATGATCTGATCGATAAATGGTGTGGGGTAATTATCTTTAGGACATGCTTTATTTAGGTCTCTGAAATCGATGCAAACTCGAATCGTTCCTTGCTTTTTATCTATGGGAACGGGATTTGAAACCCATTCAGTCAAAGGAACAGGGAAAATGAATCCCGCCTTAAGCAGCTTCTCAACTTCAGCTTTGATAGCTGCTGCCTTCCTAGGATTGACCGGACGAAGTTTTTGCCTCACCAGCTTAGCGTTTTCATACGTCTTGATCTCATGCTGGACAATAGATGGATCTATACTCAGTATCATAAGACCAAGCGAATACATCCCTATACTCTTTAAAGATTTCGGTGTAAATTTGAACCTCTTCAAAAGAACATTCAGCTCCGATGAAGACATTATCGATAATATTGGGATCCCTGGAAATGTTCACCAGGATAGTAGGAGAAATCACAGCCATGTTCCCTTCAGCATAAACCTGTGTTGGTGCTAAAGGGTTCAAGACTGGGTAATGACTGAGACTGAAGACTTGAAAACCTGCTTCAACTTCGCTCAAATCGTAAAAAGTAAGACCGATGATGCAAATCATCCCACGGTCTATCTATACCGGGCTCAGAAGTCTGGAAAGATGGCCTCTTCAGATGGAAGAGTGGTATCAAGGCAATCCTGGGCAGAAGAAGAACTAAGTGTCCAAGCCGAAGCCACATCTCCATCCAACTCTTCCGGTGAAAGAGGAGTTGGGATGGATTCTGCAGAGTCAACAATAGACTGATAAGCAATCTCTGCTGCAGACATTGGAAATGCAATTCCACCCACTTGACCTTCCGCTAATGTGGCGGTAGGGGAAGGTAAGGTCCAAGGGTCCAAAAAATAATGAGTTCTGAAGAACTCTCTTTGAAGAGGAGCCCTGGAGGATGAAATTGCATTTATATGAACCGTAGGAGATGGAAGATCAAAAGTACCCATCAAGGAATAATAAAT